>VZQC01001174.1:1101842-1172706 GCA_009823505.1 Rhizomys pruinosus | reverse complement strand
CCTGGAACTCACGCTGTAGACCAGGCTGGCCTTGAACTCACAGAGATCCACTTGTCTCTGCCTCCCAAGTGCTAGGATTAAAGGTGTGCGCCACCACGCCCGGCTCAGAGTATATCTTTTAAAATCCATTCCAGGTTGGGCGTGGTGGCGCACGCCTTTAATCCTAACACTTGGGAGGCAGAGGCAGGTGGATCTCTGTGAGTTCAAAGCCAGCCTGGTCTACAGAGCGAGTTCCAGGCCAGCTGGGGCTACATGGAGACCCTGTCTCGAAAAGACAAAAAATAAATAAATAAAATAAAATAAAATCCATTCCAGGGACTCGGGAGATGGTTTAGTGGTTAAGAACACTGGCTGCTTTCGCAGAGGACCAGGGTTCGGTTTCCAGCCAGCACCCACATGACACCTAACAACCTTATCTGTAACTTCAGTTCCAAGGGATCTAACTCAGTCTTCTGACCTCCTTGGACATTGCTCAACACAGGTATAGTTACATACATGTAGGCAATGCATTCATACACATAAAATAAGAATATTAAAAAACAGTTAAGTAAACTTGATTATAATGCAGCAGTTTTAATTTAGACAAAAACTTATACAAAGGTGAAACAGTATTTCTTTGTACCATAATTATTGCTGAAATGAAATGCAACTCAAAAAAACTCATCCTCTCTTAACTAAATGAGAGAATATTTTTATCTTCACAAATTACAGCTCAAATAATTTCCAATTTCTATCCCCTTATCCTTCCTCCCATCTTAAAAAATATTTTATCATAAGCCGGGTGTGGTGGCGCACGCCTTTAATCCTAGCACTTGGGAGGCAGAGGCAGGTGGATCTTTGTGAGTTCAAGGCCAGCCTGGTCTACAGAGTGAGTTCCGGGACAGCTGGGGCTACAGGGAGACCCTGTCTCGAAAAAAAAATTTATCATTTTGATTTTATGTGTGTGAGTATATTGCCTGGATGTGTGGAAGTGTACCCATGTCATGCAATACCCGCACAGTTAGAAGGTATCAGATTCCCCTGGAACTGGAAGTACAGATAATTTAGTAGCCATGTGGGTGCTGGAAATGGAACCTGGGTCTTCTGTAAGAGCAGCTGGTGCTCTTAACTGCTGAGCCATCTCTTCAACCCTTAAATGATTCTTTCTTTCTTTCTTTCTTTCTTTCTTTCTTTCTTTCTTTCTTTCTTTCTTCTTTCTTTCTCTCTTTCTCTCATCTTTTTTGTTTTGTTTGTCTTTTTGATACAAGGTCTCCCCATAGCTCCAACTAGCCTAGAACTTGCTATGTAGACAGACTGGCCTTGAACTCACAGAGATCCACCTGTCCCTGCCTCCCAAATGCTAGGACTAAAGGTGTGGGCTGTCTGGCTTCCTTCCTCTCATTTTTAACTAAAACTTTTTATTACATTTGTGTGTGTGTGTGTGTGTGTGTGTGTGTGTGTGTGTGTGTGTGTGTATAAAAGGACAGTTTTCAGGAGTTGTTTCTCTCCTTCCACTGTGTGGATCCCTGAGATGTCAGAGTTGGTGCCTTTTGCCACTGAGCCGTCTTCTTCCTGGCCCCATTTTTGCTTTTTGAGACAGGGTGTCACTGTGCAGCCCAGGCTGGTCTCAAAAACACTCCTCCTGCTTAGCCTGCTGAGTGCTGAGATGGTAGGCTTAGGTGACTGCACCCGACAAACGATTCCCAATTTACTAGTTCCTTACATATCTCACCAGAAACTGAAGTCCCTTTCTCCTAACTTTATCATTTTTTTCATTGTCAGTTTTTAATATTTACATCTGTCTTATGACTATAATATAAAATTTCCATGCTTCCACTCTATGTTCCTTATAGCAATTTGATTTCTGAAATTGTTCATCATAGGAACATGTCCCCGCCTCACCTCACAAAGCTTTTAATGTGTTCTCTTTCTTCATGATGTCCTGAGATTTCAGAATGTGTCCAGGTCTCAGTCTTTCATTGTCATTGTTAACTCATCCTGTTCTTTACCTGCTCATCCCTTTCAATCAAAACAAAGCTTTATAACTTATATCAGCTATGAGGGAAGTTCACTATTTCACCCATCATTCCCTTCTAGTCCCTGAAACTCTTTTTGGATTTATGTTTCTTTTCAGTTGTTTTACCTGTCTTGACATTTCTCCCCTAATGTTTTGTCTTCTGATCTTTTGCTCTATTTTCCAGGAGATTTTCACTTTCTATTTACTTTTCTATTTTGGTGACTGTATTTTTCATCTCTATGACTTCCTTATTGTTTCCAGTTACACATTTTTCATAATAGCCTCTGCTGGTTCAATGGCTATAATACCTTCTCTTTGGGGACATTCATTGGAATTCCTGTGGCTTCTGTTGTATGGACTATATTTCCATGCTGGATCAGTTTGTTTCATGTTTATTTTGAGCATTCTCACTAAGCTACAGATCTTCCTGCTAATCCAATAGTCTTTTATTCATCTTTTTTGTGGCCATGTTTGATCGATATAAGTAATTCATGTGGAGTTTTCTCTTTGCTCCGCCTGTGAATTAGAGCTAGATATAGTGGAGGTGGGTAGCTATATGAATAACAGGAGTCACGTTAGATGCTAAGGGAATATGGTCAGGATGTGTCTTTCCCCAGGTGCCAAAGGAAATACAAAGAGATTTTTTTCTGGTGCTTCTGCCTCCAATACATTTATACAAATACACTGCACTCACTACCTGAATTCCCTCAGACACATGTCCACCTTGGCCTAGGGGCCAACACCACTGGTGCTTAGAAGAATGAGGCAGGGGAGCCAAAGACCAGGAGCATCAGGACTCCATCAATCACTCCATCAATGATGGCATATTCCCATGTTAAGAGTGTTGTGACTAAAGGCTGGATATGGTGGTACACATGGGTAGTAAGCTCAGCAGCACTTGGGAGGGTGAGGCAGGAAGATCATGAGTTCAAGACCAGACTGGACTAAGTAAGACTACCCTGATTCAAACAAACAAGCAAGCAAATGAAGAAACAAAAACCTACAACAACCAAAACAAACTATGGATCAAGTAGGGGAGATGTATTCCTTGGGAAACTAATGGATTTTGAGGTGTATATTGGTTTGTTTGTCTGTTATGCTGGGATCAAACTAGGGCCTCAGAACCTAGGACCTTGGAAGTGGTCTACCACTGAGCTACATCCCAACCCCCTGTATTTTTGTCTGATGATTAAACCAATAATAGTAAATTTCTGTAATTATTGGGAAGTGTGATTAACCACATTTTATGAGGTCATAAGGGCACTTGCTAAGACAGTGTGACAGGATCAGGGAGCAGCACAGTAGAGAATCAGCCTCCTCTAAACAACGCATTGCTGGTCATTGTAGGACACACTAGAGAGTGGATGATGGGGCATTTTTGTCAGCATCACCATAGACCACTGCCTATCGGCTAAGGAGAAGGCTGAAGGTGGGGTGAGGGAAACACTCTGCAAACTATCAGCATTGAAGGAGGTTGTCGTTGGCACTGCCAGAGAAGCAACTTTCAGTTTCTGGTCCGTTGAAAACCTTTCTTAAAATGAGTATAGCATGGAGATGGAGAGATGGCTCAGCCGTATGAATACTGGCTGCTCTTGCAGAGGACCTAGGTTCAACTCCCAGCAACCACATGGTGACTAACAGTTGTCTGTAACTCCAGTTCCAGGGAAACCAATAATACCCTCTTCTGACCTTCGTGGGCATTGCACAACATTGGCACATTTACACACATGCAAGCAATAGACTCGTACACATAAACAAAAAAGAAAAAAAATAAAATATTTTAAAATGAGTCTAGCATAATTGTGAAGTAGAAGTTGGCTATGGAAAAGACATTTAGAATTTTATAAAATATTTAGGCCTCTATTCACTCTGATCTTTTTTAAATTTTTTTTAATTTTGTATGTGTATGAATGTACTGTCTGCATGCAGGACTGTGCACCCATGTCGTGCAGTGCCGCAGAAGTCAGAAGAGGGTCTCAGATTCCCCTGGAACTGGAATTCTCCTGGAATTGGAGTTACAGACAGTTCTTAGCCGCCATGTGGGTGCTGGGGATTGAACCCAGGTACTCTGCAAGAGCAGTCGGTGCTCTTAACCGCTAGGCTATCTCTCCAGCCTTTTCACTCTGTTCTTAACTCTCTCTTCATTTATAGAGCTTCTATCCAGTTCAAAGGCTTTTCTGAGTGGTGACAGGGAAGAGAGTTCTGCCAAATTGGAACCTTCTAAAGAGATCAAGATTTTCAACATATCCCATGAATAGCTAGATTAGATGCAGATAAATCTCAACCACATCACAATGTTGATGAGACTGTTCATTTTGTCCTTTTTTAGCAAGCATAACTGTCATTCTCAGACATAGGTCAGGTGTTTATCTTGAACAAATGTTTCTGGAATCAATATGATGACCTACAAGCTGGAGAGATGTTTCAGATCTACTATTTAAAGAATCATGCAAATCATGGTTGCTCTTGCAGAGGCCCCTGGTTTGATTCCCAGCACCCACATGGTGACTAATAATTGTCCATAATTCCAGTTCTAGGGGAATCCAATGTTCTCTTTTGACCTCTGCAGGCATTGCATGACACAGGTGCACTTACATGTATGCGTGCAATACACTCATACACATAAATAAAAATAAAAATCAGCTTTTCCAGTTTCCCATATGTGTTTCAGCTATAATATTTAATTTTCATTTTCTCTTTTCAGTTGACACCTTAACTTAGTCAGGGAGGCCTGATGGTCCTTTCCAGGGGATGTTGTTACTTCCTTATTTTTACATAAGAGCTAGAATTCCATTTGGAAAGAGAAATTACATTAGGCATGATCAATAATCTCAAAGAACTAAAAAAAAAAAAACCCATTAACCATTGTCTGAATTGAATATGTCTTCTATGACTGTGATTTGTGTTCCTGTGCTAATTTAGGGTCACTAATAATTTGATTAGCTATGATTAAGATCTAAAATAGATTTAAATGCAAAAAATCAATATTTGAGGTAAATGTTTAAATATCAGGACATTAACAAGACACTGACTGAGTCTTTCCAATTGAATTATTCTTTCTATGCTTCATGCATTTTAGGATGGGCATATTAAAGAGAGACTGGAAAAGATCTACTATTTTAAAGAATCATGCAAATAGCTTTCTAGGATTGTAGAAATGGCAGTGGTTTGGGAATAAGGTTATGGGTAATACTGGGTGGGTAAGTAGTTACAAAATGGAAATATGTTTGTGTTTCTTTTTGGGGGGGTGTTGAGGCAGGGTCTCTCTGTAGCTCCAGCTGGCCTGGAACTTGCTATGTAGACCAGGCTGGCCTTGAACTCACAGAGATCCACCTGCCTCTGCTTTCTATGTGCTGGGATTAAAGATGTTCACCACCACACCTGGCAGAAATAGCTTTTTGTGTATTTTTGTGTTTGTTTGTTTGTTTGTTTGTTTATCTCCTCCTCCTCCTCTTCCTTCTTCTAAATCTGAAATACCTTAACATTCAATTTTTTTGCAGTTATTTGAGACAAGGTGTCAAGTAGCTCAGGCTGACGTCAAGCATGCTATGTACCCAAGGGTGGCTTTGAACTGCTGTTCCTGTCTCCATGTACCAAGTACTGCAGGTATAGGAATGTGGCATTTCATCCAGCAGAGCTCTCAAATTTGAAAAAGATAATAATAATCGCAACAGTGATGCATTTGAACACCTGCTGGATGTTTGATACTTTTATTTTTCTTATTTACTCTTCATAATGATCATGTGAAGTAGGTGCTAGTGACCCAAGGTGGATGGGCCTCCCATCAGATGACAAATGGAAAGTTGGGGTATTGGGCTGGAGCCCAGGTCTACAGAGTACATATCCAAAACCCCATAACCACTATGCTATGTTTTAATATATATGGATACTATATACAAACACACTATATAATACACTCCCTCTATGTATACACATGCTGTACATATATTTACACATCATATATATTTATATATTATACATGCACACATACAGAAAGAAGTACATACACATATGCCCAAAATCTTGCATGTGCTAAGTACTCTACTACTGAGCTACATACATCCTTTCTACAATGTTAGACCCTTCAAGCAGTGTTTTAATGGATCTTAAAAATATGGCATGTGCTAGGCATGGTGGCACACGCCTTTAATCCTAGCACTCAGGAGGCAGAGGCAGGCGGATCTTTGTGAGTTCATGGCCAGTGTGGTCTACAGAGCAAGTTCCAAGACAGCTGGGGCTACAGGGATACCCTGTCTCAAAAAGACAAAAAAAAAAAAAAAAAAAAAAAGTATGGCATATCCCAAAGGATGACCTATTTTGAAAAATTTGTCCTATTTTACTCTCTTTTTAGGTGTGATGTCCTCATAACCATAACCACAAATATTGTTTTATAACTTTGGTCTTGCATTTAAAAATATTTTATTTAGCCGGGCATGGTGGCGCACGCCTTTAATCCTAGCACTCAGGAGGCAGAGGCAGGCGGATCTTTGTGAGTTCAAGGCCAGCCTGGTCTACAGAGTGAGTTCCAGGACAGCTGGGACTACAGGGAGACCCTGCCTCAAAAAGACAAAAAAAAATTATTATTTTTATTTTCTGTGTATGAGTGTATCACCTGCATGTATGTTAGTGCGCTCATGTCATGCAATACCCTTGGAAGTCAGAAGAAGGCATTGGATCCCCCTGGAACTGGAGTTACGGACAATTGTTAGCTGTCATGTGGCTGCTGGGAATCAAACGGGTTCTCTAAAAGAGCAGTCGATACTCTTAACCACTGAGCCATTCTCCAGCCCCTTTGAGATAGGGTCTCATTATGGAGCCCTGGCTAGGCAGAAGCTCATTATATAAACCAGGCTGCCTTGAGCTCCAAGATCCATCTGCCTCTGTCTCCCGAGTACTGATATTACAGGCATACAACATTAGACCTACCTGATCTTACAATTTTAGTAGTAAAATTCACTAAATATCTTAAAATGATCTAACCTCCTTTAGGCTCTCTTCATTTTTCTAATTGAGAATTTGAGTGTATATAATCATGTACCATAGAAATATTTATGAATCTGTGTTCAGAGAGGGCTAACCCTAGCTCGGTGGTGTAGGCCCACATGTGTGGGTGTGTGCTTGACTATCCATTAGAAGGTAGGTGGGTTGGGTGGATCTTCATCAAGTAAGTTACATTTAAACATTGCAACTGCTTTAAAAACAGCAGTGCAGATTTTTCCAGGTTCCTTTTTGTTCTCCAGAATCACTGGAGAAGTGGGCATGTAGATGAATGTGAAGTAACCCCCCTGGGCTCTAGTCAAAGTGATAAAACAGGATCTTTTGTGGGTCCACAAAGTCCGCTTTTACTGTTTACTAGCAGCCTTTGGTTTGCAGAGTTGGACTTTGGAGAGAGTAGGTAGTAGTGACATGAGTAAATTTACACAAATTCCCAATAACCAAAATGGGTTTATTGTGATTCAATATTATTTAAAGTGTCTCTAAAGAACTGAGATCACTGTGACCAAGAACAAATGATGAGGAAGTTACCCCAAGGTAAAAGGCAAGTCTGACCTGAGGCCTGGCTCAGCAACAGCATGTGGAGGGTGTAAGTGACAGTAGATGTCACCTCCTACCATTGTCACCTGGACATAGAGGATGTGGCATACGGCCTAAGGCCCCAAGCTTGCAGGGCAAAGCAATCCCACCAGACCCAAGCCTAAAGTGTTCTGGGTTGGATACAGCATTTGAGGCATAGTTCATTCTTTCTTGGTTTAACCACTTCAATTTTTTTTTTATGAGTATGAGTGCACCCATGCATGCAATGTCAATGGAGGCTAGAAGAGGGTATCAGATCCCCTGGAACTGGAATTACAGAGGGATGGTTGTTAGCCATCATGCAGGTGCTGGGATCCAAACCCAGGTCCTCTGCAAGAATGGCCAGTGCTCTTAACTGTTGAGCATCTTCCCAGCTCTCTAGTTTAGCAACTTTAAAAAGAGGTAAGCGTTTTTTTAAAACTTAAGTTGTTGGAGTGTAAGTAGCAGCAGTATTTTGTGCGTGCACGAACACACACACACACACACACACACACACACACACCCTCACACCAACCTTCCTAGATATGGCTATCACCCTCTGACATCCAGGTTGACTACACTGTTACTGCATTATATTTTTACTTTAGATGAAGATGCTTTGTTTAAGGATATGTTAATACTAAAATATATTTTTGAACTCAATTTGCTTTGCCAAAAATTATTCTAATTTTGGAATCATTAGTTCTCACCATTTTGTTAAAAATGTTTGTGTTTGGTCTATTTGGACTTCAGAAAGCCCTTTGCTACTACAAGAAGGTGGTTTTATAGTTGTATTTAGGCTGGAAGAGTCACTCATACCAGGGCTGGGGATGTAGTTCAGTAGTAAAGGCCTCACCTAGCATACCCTGCATTCTATCCGTAGGACAGCAGAGAAAAAAATCACTAAAACTGTGCTGTGAGGCAAGCTAAGGCAGCAGGTTGGAGTGTTATAGGCCAGACTAGGCTACATAGTTAAACCCTGTTTTAAACAGAATTAAACAAAACCAAAGGAAAAACCTTAGAGCAGGCCGATAGTAGTTCTGGAATCTTGGATGGAGCATTCTTGACTTGTTTCCCCTTTTTCCATTTTTGTGTGTGTCTGCATGTATGGGGCACACATATGTGGGGTACACATGCACACAGGTGTTGCCTCACGGTGTTCTTCCTCTCTGCTCCGTGATCAGCAACTGTAGATTTCCCAGCACAGGCTGGCCACCCTGGCGGCACTGACAATCATGTGGCAGCAGAGAGGGGGAAGGAGAAGGTTCCGGGAGCCCGTAGAAAAACAAACCCAATAATGGGCCCGGAGGATATTTCACGGGAGGAAATAACTCAGTTTTACTGGCAACAAGCAGAGGTTTCTATACTGATACAACCGTGCCCGGGGTGGGATTGGGGGGGGGGCGTGTGGGAGAGCCAGGGAGGTGAGAGCCATTATGACTCTTGTTGGGGGGGGGGGCGGCAATGAAACTCCCAGGTGTATTGATAGGTAGGAAGGTAGGTGACATTTTATCTGACCACTACATCAAAGAAAAGCCTTAGGGTATGGGATCTCACTTGGCAAGCAGGAGATCCGCCCATCTGGGCTCCAAAGAAGCTGTTGGGATGGTGGACACAGAATGCACACGAGCCAGAGTGCACATGGGTGTACATGCAGGTCCAAGTTGGTGTTGAGAATCACCTCCGGCATTCTACCAGCATATTCAGTGAGACAGGGTTTCCCAATCACGCTCAGAACCGCAAGACTTGCTGACCAGCTTGCTCTAGGATTTCGTCTCCACCTTAGGAGTTGGAATGATCCACAAGCCTCCATCCCCATCTAACATTGACATGGATTCTGGGGATGGGAACCTCCGGCCTCACACTTGCAAAATAAGGACTTTAACTGCAGAGTCATCTCCCCAAACCTTCTTGACTTTTAAGGCAAAGTTTTTTTGAGTCCTCATGTCTTCAGATGTGGGATGGGAAAAACTGATACAAACTTTGTAGTTGTTAGGATTTGGTGAGCTACAGTTTAAACTACTCATGAAGTATTAGTACAAGAAAAGTGAACGTGCTGGCTCTCTCCACAGTCCAATCTTTGCAAGTTAGAACATTTTACTCCTTACTTCACTGAGATGCGTAAAGAGTCTTGTTATAGGAGTTAAAGATCTAAAGAGAAATAAACAAATTGGGCAACAGCTTTAAGCAAAGCATGGAATGATATGGAAAACTCCAATCAACAGATGGGCTCTGATTCCTTGCTTCCACTAATAAAAATAAAAGCCTGGCTTCTGAATTCGCTCATGAAGCAAATATTTATGGGACATCTGTAATGTGGCAGACATTGTTCTAAACCCTGAGAAAATAATGATAAAAGGTAAAGAATTCCTTGTCCTTAGAGTGCTTATATCATATAAGCCATAATTATATAGCAGCCACTTTTCTGATGTAATTTAATAATAGAACTAACTGTATAAAGCATTGGGGCAGCTGCACATTGTGGCATATGCCTATAACCCCAATGTGCAGGAGGCTGAGGCAAGAGGATCATAAGTTCAAGACCACGTTGGACTATGGAGTGAGGACATCCCCCCTCAGAGAGAGGGAGGTGGAGAAAGGCAGTGAAAAAGAGAAAGAGAGAGAGAGAGAGAGAGAGAGAGAGAGAGAGAGAGAGAGAGAACACAAATATTATATAACTGCATCTGTATGAGGTACCTAGAATATTCTGAAAATGGTGCTGTGGCTGTGGGGAAGGGAATAGGGGAAGTTATTTAATTGGTATAGAGCTCTATTGATGCAAGATAGACAGAGTTCTGGAGATTGCTTAGGCAACGCTGTGAAGGCAATTAACACTACTGTGGTGGTTTGCATGAGTGTCCCACATAGGCTTTAAGTATTCAGACATTTTTTTCTCCAGTTGGTGGCACTGTTCTTGGAGGTCTTAGAAGGTGTGGCCATGCTGGAGGAAGTATGTCATTGGGGGCAGGATTAGTGAGTTTAACAAGCCTTGCGGTCCCCAGACTCTCCCTCTCTCTGCTTCCTGTACTCATTGGGAGATGTGACCCTCAGCTTACTGCTCCAGCCCCAGCCACCACGCTTCCCACAACAATGGACTCTGATTCCCTGGAACAGTCAATTGTAAGCTCAAATAAACTCTTCCTTTTATAAGTTCCCTTGCTCATGGTGGTTTTATCACAGCCACAGAAAAGTGACTAATACAGTTATTTGGTACCAGAAGTGGGGTGTTGACTGTGAAGAACCTCACCATGTGGATGTTTGGAGATATGTGGAAGACTTTGGAACTTTGAGCTAGAAAAGCTGTTGACTACTGTAAGCAGAGCTTAAGGGGTTATTCTAGTAGAAGCCTGGAAGAAAGCATTGGTGCAAAAAATGTAGTTCCAGAGGAAAATAAAGACTTAAGGAAGCAACTGGGATATTTTTATAAAGAGTCTGGCAGAAGTTTGCCCACAGCCCAAATGCTTGCCTGATGCTAAGTTGAAAAGCAATGGACTAATGTCTTTGGCGGAGGATATTTCAAGACAGCCTAATGTAGAAATGGTAGTGTGGCTATTGATGGTGAATATTGTGCAGATCTACAGTGAAGAAGAGCAGATGGGGCAGAAAGAAATGCAGAATGTACAGTTTGGATCTGAAAACTGCACTAGGAAGATTAAAGGTGGGGCCAAGGCATGTGAAGGAGAGGTTCCTTTTGATAAGGAGACTAAAGTGATTAAGGAGAGGCCTAGCTATTTACAAGTAAACAATGGGAAAGGTGAGATTAAAGTGATTAAGGAGAGGCCTCCTAGAGATTTACAAGTAAACAACAGAACCAGTACCTTCAGGGCAAGACCACACCCAGCTAATCCTCCAGCTTTTGAAAGGAAAATACTGAAAACGTTTTCTACTCCAAAAAGTCCAGGACAGAGAAAATTTGCAAATGTGGTTAAAGTAGGAGAGAGTCGATCCCGAACTTGCAGCCAAACTCGGCAATTTCATTCACGTGGTGCTGGCTTTAGAGGCATGAAGGATGCAAGAGTGAAGGGGTCATCAGTTCTTCCTCCACGGTTTCAGAGAGCCACAGAGGCCAGGCAGAGTACAGCAGGGGCGACCCTGAATAAAGAAGGCCCTGATAGGCCATTGCATGAAGCTGTGAATGTGAAGCCTGGTTGGCAGGGGAGACCCCAAGAAGAAATTTGAGAAGCCAGAGCTGTGAGATATTTGCCAAGGATTGCTGCATACAGGGAGTGGTACCAGCCTAAGGAAGAGATTCATGTTGCAAGCAAAGCTGGAAGAGCTGAGCCATCTAAGCCCTTTGGAAGTCAAGTCCCAGAAGTTGCACATGGTGTTACTGGACTTGGTATTTGCCCTGCTGGTTTTCAGTCTTGTTTTGGTCCAGTATTTCCTCACTATGCCTCTATTCCTCCCTTTTGGAATGGGAATGTGTATTCAGTTCCACTGTATGTTGGGAGTATGTAATTTGCCTTTTGATTTTACAGGAGCTTACAGTTAAGAGATTGGCCTGTGTCTCAGAAAAGATTTTGGAAGATAGATTTTTGAATAGAAGTGAGATTGGTAAAGAATATGGGGACTTTTTAAAAATTTTTTATTTATTTTTTATGTGTATGAATGTACTGTCTGCATGTAGGTCTGTGCACCCATGTTGTGCAATGCCGTGGAGGTCAGAAGAGGGTGTAGGACTCCCCCTGGAACTGGAGTTCTCCTGGAATTGGAGTTACAGACAGTTCTCAGCTGCCATGTGGGTGCTGGGGATCGAACCCAGGTCCTCTGCAAGAGCAGTCAGTACTCTTAACTGCTAGGCCATCTCTCCAGCCCAAGAATATGGGGACTTTTAAGGTTGGACTAAATGCATTTTGCATTTTATATGGTCAGGAGCCTAAGGGGGCCAGGGAGTGGAATGTGGTGGTTTGAATTGAGTGTCCCCCATAGGCTTTAAGTATTCAGATTCCAGTTGTCTCCAGTTGGTGGCACTGTTCTTGAAGGTCTTAGAAGGTGTGGCCGTGCTGGAGGAAGTACATTATTGGGGGCAGGCTTAGTGAGTTTAACAAGCCTTGCGGTCTCCAGACTGTCCCTCTCTCTGCTTCCTGTGCTCATTGTAGATATGACCCTCAGCTTGCTGCTCCAGCCCCGGCCACCATGCTTCCCACCACGAGGGACTCTGATTCCCTGGAACCATCATCATAAGCTCAGATAAACTCTTCCTTTTATAAGTTTCCTTGCTCATGGTGGTTTTATCACAGCAACAGAAAAGTGACTAATACAACTACCAATGTACTTTTTTTCTTTTTAGTGCTGGGCATATGCCTGTTGCTCTGTCACTCTGTCACTGAGCTCCATCTCCATAAACCCTGGTTCTTAAATGGTACTTTAGTTTGGTTTAGTTTGCTTTTTTATCCTTACTTTTAAAAATTTATTTAACACATATTTAATTGAGCAATGACTCTGCACTGTTAGGCATTTGGGAATTACAGAGATAGACACAAGGGCAGAGTCCCTGCCCCCATGGAACTTACAGTCTGGGATGAAAAACAGACCAAAAAGTGTGATTTCAACTGGGTACAACAGAGGGTTAAGAAAGAAGTGCAGGGGCTGGAGAGATGGCTCAGCAGTTAAGAGCACCGACTGCTCTTGGAGAGGACCTGGGTTTGATACCCAGCACCCACATGGCGGCTAAGAACCATCTTTGACTCCAGTTCCAGGGAAATATGACACCCTCTTCTGACCTTAGCACGGCCTCTCTTGGTGGTAGTATGTGGTTCTCCAAGACTTTCATGGTCAGCTTCTGTTCCTGCCTCATCTTCCATTTTGTAGCTCTGGGTTACATGCTATTTCCTGACAGTTGAAGTTTTGCTACTGGAAGAAAATTCAGGTGCATGGGAACGGGTGTCCTCTATGTCTATGAAGATGCCAGAATCAGGGCCTGTCGCCTGGGTCTCACTACCAAACTCTTTGAGGCTAGGTGAGATTGAATAGAAGGACGAATCGAAGAAACCAGCATAGTCAGGGAATCTTTGTGCCAGTTCGTCCATCCTGCCACTACTAAAACTATGCAACAAGTAACTCAATAGCATCATCACAATCAGAGCCATTATCTGAGGTGATCACTTCTTTGGTCACTTCTTGGAGACCATCAGTTCTGGGATTGTTTTAGAGCATAAATGACTCGTGGTACTTGAGCCAGCAGAGGTGACCTCATTCCTAATCAGGAGCTCTTTATCTCCTTTAGAAGTCACTGATTTACCTGTGCTGTATTCTTTCTTTGTTGATGAGCTCATACTTTCTGGAAACTCTCAAAATTCACCCCATGTAGGGTTGGTAGGCCTGGTGTTCCCAGAGCTGGTGCTATCTAGCCTATAACTTCCAGGTCCAGAGCTTCTGTATTCCAATTTCTACTATGCATGGATCTGTAGGTCTCAGAATGCCAACATCCAGTACCATCAGATCCTGTGGTCCCAGGATTTTTACTTCCATCACCTCTAGGCCCAGAGCTCCTGGGATACCAGGTTCCGTGTGTGTGTGTGTGTGTGTGTGTGTGTGTGTGTGTGTGTGTCTTTTTGAGTCAGGGTCTCCCTGTAGCCCCAGCTGGCCTGGAACTCACTCTGTAGACCAGGCTGGCCTTGAACTCACAGAGATCCACCTGCCTCTACCTCCCAAGTGCTGGGATTAAAGGTGTGCATCACCACGCCTGGATCCTAGGGATTTTTTGGGATGAGATCTTACACTGTCATCTATGTTGGCTTAGAACTCACTCTAGCCCAGATTATTCTTGAAATCATGACAATCTTCCTGCCTCTGGTTCCTAAGTGCCTTGTATTAGTCAGTTTTCTGTTGCTGTGATAAAACACCAGACCAAGGAACTTATAAAAGGAAGAGTTTATTTGAGCTTACAATTGGCGGTTCCAGGGAATTAGTCCATTGTGGCGGGAGGCGTGGTGGCCGGATCCAGAGCAGCAAACAGAGGGTCACATATCGCAAAGAGCACAGGAAGCAGAGAGGATCAACTGTAGAGCACGAGGCTTGTTAAGCTCACTAAGCCCGCCCCCAGTGACACACTTCCCCCAGCATGGCCACACCTTCTAAGACCTCCAGAAACAGCACCACCAACTGGAGACAAATGTCTGAATACCTAGAGCCTATGGGGGACACTCATTCAAACCACCACATTCCACTCCCTGGCCCCCATAGGCTCCTGACCATATAAAATGCAAAACGCATTTAGTCCAACCTTAAAAGTCCCCATAGTCTTTACCAGTTTCAATGTCATTCAAAAGTCCACAGTCCAAAGTCTCTTCTGAGACTCAGGCCAATCTCTTAACTGTAAGCTCCTGTAAAATCAAAAGGCAAATTACATACTCCCAATGTACAGTGGAACCGAATACACATTCCCATTCCAAAAGGGAGGAATAGAGGCATAGTGAGGAAATACTGGACCAAAACAAGACCGAAAACCAGCAGGGCAAACGCCAAGTCCTGTAGCTCCACATGCGACTTCTGGGACTTGACTTCCAAAGGGCTTACACGGCTCAGCTCTTCCAGCTTTGCTTGCAACATACATCTCTTTCTTAGGCTGGTACCACTCCCCGTATGCAGCTCTCCTTGGCAAATATCTCACAGGTCTGGCATCTCGAAAGTCTTCTTGGGGTCTCCGCTGCCAACCAGGCTTCATACTCACAGCTTCACGCAGTGGCCTATCACGGCCTTCTTTATTCAGGGACACCCCTGCTGTACTCTTCCTGGCCTCTTTGGCTCTCTGAAACCGTGGAGGAAGAGCTGATGACCCCTTCACTCTTGCAAACTTCATGTCTCTAAAGCCAGCACCACGTGAATGAAATTGCCGAATCTGGCTGCAAGTTCGGGCCAGACCCTGGCCCATTTCAACCACATTTGCTACTTTTCTCTGCCCTGGACTTGCTGGAGGATTAGCTGGGTGTGGTCTTGCCCTGAAGGTACTGATTCTTTTGTTTACTTGTAAATCTCGAAGCCCTTCCTTAATCACTTTAAACTCCTTATCAAAAGGAAACTCTCCTTCACAAGCCTTGGCCCCACCTTTAATCTTCCTAGTGCAGTTTTCAGATCCAACCTCTCCTTCACATGCCTTGGCCCCACCTTTAATCTTCCTAGTGCAGTTTTCAGATCCAACCTCTCCTTCACATGCCTTGGCCCCACCTTTAATCTTCCTAGTGCAGTTATCAGATCCAACCTCTCCTTCACATGCCTTGGCCCCACCTTTAATCTTCCTAGTGCAGTTTTCAGATCCAACCTCTCCTTCACATGCCTTGGCCCCACCTTTAATCTTCCTAGTGCAGTTTTCAGATCCAAACTGTACATTTTGCATTTCTTTCTGCTCCATCTGCTCTTTTTCACTGTAGATCTGTATAATATTCACCATTAAAAGCCACGCCACCATTTCTACATTAGGCTGTCTTGAAATATCCTCCGCCAAAGACATCAGTCCACTGCTTTTCAACTTAGCATCAGGCAAGCATCTGGGCTGTGGGCAAACTGCTGCCAGACTCTTTATCAAAATATCCTGGTTGCTGCCTAAGTCTTTATTTTCCCCTGGGACCACATCTTTTGCAGCCATGCTTTCTTCCAGGCCTCCACTAGAATGGCCCTTTAAGCTCTGCTTATAATAGTCAACAGCCTTTCCAGCCCAAAGTTCCAAAGTCTTCCACACTTCTCCAAACATACACATGGTCAGGTTCTTCACAGCCAACAGCCCACTCTCTGGTACCAATAACTGTATTAGTCAGTTTTCTGTTGCTGTGATAAAACACCAGACCAAGGAACTTATAAAAGGAAGAGTTTATTTGAGCTTACAATTGGCGGTTCCAGGGAATTAGTCCATTGTGGCGGGAGGCGTGGTGGCCGGATCCAGAGCAGCAAACAGAGGGTCACATATCGCAAAGAGCACAGGAAGCAGAGAGGATCAACTGTAGAGCACGAGGCTTGTTAAGCTCACTAAGCCCGCCCCCAGTGACACACTTCCCCCAGCATGGCCACACCTTCTAAGACCTCCAGAAACAGCACCACCAACTGGAGACAAATGTCTGAATACCTAGAGCCTATGGGGGACACTCATTCAAACCACCACATGCCTAGACTACAGATATGAACCTGCATAATTAAACTACACATTCTAAAAAATTTACAATAGTATATTTTATATTATGTTTATTTTACCATAATTGAAAATAAAGAGGACTAGATGAGCTTCTTCAAATGTATGTATGTGGGGGGGTATGTATGGGGTGCATGTATGCATGTGGAGTGTGCATATGTGCACATGTATATGTACATGTATTGGTATAAGTTATTTGTGTGCATATATGTTTGTGTGTGTGTCTGTATATGTGTGAGTGGGGGGTATATCTGAACATGTGTATATGTATATGTGTGAGTATACATGTGGAGATGTATGTATGTGAACGTATGTGTGCATGTGCATATGTATGTGTGGATATATGTGTGCGTATGTGAGTGTGTGTGTGTGTGTGTGTGTGTATGGATGCATGTGCCATAGCATGCATGGAGGTTCTGTCTTCCGTGGAGTCTGAGGATTTAAATCTGGTCATTAATTACACTTGAAAGCAAGTACTTTTACCCAATGAATACTCAGGACAGCACCAACTTTCTATAATTTTACAGCATAATTTTTGTCCTATAATAGTAGTTGGTTCTATTGTAGTTAGAAGTTTGTAACAGGTATATTCCATTGTGGGTTTTCCATTGTGGATTGATGTCTAGTCCCGCAATTTTACAGAAAGTGGTGAATTAGATCCTAAGAAAGTAGAACACATTATTTAATCTTTTTTTAAATTGAACTAATCACTCATTAACAAAGGTGTTTAGTGGTATATACAAAAGGTGACTAAAATACGCAATGGAAGTAGCAAATCAAACAATGAAGGGAAACTCAGGTAGGACTCCTTGCCCATCAGGACAAGCCAAAGCAAACAGAGGTATTTTGCACCGTGGGGTAAAGGTCAATAAACAGACCTGGCAAGTTCAAGGGAGGAAGAGAACTGTGGAGACCAGGGCTTCAGAACTGAGCTTCACCTTAAATCTCAAGCCACAGATGAGTCAGCAAGTCTGGACCGCGACTTGAAGAAACCAACCAGCTGGGGTTCTGGGTGTCAGAAAGCAATATTTCATTTTAAGACCATTTTGTGGTGAAAAAATTTGATTCTAGGTTCTGATCAGAAGGTGATGAATGCAACTCTTTTTCCATAACTAGAAGGAAGTGTTTCAGAGGTATTAATCAGCCTCGGGGCCAGAAGAAAAGGAAGGAGGTGGTGTGGTTTTCACTTAAAAAGAATTTTTTTTAATTTATTGTATGTGTAAGAATGTACTGTCTGCATGTAGGTTTGTGCACCCATGTCGTGCAATGCCGCGGAGGTCAGAAGAGGGCGTCGGATTCCCCTGGAACTGGAGTCAGAGACGGTTCTCAGCCGCCATGTGGGTGCTGGGGATCGAACCCAGGTCCTCTGCAAGAGCAATTGGCGCTCTTAACCACTAGGCTATCTCTCCAGCCCTGGGTTTTCACTTTGTAACACATGCCCAATGTCCAAGTAAACCCAGGAGACGTGTGCTTGCGTGTGTGTGTGTAAGAGAGAGTGTGTATGTGGGTGTTGTATGCATACCTGTGTGTACAGGTGAATGCAGAGAAGGACTTCAGATGTCTCTTTGGGCGCCTCACTCCCTTGACAGGATCTCTCATTGAACCTGGAGCTTGCTGGCCACAGCCACCCTCCCCACATCACTGGGCTCACAGGCACCTTGCGGTTTGACCACACCCGGGTTTTTATGTGGATCCTCATGCTTGCTCAGAAAGCACAGTTTTACCCACCGCACATCTCCCCAGCCTGACGTTTGCTATCTGATGGCTGAGCAGCAGTCTCCTAGGTACCTCACGCTCTTCCTGCCCCTGCTCGACCTGTCCACTGGGTGCTGCTATCTTCTTGCATAAGCCTGCATCCTCCACACAACTTTGTTCAAGTTAGCCAATCACACTAGCTCAAGCCTGCCCACTATGATTGGGTAAAAGTTGGACATGTGATCTAAAAAAATGGGCCAATGAAGAGTCAGAAAAACTTGAAGAATTAATAAACAAGTAAAATGGGCCAATGAGAAATTTTCACTGGGATTGTTTTGAGCTGAACCATTAGCAGCCCCTTCGAAGACTGCGGTGGTGGGGGGGTGTTCTCTCCCAGCTATCTACCCAGCCCTTTTGGTTTAGTATTGCACTGCTGGTGATTGAAGCCCTAAGTTCCTACTTACAAGTATTCTATTTACAAATATGGGCTAGTAGTGTTTGGGAAGTGATATGGTGATTATTTCTTAAAGAGGAAAATCCTGGGGCTGGAGATACAGCTCAGGGGTTAAGAACACTGACTCCTCTTGCAGAGGACCCAGGTTCAGATCCCAGTACCCATATGGTAGGTAACAATTGACTATAACTCCAGTCCCAGGGGATCCGACGCCCTCTTCTGACCTCCACGGTCATTGCACTACACGGGTGCACTTACACACATACATAACACATACACATAAATAAAAAATAAATAAATCCAAAATAACCTTTTTTTTTTGTCTTTTCGAGACAGGGTCTCCTTGTAGCCCCCGCTATCCTGGAACTTGCCATTTGTATGTAGACCAGGCTGGCAGAGATCCGCCTGCCTCTGCCTCCTGAGTGCTGGGATTAAAGACGCATGGGCCACCACGCTGGCCAAAAGAAACTTTTTTTTTCAACTTAGGGCTTTTCTTTCTTTTTTTTTTTTTTTTCTTTTTTTTTTTTCTTTTTTTTTTTTTATCATACTTTTTTTATTTTATTATTATTTTCAAATATGCATAGTATATTCACTCCTATAAGTTAAATTAAAAATTCTGAAATAAACTGTAGGTTGATTCCTAAGCACATTTAGAGACTTCACATTTTAACAGTAAATTTGCAAGCTGCTATAAAGTTGTGTACTTTACATTCTTTTTTTAGAATTGAATACATCTCCTCCATCTAATATATGGTAATTTACAATGTGTGAGTATAAGTGGTAAGACAATTCTAGAGCCCATTTATAGATTCAATTGTAGTAGCACAGTTGCTTTTCACAATGAATGTAATAATAAAGTTGCTTGGTTTGCCTACCAACTGGGGATTTGTGGTAACATCAACAAATGAGGGAAACCATTCACCTTTTTTTTTTTTTTTTTTTCTGGGACTGTGTTACTTACTTAGTATAAATTGTCTTCAAGTTCCATCCATTTACCAGCAAAGCTCATGATGTCATCTTTCTTTACTGCTGCATAGAACTCCATTGTGTAGATGTACAAATTTTTGTTATCCAGTCATCTGTTGAAGGGGCATTTGGGTTGGTTCCAGCTCTTTGCTATTGAGTGAAGAGAGCTGCAATAAACATATGTGCATGTGTCTCTTGCAGTAGGATGAGTCTTGTGGGTATATACCAGGAGTGGTATGGCTGGGTCGGGTGGTAGGGCTCATTTTGAGTCTTTTAAAGGGTTCTCACACTGCTTTCCAAAGTGGTTGTAACAGTTTACATTCCCATCAGCAGTGGATGAGTGTTCCCCTTTCCCCATAACCTCTCCAGCATTTGGTGTCTTTTGTTTTCTTGATCTTGGCTAGTCTTTTTTTTTTTTTTTTTTAATTTTTTATTTATTTATTTATTTTTATGTGTATGAATGTATTGTCTGCATGCAGGTCTGTGCACCCGTGTCGTGCGATGCCGCGGAGGTCAGAAGAGGGTCTCGGATTCCCCTGGTGCTGGAGTTCTCCTGGAACCGGAGTCACAGACGGTTCTCAGCCGCCATGTGGGTGCTGGGGATCGAACCCGGGTCCTCTGCAAGAGCGGTCGGCGCTCTTAACCGCTAGGCCATCCCTCCAGCCCCGATCTTGGCTAGTCTTATTGGGATGAGATGATACCTTAGTGTGGTTCAAAATAAACTTTTAAAAGAGGTCAATCTTACTCTGGAATAGGAATCAGAAATTCATGCTGAAGACACAGACCATCTCTTAGTCTGGAATTCTGGATGGTCTGATGAGCCAAAACTATCTCATCAACCTAAACTATTCATTCTAGTCTGTTTGAGAGAAAAAAAAATGCCATATTTTTCAAGTCATTGTCATTTTTGGCCTTTGTATCAGCATATAGGACTTAAGACAATTGAACTTCTTTAATGTCATGTGGTATGAAAGGTGCTACTGAGGACCAAAATAGCTGGTGTGTCTTCATTACAGAGGTCTCTAATTTAGTTAGGCTGGGGTTGACTGCCTAGGCTGGGTTGACTACTAGCTTCTCAGATAAGGACAGATACTGAGATTTTGCTAGAAGAAAAGGGCTACTGTGAAATTCAAATGAAAACCTTACCTATTACTAAGTTTCTGCAAGTTTTCTGAGACAATGTCATGTGCTTGTGTGTGTTTTGAACATGTGTGAGTGACAGAAAATAAAATCACAAAAATAACGGACTCCCAAAACATTTCCAAGACACAAGTGGCCAAAATCTTTAAAAATATATTTTGTTTATTATTTTTATTTTATGTGTATGAGTGTATTGCCTGCATACATATAAGTACACTTATGTCATGCAGTGCCCACAGAGGTCAGAAGAGAGTGTCAAATTCCCTGAAACTGGAGTTATAGGTGGTTGGTTGCTTTCATGTGGGTGTTGGGAACCAAACCCCAGTCTTCATATAAGAGCAGCCAGTGCTCTTAATCACTGAGCCATCTCTCCAGACCCCAAGTTACCAAATGTAATCCATATATTTGTAGAGCACTTTGAAAGACTGTGGGGTTTTTTTTGTTTGTTTGTTTGTTTAATACATTATGGAAGAAGGCCATTAACACTTTAGGTTCTAAGAACACTTACTGAAAATTCTCGAGGGGGGACTAAATAATTAACATAGTTCCTGGTCATGCGCTTTCAAAGTCACTAATTTGGACAGTACTCGGAAAGTGAAGACAGCTTATATGTAGATTCAGCTAGTTTCTTGTGATTAGGGGTCTGGAGAAGGAATAACAGCTTTGAATATCTGGATTATGCTAGGTAGATTCAGTCAGTGGACTACGTACAACAAGTTTTATTATTTCATTTCCCTGTGTATTAATCAGTTTGGTATAATAGTGCTATGTAACAAATAACCATAAAAATCTTAGTGACTTATATATCAAATACCTTTTTCTCACCCCTGGATAGATGAGTCAGCCAGAGTGGCCCTGGTTGGGATTGTGAACAGGTTCAGATCTGTTGCACACAACTGTTATTCTATAGCTAACAGGTACCCTGGGCATGGTATTCTTGTGGCAAAAGTAAGACAAGAGAATATCAAAGATGGTAAATGAAATTGTTCTGGCAAATTTGTTTAGATGTCTTATCTGCTGACCTTCCACTAGCAGTTTCTAGTTCAGCTTGGTACAGTGAACAGAGGGATATAATCATCTGTTCTAGTTTGTCTTCCATTGCTGTGGCAAAACACTCTGACTGACACCAACTTGGGGAGGAAAGGGTTTATTTAGCTTACATCTCCTGGGTTACAGTTCAGCACTTAAGGAACCCAAGGCAGGAACTCAGTGCAGGAACCTGGAGGCAGTAGCTGAAGCACAGGCCATGGAGGGATGCTGTTCACTGGCTTGCTCCCCTGGCTCATGCCCAGCCTGTGTTCTTATATGGTACACAACAACCTGCCCAGGGTGGCACCACTCATTGGGGGCTGGGCCCTTCCACACTGCTCGACCATCAAGACAATACTCCACAGATGTGGCCACAGGCCAATCCAATGGAGCCAATTCCCCAACTGAGGCTCCCTCAACCTAGGTGCATTCAAGGCCATCCTGGTCTACAGAGAGTTCCAGGCCAGCCAGGACTACAGAATAAGACCCTGTTTTTTGGTTTTTGTTTTGTTTTGTTTTTTTAAGCTTTGAAAATACTGCTTAACTGGATAATTTCACTTATGATAATTCATTTTGTTTTTCTTTTTGCCTTTTTTGCTTGTTTGTTTTGTTTTTGAGAGAGGTGACCCAGGCTGGCCTCAAACTTAAAATTTTCCTGCCTCAGCCTCCTGAGTACAGAAATTATAGGTATGTACTACCAGGTTCTCCCAAGTACTGGGATTAAAGGCATGTGCCACCACGCCCAGCTCAAAATATTAATATTATTAAACTAGCAACTACTATGTACTTTGTATATATAGATTGATATAGTCCTAACTAAAAGTAATATGAGAAAGGTACTATGATTCTTCTCAATTTACAGGTGAGGAATCCCAAGGAGATACAGTAATCTGATTAATGAGGTAATAAGTGGCAGTTTGTAGTAATTGCTTTTGGTGATTAATCTTACGTGTTTACTTGGCAGGGATATGGGGTTCCTAGATATTTGGTCAAACCTTATTATGGGTCTCTCTCTCTCTCTCTCTCTCTCTCTCTCTCTCCCTCCCTCCCTCTCTCCCTCACTACCTTAGTTTATCTTGAGGTAATCAAGATTGAATTTAGCTCATATGCTAGACAAGCACTCTACTACTGAGCCTTAGCCCATTTTAATTTTGAGACAGGGTCTCACTGAGTTTCCCAGGCTAGCCTTGAACCTGTGATCATCCTGCCTGACTCCTAGCAGCAGTTCTTGGATGTTAAAGACCAACTATCCAGCACTTGAATCATATGCATTGGGGTTCAGTTTAAATTGACTAAATCATTCAGCCAGACAAAGCTTTGGGAGATTTTCAAGGCTGTATCTAGAAGGTTCAACTGGGTCTTTATCACAGTGCTACTCCTCTAGAACAGATCCCAGGCCTGGCTTTATGTATATGTGCAAATATATTGGCATTGTGAAGGTTTGAGCTTCATCAGGTTGGCATTTGAGAGCTCAAATCTCTACTGAATGTCGCGTGCTTCTTCATATCAATGAAAATGAATGGGAGATGACTTATGTTTACTCAGACCTCTGGGAAGTGTATAATACGATCTTTAGGCATCTAAGGTAATATGATCAGGGACATCATAGCAAGGACTGCAGTTAACTTTTTCCTTTTCTTTATAAAAATTACATTGGTTTATAAATACATCAATAGTTTTCATAAAAACCTAAACGAGGTCATCAGTGTGCATTAATAAAAAATTTTGAAAAAATAGGTTTATCTTTATTTTATGTGTATGAGTGTTATGGCTGCATATATGTAAGTGCACCCATGCTGTGCAATGGCCTCAGGAGGGGAGAAAAGGGAGCTGTATCCCCAGGAACCAGATTCTGATGGTCATTAGCTGCCGTGTGGGTGCCAGGAACTGAACTTGGCTCTTCTGCGAGAGCAGCCACTACTCTTAACTTCCAAGCCCAGTTAATTATTATTTTTTTTTAAAGAGAGAGTCTTGCTATATAGTCCTAGTTGGTCTGTTATTTGTGGGCACTGCATAACATGGGTGTACTTACATACATGCAGGCAATATACATGTAAAATAAAAATAATAGATAAAATGTTTTAAAAAGGCAGATAATAAGGGACGCTGGGTTGGGAGGAGGGTATAAAGTGAAGACAGGGCTGAATGTGATAACAATGCATTGTAGGAAATCATGGAATCAATAAAAATATTTTTAAAAAAGAAGGCTGAGGGCTAAGGCTGTAACTCATTAGGAGAGTGCTTCTGGAAATATGCCTTGGGTTTGATCCTCAGCAATGAAAAAATTATAATTTATTTATTTTTATTTTTATTTATTTTTGTATGTGTATGAATGTACTGTCTGCATGCAGGTTTTTGCACCCGTGTCGTGCAAGGCCGCGGAGGTCAGAAGAGGGTCTCAGATTCCCTTGGAACTGGAGTTCTCCTGGAATTGGAGTTACAGACGGTTCTTAGCCGCCATGTGGGTGCTGGGGATCGAACCCGGGTCCTCTGCAAGAGCAGTCGGTACTCTTAACCGCTAGGCTATCTCTCCAGCCCCGAAAAAATTATAATTTAAAAAAAATGAGTATAAAGTCTGACATGGCTCTCTGCCTGTTAATTCTAGTAAAAAGATTATTTTTATATTCCTTAATTTTCTTTAAAATTTTTATATTTATTGTATGTGTGTGTGTGTGTGTGTGGTGATGAAATATATCTCCCCCCTTTTCTTTTTTTGAGACAGGGTCTAACCATTTAGATGGCCTGGAACTCCCTATGTAGAGCAGACTAGTCTCAAACTCAGAGAGATGCTTCTGCTTCTGCTTCCCAAGTGCTGGGATTAAAGGCATGTGCCCCATATCATGCCTGCCCTACTCCTTAACTAAAAAAAATTGAGGGGCAGTTTTGGAAGTGGACCTAAGGCCTCATACATGCTAGAGAAGTATCCTATCATTGAGGTATATCTCCAGCTCTACAAAATGCATACGGGGGGGGGGGGGCAGAAAGATGGCTCAGCTAGGAAATACCTATTTGCATGGAAACCTGATGACCTGTGTTGAATCTCCAAAACTACACAGTGAAAACACACACACACACACACACACACACACACAAACACACACACACACACACACACGGGGGGGGGAGCAGAGATGTAAAAATATTTTAAATTGGGCTGGAGAGGGCTGGAGAGATAGCCTAGCGGTTAAGAGCACCGACTGCTCTTGTAGAGGACCCAGGTTCAATCCCCAGCACCCACATGGCGGCTGAGAACCGTCTTTAACTCCAGTTCCAGGGGGATCCGACACCCTCTTCTGACCTCCGCGGCATTACATGACACGGGTGCACAAACCTACATGCAGACAGCATATTCAAACACATAATAAATAAATAAATAAATAAATAAATAAATAAATAAATAAATATTTAAAAAATTGGGCTGGAGAGATGGCCTAGCAGTTAAGAGTGCCGACTGCTCTTGCAGAGGACCCAGGTTTGATCCCCAGCACCCACATGGCGGCTGAGAACCGTCTTTAACTCCAGTTCCAGGGGGATCCGACACCCTCTTCTGACCTCCGCGGCATTACATGACACGGGTGCACAAACCTACATGCAGACAGTACATTCATACACATAAAAAATATGTATTTTTTAAATTAATTTTTTCTGGCTATGTAGCATAATGGCAAACACTTTACTACTGAGCCTACACGGAATTTACATCTTCAAAAAAGAAAAAGCAAGGTTAGCGAGATAGCATAGTGGGGAAAAGCACTTGCCATGTGAGCCTGATGACCAACAGTGGAAGGGGAGACTTGAGTCCCCAAAGTTGCCCTCGGACCCCCCCCCCCGCAAGCAGACCTGCAGTCATGCACATCATGCATCCACACACCAACACACACATATATACATACACTCACATGCAGTAATTTAGAGAGAGAGGGAGAATCAAAGAACCCTTGTTTTCCTGTGGCTGGTTTTATGGTTTCATTATTGCTGGTGACTTATCTTTTCAACACAAGAATCTTCTTAAGGGATTTTCCCAAGCTCTAGATAAGATTGTGGGAGAAACTCTGCTGGTGTTTTCAGAGGATCCATTGCATTAGATTATACTATTAGCCCTTGATCTCCCATAGGAAGTTGAGTACACCAAGGAAAAGGATAAAGATATTCTCTCCATTTCCCACTGAGCCGTGTTTTGTTTTTATGCCCCGGAGTACACACACACACACACACACACACACACACACACACACACAGAAACCTGACTACTGTTGCTGTAATGTTGAAATGAGCTGCTCAATTTCATTAATTCACAATTTTCATACATTATTACAACCTAATGCTTTTGCATTTTGAAAAGCCTTCCTTAAAATGCAGATTCCACTGAAGTGGGTGTTGGGATCATCATGCCTTAAACTGCTAAGTACCAACTTATAGTACAGATAGTCACTTATAGTACAGATAATCACTTATAGCAGCAGAGCAGTGACCAAGGAAAGACTAGGGGAAGGTGAATACAGGTGAAGGAGGTAGAAGGAGCCAAAAGCCAGACCTGCTGTCTACGGCTACATAATCCCAAGGGGTCACAGGTTGTTGACCCTATAACAAGCACTTTATCTTAAACATGTAGCCCTTGGCAAGTCACTGTGTACTTTCATTCTGATCTTGGTTTGTTCTTCTTAGCTCTGTGAGATAAATGTATTATTAAACCATTAGGTTTTTTTTTTTAATTTCAAACTACATAGATCTCAAACAATCTCAAATATAGTGATATCTATTTAGCACACAAAAACTGGGCTAAGAGAGATGGACTGCTATTTCTCAAATCCCAAAGCTAGATAGACTAGATTTCCTGATGCATATCTCTTCATTTCTTTTACTATTTTTCATAGATTTTAAAAAACATCTGCTTAGTTCAGCAGCCAGAAATATGGATATGTCTATAGAAAATATTTTTGGAAAATGTACCTAGACCTAAGCTTTTCTGTGTATTGGTGCTATTTTGAGACATTGTTCTAAAAGGACTCTGAGTACTTTTTTTTTTTTTTTGCTAATGTTGCTCTTGTCTATCAAACTCTAGATGGCTTCTATCATCTTGATTCCAGCCTCAAACATTTAAGAAAGTGGAAAAAAAAACCTGGAACCATAAGGAAAAAGATTACCAGAAAGCCCATCCACTAATGTTACAAGATTCAAAGAACAACTCTCAGGCTTTATCCCAAAATTTATTGATTTTTTTTTTTTTTTTTAGCTCTAAATGGTGATAAGGGCTGGGGATGTACCTCAATGATATAGAATCTGCTTAGCCTGTGAAAGGCCCTGGGTGCAATCCCAACACTGGAAAAAAAAAATCGGGCATAATATTTAACCACATGATTTCCTGATCTGTATCAGTAAAATGATTTAAAAAGAAAATAGGAATGCAAGTAGAGCTCAGTTTTAGAATGCTTTCCTCATACATATCATGTATGAGGCCTTGGGATCAATCTCTAGAACTGAAAAAAAAATGGAAAGAAAAAGGAAAAAAAAAGAAAAGACAGAGAAGATACAAATCTCTCTCTAATCTCAGAAAAGGGCATGCCTCATTTTTCTTAGGAGAGCTGAGGCTTCCTGGAAGATATGATGTTGGATGAATCTTGAGATATAAAGAACCTGGTCCCAGGGCTGGAGAGATGGCTCAACAGTTAAGAGCACTGGCTACTCTTGCAGAGGACCCAGGTTCAGTTCCAGCACCCACATGGGGGCTAACAACCAACCATAACTCCAGTTACGGGGATCTGATGTCCTTTTGTGACTTCTGTGAGTATTGTACAACACAGGTGCACACACACACATGCAGGCAATGCATTCATACACATAAAATAAAAATAGTATTATAAAGGGGAACCTTGTCCCTCTAGGGAAACTGTGGATCTTGGACTTTGTATGTCTCCAGATTTAAGTGGTATTTCATAGATAACGAAGCATCGCCAAAGCTTTAAACGGGATGGCGAGGCTGGGATACGTTTTTCAGAGTGTCCATCTGTGTAGTCATAATGTGGCAAAAATGAAGAGGGACTGGGGCAACCAGCACCAGGAGCAGGAAGTGGCTTTTACTGGCAGCAACAGGGAGAATAGAAAGAAGGCTTAGAGGGCACACCACTCTGGGGACCTCTGGGGACAAATGGCCTTAATGTGCTGTTTCAGGGCACTGAAGTATTTCCTGTCAGACAGCTTAGGACAACATGGTAATAGATTCCTAACTCCTGCCCTCTTGCCCTCTATAACTTCATTCTCTGTAGTAGCCACACTGACATTTTAAATTTTTTTAAGTTTTTTGTTTATTTTCGTGTGTGTATGAATGTACAAATTCCACTGAATTTGCATGTAGGTTTGTGCACCCATGTCATGCAATGCCGCGGAGGTCAGAAGAGGGCATTGGATTCCCCTGGAACTGGAGTTAAAGATGGTTTTCAGCCGCCATGTGGGTGCAGGGGATCGAACCCGGTCCTCTGCAAGAGCGGTCGGTGCTCTTAACCAGTAGAGCATCTCTCCAGCCCCCACACTGACATTTTAAAGGCAAATGATTTTGACTACTTGCCTAAAAACCCACCAGTGTTACCAGACATGATGTCGCTAGCCTTTAGACCCAGCACTCGAGAGGCAGAGACAGGTGGATCCCAGTAACATTGAGTTTACATATAGCAAGTTCCAGGCTAACTGGAGCTACAGGGAGACCCTGTCTCAGAAAAAAAAAAAAAAAAGCCACCAGTGTCTTATCAGACTTAAATCTAAAGTATTCATTATAGACCCTCACAGTTTGATCCTGCCCTGGTTCATATCTCTGAATAGTTTACCACATGATGCCTAGAGTTCACTTTGGAATCCTGACATGGTGCTTGTCTCTTGTAAAGGTTAAACCTGATGTTCCTTGTGTTGGAACTTCCTTTATTAGTTCTTTCTTTTTTTTTTTTTACTGTAGCCATTCTCAGGGACCTTAATGACTATAGCTGTCTTTAAGGCTCGTAACATGGCCTTACTATTGCCACCTTTTTCTAGATCTCTGCAGATACACATTCAGATAAGCAGATTAGTTGGCTGGCTACTTTATTAGTTCTAACGTGGCCTATATTATTTAAACATCTCTACTGAAAAGTGACTTTCCCAGACATTTCTTCACCAATTTGTTTCCCACTCCTCCCCATTCTCAATCTCAACATTCTTTGTGGCTCTACAGTCTTGACCTCTCAGTACATTTTGTTTATATGCTGCCAAATTGTCTTGGAAGTGGAACTTTGTAAAGGCAAATTTCCACATGTGATATTTTTAATAAAGGACAGAAAAGTGAGTGAAACTTTATTGTGGAAGGCCTTGAATTCCTATTGAGTTTTCCTGAATTTGCTAGTTTCAGAGGCGACACAAAGTGTTTTATCCTTTCAAATATTTATAATACTTGTTTGATTACAAAGTTGTGAAGTGTCACTACTTCATGACCCTGACCCTAGCCATACATGTTCAGACTCTATTTGTGCTTAATTGGTTTAACCACCACATAGAACATTGCCAAAAGAGCTAAGTGACGAGAATGTGTCTCAACACAGCACCCAACACTAACTTGATGGTTTTAACTAGGTTCGTAAAAGAACTGGACAATGGGTTCCCAATCTGCTTTACTAGCCTCCCATGTTCTGCTGCAGGAGACACAGAATTCATTTCTCATGTACTTGTAAATTAGGACCAAACTGTAGTAAGGCTCAGTCTTCTACACTCAACAGTAAGGCAGTTCTACCCAAAGTTTTCAGTCAAACTGGAGAGTAACCACAATTTGGCTTATAGCAGTGGCCTAAAGGTGAGACACAGAGAACTCTTTTAATCAAATCAAGTCAGGTAATAGAAACATCTTTGGATCTTTCACTTTAATACCATTAAATGTATAGAGGACCTACTATGTGGCACATTCCCTATTTCAGCTCTTGAGAGACAAAAATTAGTAAGGTATATTACTTTTTTTAAATATGTTCTTGGGATTTATTTTCTTTTTTCTTAATTTTTTTATTTATTATTTTTAAAGGAATCCTTTTTTTTTCTGTCTTTTTGAGACAGGGTCTCCCTGTAGCCCCAGCTGTCCTGGAACTCATTCTGTAGACCAGGCTGGCCTTGAACTCACAGAGATCCGCCCACCTTTGCCTCCCAAGTGCTAGGATTAAAAGCGTGTGCCACCACGCCCGTCTATTATTTTTTTAATTTTACTTATTTTTGTATGTGTATGAATGTACTGTCTGCATGTAGGTTTGTGCACCCATTGTCATGCAATACCGCGGAGGTCAGAAGAGGGTATCGGATTCCCCTGGAACTGGAGTTAAAGATGGTTCTCAGCCGCCATGTGGGTGCTGGGGATTGAACCTGGGTACTCTGCAAGAGCGGTCGGCGCTCTTAACCGCTAGGCTGTCTCACCAGCCCCTATTTATTATTTTTTTTATGTGTATGAGTGTACTGTCTGCATGTAGGTTGGTGCACCCGTGTCGTGCAATGCTGCGGAGGTCAGAAGAGGGCGTCAGATTCCCCTGGAACTGGAGTTAAAGACGGTTCTTAGCCACCATGTGGGTGCTGGGAATTGAACCCAGGTCCTCTATAAGAGAAGTCGGTGCTCTTAACCGCTGAGCCATCTCTCCAGCCCCAGTATATTACTTCTTTCTCAGTATAAAATCTTTGTGTGTGTGTGTGTGTGTGTGTGTGTGTGTGTGTGTGTGTGTTTGAGACAGGGTCTCCCTGTAGCCCCAGCTGTCCTGGAACTCGCTCTGTAGACCAGGCTGGTCTTGGACTCACAAAGATCCGCCTGCCTCTGCCTCCCAAGTGCTAGGATTAAAGGCATGCGCCACCACGCCCGGCTTCAGTGTAAAATCTTGTGATTTAGCTCTGAGTATGTAGTACAATTAAATGAATTATAAGATTCTGTACAAAGACTAATGCTGATTACTTTCCTGAGTTACTCCAGCTGGCCTTCTAAGTTTTTGACAGGCTCGGAAATGTTTGTGTTTTCTTAATTTGTGCTTTTCTAAGCATTCATAAAAACAATATTATGTCCCATTTGTTGTCTATGGAAATGGGTTACCAACATTTCAAAAACCAGTATTCTCCAAATAACTTTTTTCCCAACACAAAGTATGTATAAATATAAAGTTTATTTAGCATAGTGTTTAGAAAAATAAGTTCACATCATTTCAGAAAACAAATAAAACACTTAATTGTCCAGGCATAACCCCCATTACAGTACAACATACATACTTTAGATCTCTTTGGTTGGGTAATTAAGCACAGAAATGTTCTGGAACATGCTGTGTGCCATCACCTAACAGTGCAGTAGAGACTCTGTTCCCCACCCCATGATATACATTCTGTATAGAGTTTCTCTTTGTGTAAGGCACAGTAAAACCAAATTGAGTATACAACTGGTTGCCTCTAAACATACAGTACATGCAACAAAAGAATAATTTTTTGAGAACCCTGAAAGCCAAAAGTCACATGCTATATCATTTTGATTAATAAACATATGGTGGTAATATTTAATTAAATTGAAATGTATCAATTAGACACAACATAACCATTAGGTTCTACTCTCTAAACTCTAGAACTGTGAAACAGGTTTTGTAAAGTATAAGTATTTTCCCGACAGATTTCCTGAATATTTTTATGAGATGATCTGTCAAAATATTTTAAAGAATCAAAAATTTGTGGTTATGTACTAATGCACACATTTCTAGGATGTAGCAAGGCAGTCTGCTACACATGCCCAATAATCGAACTTTAACATGCAAGACACCAAGGGCACATACAGGGAGACTTAAGGTCAGTGTGCAATTTAACTATGATTTAAAAAAAAATATCTATGGCTATAACATCTACCTGCCTTTCACACCACAAGAAAGGCACTGAAACATGTATAAGTCAGCCTTTACTATAAATATACATGTGCTATTATTACGCAGTACAACACAGGTGCTCTCGCTTATTTGAGGAACAACTGCACCTTCTTTAAATGATAGGTTATCCTCTACTAGATTGTAACTAAGAGCTAAATGCCAATTCTGGCTGATAGAGTGCATAGATAGGCTGATACCAAAAATCCCACAGCCAGTAGCAGGGGTTGGGGTTTAAAGGAAGTTATTTACCCCTATTCTGATTCCTCTTCAGGAAGTCATTAGAGGGTCATTTGCAGCATCTTCAAGCATTGGTTTATGTAAGAAGGATATTCTGCCACATGAACTCCAAGGATTCTGAGTCTGGCCCTTGGTATTGCAAAAAACAATCATTTGCAATTCTGTGCATGGAGATCATGGGTTTATCTTATTCTATTCACATATACATGGGCTACATAGCAACTGGCCCTTATTTTATCGAAAGAAGAGAAAGAACAGGAAGTTCTTTATAATGTGCATTGATTCTTACCTGGTGTATTATCTAGCTACCTGGAGTAATCATAGAATTAAAGTACAATGTGTTGAAATATGAATAGGTTTCCTAGGTAAGTATTTAGTTTTGTGCTATCTTTTCTTTTTCATAAGGGAGAAAACAAGGAACTCTGAATAAAAGAGATATTTTTGGAAGACATGTAAGTTTTCCAGATATATATGTACTACATATAACTTTTTAACTTTCCCATTTCCCTTACCAGTTGGGTATTTAAAAATTAATGACTCTTGTTATCTGCAGCAATTGGTAGAAAACATCATTTTTATATAAACTGCATTACAAGACCATGTAACTAATCTTAGTAATATGATCAACATGCAACCAGAAGGTGGGGAAAAACCAAGCTGTGTAAGTAGTGGTAGAATGGAAGACTACTCCAACAACACCTGACTTTGTAAAACAAAAGTACAAACAACAACAGCAACCACAAATAACAAAATGAAAAACATGTAGTTTCAGCAGTGAAGGAACATTCATAAATTCCATAAAATGGCATTTTTAAGTTCTTTATCAAAATGATGGGTGAGAAATTCTTCTTATAGAGTCCCTATCTAGCCTACGAATTTCATTTGTAATAACATCAAAAGCTAAATTACCCTACGGTACTTATTCAATGTGCTCAGCTGACAGGCACATAGAAATCAAATAGACCTTTTGCTCCTGCGTTAAAGAAAGCAAGATGTGCTACTGTCTTTATGCTTAACCACTGTAAGTCACCTCTGGAATGGTCATTTTCCTATTGCTTTCTGAGACCAGAGGTTACCTGTACTGACCACATGAAGGCATTTGCACTGTTACATCTTGTATTCAGAGTCCTGATGAAAAAAATTTAGACACAGCTCACAAGATCATTAAACAAGATAATATCTTACAGAAACCCGAAGACTTGCTTTTAAGGAAGACATAATAATCCACATAGAAGACATGACACCGAGAGTATAAGCCACGGCTACATATCAGTGTAACAGATAATCAAAGCACAGAATGAAGCTTCAGCTGGACAGAATTTTGCTTGACACAATTTATGTAGTCTTTGTTTAATTAAAATGGTTATTTTCATAGTCTACAGAATTGATTGTACATGGTCTTTAATTTATGACTTGCACTGACTGTCATGAAAAACATCAATAATAACTGTTTATCCATTAGCATGATAAACATTACACATATTTAGTGAAATTTAAGTTCTCCACTCTTAAAGGGATTCTGTGGTGAAATTAACCCTGTTTGATAGTACAAAAGAACCACGGTGTTTCTGTTGACTTTTCCGTACCTTACTTCTAATAAAAAGGCCACAAGGTAAAAAGGCACATAGAATTCTATACAAAACATATTTAAGTGAATCAGAGTTGCTAAATAAAGAATGAAGGTGTGAAGGAAAAGTACCCAAATTTCAATATTGGGATTTAAGAGTTCTGGTTTCAGTATTAAGATTGACCTTAATAGACTCCTGATAAAAGTCATTGCTTTGAAAACCCTACAAAAAGTAAAATTATGTTGGAAACAAAGATGTTTGCTTCCCGATCAAACAATAAATATAAATTAAACAGTAAGAAAACATTTTTCTTTTCAGTTCATAGCGCCTGAAGTTCAGAGAAACATACACAGTATAAATAAAATTCACGGTACTTACTCAAATCCTGCTTGCAGAACTGGTATATTTACATTCATATTGAAGTTTGCTTCAGAGTATTTTTAGTGGAGTTTCCAACTTTCTCTGCCACGTTTAACTGTTAGCAATCACATTTGGAAACAGGTAGAGACACAACCAAGACTTCCTCAAATGTTTAAAAGATGATGTGTGTATGCATATATAGAATTATCTATATATCTAAGATCTACATATTATAATATTTCAGCTACCTGTAATTACTTTTACAAATAATCACCCTTATAATAGTTTGGAGTACCATTATATTTCTTCACCTATAATGCAATGCCCATGAAGTAAAAGTCACAAAAACAAACTGCATACAGTCTCACAAAACAGCCTGTAGCTATTATTCAATTCCCTACAGTTCAGGTGTAATAACATTTTTCTCACATTACCCCAATCTATCAGATTCCGTTTTGAACCTTAGCATTAGTGTGTGCCCATCAGCTTGGGTGTAGGGCGGCATGCCTTATCCAGCCCATTGGGAGTTAGAGGCAGGCTAGATCTTGTGAGTATCAAGGGCCAGCCTGGTCTACAGAGTGAGTCCAGAGGAGTCCGGACGCTGGGCTACAAGGAGACCCTGGTCACTCAAAAAGACAAAAAAAAAAAAAAAAAAAAAAGATATTGCCAACTAAATGATATATGATGATTTGGTGCATGTGTCCTGTTGCTGTGTCTCCAGCTATTTAAAAGAGAATATTACATGTGAACAAAAATGCTACAGCAGCAATGCTTTTCTACTCCTGTTTGGCTGTGAGCTTCATGCAGATCTGTCCAAAGACTCCTGAATGCATTCCCTTTCAGAAGTAGAATGTTTTCCTCTAAATGACAAAAATGCTTTCTATCTTTAGAGCTTCACAGAGAAAAAATTTGTTGCTGATGAAAAAAAAAAGGGGTGGGGTGGGGATATGTGTGTGTAGTGAATAAGGTTTATAAGTCTTGCATATCTCCATCCAACTGGACAGTTTGAAGCTTGGCCAGCTCTTTTTTGTCCGTTTCCAGGTCTGCACAGACAGTCTCAACCATGCCATCCAGGACATATTTAGATTTGGAGTCCAACATCATTAAGCTGCTGGTTGCTTTGTTCTCAGAATTTTGTAAGAAATTTTCCTTAATGTTAGCTACTGATTGTAGAACCAAACGATGTTCTCTGGCAAAATCCTGGTGTACTGCTGGTGAGGTGTGACCCACCTGCTCCTCAGCTGTAGGAACTATTTCCCCAAGGGTAACCTGAGTCATAGGGATTGACAATAGATCTTGACCAGTAATAAGGGAACAGTTCTGAAGAGTTGCATAGTTAGTGTTGCTGACAGATGTCACAGTAGATTTGCTTGACACAGGTGCAGACATTGGCTGGCTATCAGCAATGTCAGGGTTTAGCTCAGTGGGATTTAGTAGTGTGGGTGGAGTCAGGGAAAAACTGTGGGCTGGGGATACATTAACTAATGACGAGGCCAGTGGATGGAGGCCACTCCCGGAGATATTTTCAGAAGACAGGCTTGCATTTACTTGTGCATTGTGATTGACAGGCATCAACTGAGAAAAGACCAGGCTTCTTTCTAAGCCTTCCTGTTTCACAGCTCCCACAGTCTGGCCTGAATTAGGAACAGTGTATACCACTGCACTGGGGGCCAGAGAACTCAAGAAAAGTTTTCCTTGCTGGACTGTGGTAGATTCACTTGTAAACGTGCTTCCATCTGAAGTGCTGGAACTTACTGAAATATTACCTAGAGGGAAGAAAGTATTAATTAGCATCGATGAAAGTAACAGTGAAAGAAAAGTTACTTTGTTACAGACATTATCTTTCCTCAGACATAGTATCTTTGGAGAAGTGACACATCACTTAGTCCAGGCCTAGTTAGGAATCACCTTAAGCACATGAAACTGAGGAGTCTAAGGCTCAGGACTCAGTCAGAATTGACTAGCTCTTTGTCTCTATGTATTTTTTAATTTCTTTTACAGTGCTGGGAATTAAACCCAGAGCCTTCTATATGCTAGGCAAGTATTCTGCCATGGAGCTACCCTCTTAGTTCAGAATAGCTTTTTTTTTTTTTTTTTTTTTTTTTTTTTTTTTTTTTTTTTTTTTTTTTTTTTTTTTTTCTTTTTTAACTCCACACATAATTGCAGTGACTAAATGAGAGAACATTTGGGTTAGAAGATAAAGAATAGGGCCTGGCGGATCTGCTTGCTCAGTGACGGAGCATGCGCATGGTACAGGCCTTGGGTTCAATCTCAAACATTACCAAAAAGCAAAAATAAAAGCCAACCAACCAACCAACCAACACGAGCAAGTATGTGACATAGAGGCTGAGCCAAGAAGACTGATAGTTTGAAGCCAGCCTGGGCCACATAGTGAAACCTTGTCTCAAAAGAAAAGATGACAATCTTGTCCAAGTTCTGATGTTAGTCAAGTTTCTTTCTGGCTCATTATTTCAGACTTGCTACCACTTAATAGTTGATAGTTACAACTAGCACTGCCAGTTAGGGCTAGAGAACATAAATTTGAAATAAAGTATCTTTTTAGGACTGCTCAGTTACTGACATAAAATGTAAATTGAAAATGTAGGAAATACCACATAAAATCAGTTTCTCTGGAACTTAAAATTTAACCACATAAGCCTGTACAGACAAGTTGCAAGCTTTCACCAAACTAGCTATAAAGCAGTGTCAAGTCAACAGAACATTCAAGGTTTCTGCTTTTTCTTCTTTTTTTCTTGTGCTCTATATCTCCAGTGTTGCAGTGATAGGAAGAATTAATGATAACCCTGAAATGTGCATTTTAAAATACAGATGACCATAAAGGACCAGAGCTAATGCTTCTTTAAAAGGTTTGTGCCTTCTGAGGCTCTCATTACAATGGTCTTTAGAGACTAGTAGAAAAGTAGTATAATGGAAAACAGAGATGTTCAGATGTGGTAAGTGGGACAATACAGACCATGTACCTCTAGCAAATAAAACCCTTGAGTCTTTACAAGGGCACAGTGACATGATAGCAGTTGGATGACCCAGGCCCCCAAATACTACCATTGAAAGAAAGGTCAGTTTGGGGAGCATTTTGTGGCAGAGTTAAGATGGGTTATTTATCTATCCTGGCCTTGAATTAGAGGTCTAGTCAACTCCTCCACTATTGCAGAAAATATCCCACTATTAAATTAAGCAATTCACCTAAAACATTTCCCTTCTTATTAAAATGATCATGGTTAGACTACTTCTATTGTTAAGTGCCACAGGGCCATTTATATATCTTTCAACACTTTTAAGCATCTTAATGCAAACAAAAAAGTCTTTACATGATAAAAAGAGAAGCTCAACTCCTTTAAAAGAATGTAACTACTAGCTGGATTTGGTGGCACATGGCTTTAATCTCAGCACTTGGGAGGCAGATCTCTATGAGTTCAAGGCCAGCCTGGTCTACATGGTGAGTTCTAGGACAGGTAGGGCTATGGGGAGACCCTGTCTCAAAAAGACAAAAAAAAAAAAAAAAATGTAACTACTAGTAAGTTAAGTACTCATCATAGACTGTTAACAAAGAACACTGTTTAAAATGTTTTCGTTTTTTTTATTTTATGTGTATAAGTATTTTACCTGCATGTATGTAAGTGTACCCATGTGGTCCCATGCTCCTGGAGGCCAGAAGAGGGCATTGTATACCTTGGAGCTGGAGTTAGAGATGGTTGTTAGCCACCAAGTGGGTGCTGGGAATCAAACCTGGGTCCTCTATAAGAGAACCCAGTGCTCTTAACTGCTGAGCCATCTGTCAGCCCCAAGAAAAAACACTCCTTTATATGTTTGGTCTATTCTCCAACATACCTGTTTGTTTGGGCCATGCAAATGAACAAACTGCCTTTATTTTATTTTAAACCTTTTGGTTTTAAGCATGTTTAAAATCTTGTAGGTTGATAGACTGTGGGGGAAAAGTCTATAGTAGTTGTTTATTTTGTTCACTATGTGTGTTTGTGAAACTGTTTACCAGTAGATATGTGAACAAAATGATTTTTTTGTTTTTGTCTTTCGAGACAGGGTCTCCCTTGTAAGCCCCAGCTGTCCTGGAACGCACGTCTGTAGACGCGACGGGCTGGCCTTGAATCACAAAGATTCCACCTGCCGTCCTCGGGCTCCCAAGTGCTAGGATTAAAGGCTTGCCGACCACCAACGCCCACACTCAAAATGTAATTTTTTTGATAGAGAGCGCAAACAATAACAGTACCTGCAACACTTCCCTGACAGCTATTAAACACAAGTAAGTGAATATTCTGTATATGTAAACAGTGTTAACATATACAAATGAAACAGGAAAAGCAGATATGTCCTAAAGGATGAGTTTGTTTTTTTCAGTACTGGAGATTGAACTCAAGATCTCACACATAAAACCTGACTTTTAAGTGTAGCTAAAACTGAGTTATAAAATGCACAATAATTTAAAAATCAGCACAACAATAGAACTAAAAAAATCCTAGGTACAAAGTATAATTTTACAATTGACACTAAGAAAAAATTTTCTTGGGTATAAAATGAGTAAAAGATGCAGATATTCAGATTTTTTTTCCTATCAATCCCAGTTCTGGGAAGATAGGACTATCTTCCCTGGACATTTTAAAGAATGTTCAGTCTAAGCCAGGCAGGGTGGTTCACGCTTTAATCCTAAGCACTTGGAGGCAGAGGCGGCAGATACTTTTTTGTGAGTTCAGGCCAGCCGGGTCTACAGAGTGAGTTCCAGGACAGCTGGGGCTAGAGCAGGCTTAATTAGCCTGGGCGGCCTGGAACGCAAAGAGATCTGCCTGGCCTCTGCTCCTGGATTGAAGTTACCTGGGATTAAGGCTGTGCCACGCTCCTGCTATGTTTTTTTTTTTTGTTTTTTTTTTTTTTTTTTTGGTCTTTTCGAGACAGGGTCTCCCTGTAGCTCTGGCTGTCCTGGAACTCACTCTGTAGACCAGGCTGGCCTTGAACTAACAGAGATCTGCCTGCCTCTGCCTCCCAGGTGGTAGGATTAAAGGCGTGCGCCACCACGGCCGGCTCTGACTATGTTTTATTTTGTTTGGTTTCCCCATGTAGCTAAGGTCTCACCATGTAGCTTAGTTAGGCCAGAAACTCACTATCTCAGGCAGGTCTTGAACCCCTAATCCTCCTGCCTCAGCCCCTCAAGTGCTGGGATTATAGGTGATTGCCACTGTGCCTAGCTCAGTATATTTTTGATAAAGCCCAAATTCCCAAAGTACTTTATTGCAAAGTGTAATACACAACTACTACAAAGGAATGCTGCTTACTGGAACCATCTGGTTAACTTATGCCTTCAATTCACCCAGAGTCTACAGGTTGACAGCCTTGTCATTTGATCTTAGCTATTTTAACTGACAATGCTATTCTTATTCCCATTAAATATCCCATCTAAAAACTAGCTATTACTTCATGATAATTCTCTATGATAGCACTTTTTCAGATTACAAATGAAAAGCATTTTTGCTTCCCTTCCACCACCATTAAATATATATGTATAGGCTATATATCATATATATATATATTCCTACTTCTGTCCAACTTCGTTGTCTTTAAAATGTTAGGCTCTGCTTGAAATTTTTCATGAAAACGGAAAATGGGTTAGATCCCTATTAAACCATTATAAAACGAAACCCTTTGGTTTTGCCTGTGGCATTGATATTTCTATCCTAAATTGGATAGTGACTTAGGTTAACTCTGTATAATCTGGAGCCAAGAAAAACCGGCAGGTGTGCCACAGTATGTGATGTTTTACTACCATTTTCTTTTAAGAAAAAACAAATGTATAGGATAAAATGTACAACCATTTTCCATTAATGCCTCCAATAAACTGAGGTCATAGGCATAGAAACTGCAGAGCTGTGTAAAAACTGGCTGACATTTGGTAAAAATCTGGACTTTCAGACTTGCTTACAGGAAGGCAAACACATACTGCCATCTCCTACTCCTAAGATCTGGAGACTATGCGACCTCTAACTCCAAATTTTAACTATTCCTATTTTTGTAGAGAGAAAAATGACAACTGATCCAGATTTGCTTAAAGTTTGTGGAGAGCTGATGCTCCAGCCTCTGGCTCATCTCCTTTCTCTATCAGTTCACCATTAGCAAAGCCACAAACATGCACAATGAGGCAGTTGTCTTCATAAATATAAACCCACACAGCTAGGAAATGAACATACTTCTATAGCAATAGAAACTTAATCACTTAGTCTTCTGGCTTCTTTCAGGGCTTTTTAGGCTTTAGTCTTCATTATAAGAACAGGATTCAAACAAAATAGAATCCTTCTTTTAGCTTGTTCTTTTAAAACGTTTTCTGGTCAAATAAAATAACTGCCTGACTAATTTTATGTTCCTAGCAATTTTATTAATTTTTAATTTTACAATGTCAAGTACTGGGTTATTTTCTAAGGACCCATTGACTTATCATATTTCTATAATTGTAGAATTGGCAAGACCTCCAATGAACAGTACTTTTCCATACAGTTTTGGGAAAATAAAAGCACATCTCCAGGATGCAAGAGAATCAAGCCAGCCAGACAGTATGAAGGCACTGGGAATTGCACTGAGGCTCCATAGCTGTGGAAACCAACCAGGAACCTGGAGAGTAACATCAATCTCATAGCTCTCACTCAACGTGTCCTTTAGTTGACCAACACATTCCCTAGTGCATCATGGTACCAACTGAGGCTTTTACCTTGTGAAGCTGCCACTGACACAGGAGGCAGCTGTAGTGGAGAGAATCCAATGCTCCCGTTAAGAAACTGGCCGTTTGCTCCGGAATTAGGGATCTGGACAATGCCATACTGGTTAATTTGCACTGGTGTAGTAAAAGTCACTACCGAGCCCCCATCCTGGGAGGCCACTGTTTGAACGCCTTCTCTTTTCACCTCAGTACAAGGTATGAGCCCTGGGAATGACACGGGGGCACTGGGGCTGTAGGAGGTGGTGGCTGCCGAGTTCACAGCAGAATTCTGGAGAACCTTAAATTCTTTCACATCCTGGGAGGTAGACCCCAGTATGTCCGTCATGGCTATGCCATTGCTCACAATGTTTGAAGACATTTTTGGTGGGTTCAGTGACACTGTCTGCGTATTTCCCACATTTAATCCATTAAGGATAACTCCATTGTGTCCCTGAATAAAAGAATTACCATTAAGGAAGACAGGTGAAGTACTTGCAGGTACCAAGCTTCCATTCAACAAAACTCCAGAAGAGCTTAATGATATCTTGGCGTTTCCAATTTGTTGCATATATACTGGCTCCATGTGGCTGGGAAGGCTGAGGTTGGTGACACCATCAGATGTACCCGAAAGCGGGTGAGGAGACAAATCCTCATGTCCTTTGCTGGACTCATCCTCAGTGCTGGGGTTGCCATCTGACTCACTGTTCGAGGGAGGAAAGAAGACATTTTGAAGGTCATGGGGCTGACAGTCTACATAGTTTCTGAAACAGCCTGTAAACCCATTAAAGGCACTATTGAAGGAAAGCACAGCAGGCCTGCTGCTGGTCCTGTGGAAACCAGGAGGCTTTCAGCAGATTCTGTCCAGCCGGACACAACAATGAACTCAGTCTTAATCACTTTGGTAACAATAAATTCAGGGAAAGAGCAGAGAGCTGGAAGAGGAAAAATTCAGCTAAGCAGACTTAGAGGAGAAAACAGTATTTTCATTCTTACAGCACCAATGTGCTACTGTGTTAAAATAAGGCTGCTACTCACACCACAGAGACAAGTCATGAAATGAGGTGGGGTTTTTTCCTCTTTAGGAATGCCTTCCCCTCCCCCAAACCAGTAGGGATTAGTGTTTTTTTTTTTTTTTTTTTTTTTGGAGGTAGATGGAATTCCCAAGGGAGCAGGAGGTGTGAAGTGTCTAGGTTTGTTTTCCAGTTAGTTAACAAGAGATCATTTTCTCACCTGCTCCCACACTTACCAACCCACAGCTCTCATTCAACAAACTAGTTGGCTGTCCTTGTAGGAAAGTCACTTTCAACACAAGTACAGTTATGTGCAGTTGCCCATAGGGCCCTATTTAAGATACACCATCCAGTGCCCTGGTGAGGGGGAGGTAAGGGTGTGGGTCACTCAGTGGCCTTACAACTTGGGCCCCTTCCCAGAGTCTTCAGTTTTTCTATCTGGGGATCCCGGGCTTAGGGAAAACACCAAGTTCAGGTCAGGAAGGGATGGTGGGCGTTTTCACCCCATTTGGTAGGACAGAGCAGAAGCATTTTGGAAGCACCGGTGGGACTTGGCCCATCTGAAGATCCAACATCCCAGCAGCAGCTCGCGGTCGGTTTGCTTTCAAGCCAAGGGGAGGGGATTACCCAGGCTTTGGGCTTCAGGGCCAGGAGCGCAGAAAGCGCTTTGATTTATGAGCTGAGGCTGAGCCGCAGTCGCCGTCTAAGAGGGTGACTCACCGGGGGTGAGGGTAGGAGGTAGATCCGGAGAGGGGCCTATACCCTGGCAACTGGGTCGGGGGGTGGGGGTATGGAGTTAATGGGGAGGAGGTGAGGTCTGCAGTTTGCTGTGCGTGTTGATCCAGGGAACTGGGCCCGATTCCGGAGAGAAGGCTGCAGGGCAGCTGGCCTGCATGTGTGGCACCGGCTGCTCACCCAGTGCCTAGGCCCAGCAGACCCGATCCTGCTGCAGGCGCTCGGACAGGCGGCCTCCAGCCTGTGCAGGGACAGGTGGCGTGGCCTAACCAGTGTGCTTTCTCTGGGTCTCTCTCAAAACAGGCAGGGTGCTCGCATGTCGCGGTGCACGTTTTGTTTATGGTTACCTGGAGCCGGGGCTGCACCGCGTGCCTCCCTGCCTGGGGCGAGGCACCAAGTAGCCGTCGGGCCCCACTGGGGCGCCGCAGCGGCAGAGCGGCCAGGGCCGGCGGCGGCGGGTTCTGGAATGCGCCGGGTGATCTCCGTCACCTGGCCCATGAGGGCTGGCTCTCCAGCCCCGGGATTCCTTCTAGAGCAGAACAGGCGGGCTGCTTTGGGAGTCTTTTCTCTCCAATCCCCGCAGGGCGGGAGACACCATTTTTAGACCTTTTCCTTACTTGCCTCTTCCAGCAATGCACAACACAGACACACAGTGACACACACACACACACACACACACACACACACACACACACACTCACTCATGTCTGACTCTGGAGGACACACAAAAGAGATGGAAAACCTGGCATTTTCAATCAGGCAAGAAAAGTTCAAAGCAGATATGAGTGGGGACTTCAAGAGGGCGGAGGGGATGGGCCCCCACCCCTTTCCACCTTATACCAGCTTGTCCCCCTACCCCTAGCTGCCCTATCGGGGAAACAGCCACCAGGGCTTAGGGGACCCAAGAAACTGCCCTTCAGTCCAGCCACCCCCGCCGCACTGAAACCCGATCTAAAGTTGTTCAGAATCAGGTTTCAAAACACGGCAGAGTTGAGCTGCACCGGCACCCCACGTTGCCCGGGCCGCGCTGGGAACCGCGTCGCACTGGGTGAATGATTAACTCTGTCATGTTAAAACCTCGACGTCCCTAGACCCCTTCGGAGCCACTGGTTCCCACTAACGCTGCTTTTCCCCTGCACAGCGGCCCAGATGACCTCCAGGGCAGGGCCCAGGGCGCAGGCCAGCCTGGGTAGCCGGCAGCGTGAGCGCACACCCGGCAGAGAGTGACCTCGGGGAGCCTCTCCCCGGCCGGCGCCCGCAACCCCTGCAGGAGAAGAGCTGCAGCCGGAGCTGCCCCACCGACCCCGCAGTCACTCCCCGCGCCGGGCTAGAACCAGGCAGAGTGGCAACTTCAAAGCCAGCGGGATGGGGGTGGGAAGCCGGGCAGCGGTGACCAGCCGGGGTGGGGGCGGGGACTGAGACCTAGGCGGGCGACCAGAAACTTCTGGGGGCCGGAGGGGGGAGGGTAAGCAGAGAGGATCTCGCCCCCTTCCCGGGGGCCCGAGGACCCCTGTCGCCCCCCTCCGGGTGGGGAAGCGTGGAGAAGGGGGCGGGGAGGAGGTGGGCAGCCGGACCCGGCTGGTGGGGAAGGTAAGCGCCATGTTTGCAAGCGCTAGGAGGAAAAGAAAGCTGGGAAGGGGGTGGGGGAGGAGGAGGGGGAGGAGGAAAGTTGGCGCTCACCTTTTGGACTGGGTCTCGGAGGGGTTCCGGTCGCGCTGCCGGCGGTTCTTGAACCAGTTGCTGACCTGGGTGAGGGACAGGCCGGTGATCTTGGCCAGGTGCCGCTTCTCGGCGGGCGAGGGGTAGCGATTCTGCTTGTAGAGCTCCTTGAGCGCGTTGCGCGACTTCTCCTTGAAACAATACACCGTCTCCTCGCCGTCCCAGATGGTGCGGGGCAGGGGGAATTTCCTGCGCAGCCGGTACTTGTCCACGGCGCCCAGCGGCCGGCCGCGGGCTCGCTCGGCCTCGGTGTAGCGCGCCTTGTACCAAAGCTGCTGCAGCAGCGGGTGGTTGGCCGACTCGAAGCTGTGGCTCTCGAGGATGCTGTACAGCTCCGGGTAGATGCCCTGGTGGAAGGCCACGAGCGCGCGCGCCTTCAGCAGGCTCTCGTTGCCACGTAGCAGGTCGCTCTGGGGCAGCGACCACAGGAACCGGGCCAGGCGGTCCAGGTTGCCCCCCTGCTGCAGCGCCTCGCACACGCAGGCGACGTGGTCCGGCGAGAAGGCCAGCGGGGGCTGCGCGGCGGCGGCGAGGGGCCGGCCGAGGTCCGAGCGCAGCGCTACCTGCTCGGCCGCCGCGGGCCCGTCCGCGCCGCTCACCCTGGCGGCGGCCCCCGGCTCCCGGGGGAAGGGGGCTGGAAGCGGGGGGCTCAGCCCCGCCGCCGCGCCCCCCGCCACCTCGCGCTGCGCCTCCTGGCCTTCCGAGGCGCTTTCCATCCCATTCTCCTGCTTGATGTCCGCCGCACTTGCGATCTGCCCGGTGGGGGAGGAAGAGGACATTTTTTTGTTGTTTATTTTCCTCCCTCCCTCACTCCCTCGCACTCTTTTCCTCTTTCTTTTCCCCCTCTCTCACTCCTCCTTCTTCGTCTCCCTCCCCCCTCCCCCCTCCGGAAAGCCCACTCCCTCCCTCCGGGTTTCGGCTGGATCTGGCCGATCAGGTTTCCCCCCCGGCCACGCAGTCACCATTAAGATAGCTGCTAGAGCAAAGTAGTGTAAACGGATAGCTGCTTTCTGCCGTTCCCCCAACGTGACTCCTCCGGTTGCTGCATACTATATGGCACTGGCGGCCGGGCCGGCCCGGCCGCGCCACCTCATTGGCTATTTCGCATTCAGAGGGAGGAGGAGACACTGTTTCTATCCCTGTCGATCACCCGCCTCCCACTCCACCCCTTGCCTTTCCCTCTCCCCCTGACCCCCAGGCACCTACCTATACCTGCCGGAAAACACCGACATTCTTTTCAAGCCGTGCTCCTGAATGGGCAGTTATCTAATGTGTGGCCTGAAAACTGGACAACTCTTTCAAAGAATAGTCCTCTGATTCCAGAGGGAGTATTAATTGTGTCTCCTTAATGTCCGGACAGCTAAATTTTTAACAAAGAGACCACCCTCAGTATGCGGATGACAAAACTTCAGAGAATAATTCAGAGGCTTTGCACCCCCTCCTTACTCCCCTCCCCCACTTTGAGATGTCTTTATTAAGGACTTGTATTCGGAAAGGTCCAGAGTAGCACTAGAGAATGGAGAGAGAGAGGGAGGGAGGGAGGGAGAGAGAGAGAGAGAGAGAGAGAGAGAGAGAGAGAGAGAGAGAGAGGAAAAGAGAAATTGTAAATAAAAATTCAGAAGGGGGAGAGCTTGAATGTAAACCATGTGTGTAGCCCACTGAGAAGACAAAAAGAAGAAACCTTAAAAAAAAAAAAAAAGTCACCTGGAGGCCTAGAAACCCAGCTGAGAGGAATGTAATAAAGCTCAGCCTATAGAAGATGAAGCTGTTTATCCTGGAAAAGTCTGGAAAAGAGCTAAGCTTTAAGTCATAATCGACTGCACATAGAGTCTAATGTTGGAGCATTCAAAATACATGCATCAGTAGTGGATTGTCTCTGATTCTTTTGTGGTGCTGGGATGGATGAGGAGTCTCTCTCCTTTTGAAGGTGATATGTCTGGTAGAAACACCATCTCTATGTGCAGGTGTCTTAGAGAACATGAGGACAGGTTCAGCAGGGGCTCCATACTTGAAGACTGGCCTCTAGCTTGAGGCTGGAGTGAGGAGGTGGAGTCTGTTGCCTTTAGTATGTATGTTTCCTTCAGGATTTGCAAGAGCTATTATCTTGGAGAGGGATAAACCACTCATTCTCTCTCTCTCTCTCTCTCTCTCTCTCTCTCTCTCTCTCTCTCTCTCTCTCTCTGTGGCTACTGTGTCTGTTGGGTTTGTTTAGAGCTGCTTTTCCTCAAATTCAAATGCTCAAATGTCCTCCAGTCCTTTACTTCAGGGTGCTCATATCTGCCTGTTTCAGCATATTTTAAGGCAGCTGCTAGGGTCACCTGCTGTTAGGATCAACTTGATGAAGTTTTCTTTTTTTGCCACTAGGTTGCATTTTCTTGTTGGTCAGTCAAGATGTTTGATACAGAATCGAACTTAATTATTAACATGTATGTATGTATGTGTGTGTGTTTGTGTGTGCATAAGCATGTGTGTCATAGCACGTGTGGAGATCAGAGGACAGCTTTTGGGAGTTAAGTGTCTGATTCTGTTTTTCCACTATATGAATTCTGGGGATCCAACTCAGGCTGTCAAGCTTGATGGAAAGCACCTTTATTCACTAACCCTAACTCATCTCCACAACCTAAATTAACATTTTTAAAATTTATTGTTATGTGTACGAGTGATTTGCTTGCATGTATGTAAGTGCACCCATGTCATTCAATACCCACGGAGGCCAGAAGGGGGCGTAGGATCCCCTGAACTGAAATTACATTTGGAGTTACAGATGGTTGTTCTCCACCCTGCGGGTGCTGACAATCAAACCCAGGTCCTCTGCAAGAGGAGCCAGCATTCTCAACCCCTGAGCCATCTCCTCAGCCAATGCCCACTTCTCCGTTTGTTTTGTTTTTTTTAAACACTATCCAAAGGTGATGACACCGGAAGTGACATCTTTGGTAGATCTGAAACTGATAATCATAGGAAAGATCTTGTGTTTCTCCTCCTTTAGAAACAGCCAGTTATCGATCAAGCTTCAGGATAATATCTGAGTTTCAAAACTTCCTTGCATTTAAAAAATATATACTTTTGTCTGGGAGGAATTTAATTTATTGAGAAATCGCGAAAATGGTAAAAAAAAAAGTTCCCACTTACCCTTCACATAGTGTTAATATCTCATATTAATGGTTCATCTGAGCAAATTAACATTGGAGTATTATTACTATTAACTAAATTCTAGACTTTATTATTTTTGCATCATAATTTTTAAAAGATTTTATTTATTTATTATTTCTTTTTAAATTTTATTTATTTTTTATGTGTATGAATGTACTGTCTACATGTAGGTTGGTGCACCCATGTAGTGCAATGCTACGGAGGCCAGAAGAGGGTGTCGGATTCCTCTGGAACTGGAGTTAAAGACTGTTCTTAGCTGCCATGTGGGTGCTGGGGATTGAACCAGGGTCCTCTACAAGAGCAGTCAGTGCTCTTAACTGCTGAGCCATCTTTCCAGCCCCAACATGATAATTTTATTTTATTTTTTACTCATTTCTGTTTTCTGCTTTGCAGTCCACTATAAGCTGCCATATTGCATTTAGTTCCTTAAATTTTAATTTTTTTCTTTTTGGTCTTTTTGAGACAGGGTCTCCCTTTAATCCCAGCTGTCCTGGAACTCAATTTGTAGACCAGGCTGGCCTCAAACTCACAGAGATCTGCCTGCCTCTGCCTCCCAAGTGCTGGGATTAAAGTTGTCCGCCACCATGCCCCTTTAGTTCCTTAAATTTTAAAAACAGATTTAGGGGCTGGAGAGATAGCCTAACGGTTAAGAGTACCGACTGCTCTTGCAGAGGACCCGGGTTCGATCCCCAGCACCCACATGGCAGCTGAGAACCGTCTATAACTCCAATTCCAGGAGAACTCCAGTTCCAGGGGAATCTGAGACCCTCTTCTGACCTCCACGGCATTGCACGACACGGGTGCACAAACCTACTTGCAGACAGTACATTCATACACATATAAAAATTAAAATTAAAAATTAAAAAATAAAAATAAAAACAGATTTATCAGAACAAAGTAGATAAGAGGTAGTGTGATTTATTGGAAAAGATACAGATTCAAGGCTCAATCTCAGTTCTGCCATTTTCTTTTTTAATTTTTTTAAAATTTATTTTGTATGTGTATGAATGTACTGTCTGCATGTAGGTATGTGCACCTGTGTCGTGCAATGCCAAGGAGGTCAGAAGAGGGTCTCGGATTCCCCTGGAACTGAAGATTCCCCTGGAATTGGAGTCAAAGACGGTTCTCAGCTGCCATGTGGGTGCTAGGGATCGAACCCAGGTCCTCTGCAGGAGCAGTCAATGCTCTTAACCACTAGGCCATCTCTCCAGCCCCCCATTTTCTTGAGTATAAAGAATGGGCAAAGTTTTGTAAAGATTAAGATGTTCCATAAAGAATTTGCACATAATTAAACCTCTGTCTATATTTGTTCTCTTGCTGATATTGCAAAGTAGGAGACTTTTCAGTTTTATAGACCTGATTTAAAATCTCTTTGGCCATATTAAGGGGTTGTCCGATATCAGATTATAGTTGCTTCAGAATTACTATCAGTACTTTTAGACATTACTTGGAAAACCACATATCTATGTTCTGTCTTCTATTTGTCTCTAATGTGCCAAGTCCAACAGGTTACACAGAAATGGCAGTGGCCTTCTGTGCATTTCTAGGACCACAAACTTTTCTTATTTTATTTTATTTTTTTATTTTTTTGGTCTTTTTGAGACAGGGTCTCCCTTTAGTCCCAGCTGGCCTGGAGCTCACTTTGTAGACCAGGCGGGCCTTGAACTCACAGAGATCCACCTGCCTCTGCCTCCCAAGTGCTAGGATTAAAGGCATGCACCACCACGCCCGGCAAACTTTTCTTATTTTAAATTTATTATTGTTTACTATATGTGTATGAGTGTATTGCCTGCATGTATATGAATGCACTTGTGTTCTGCAATGCCACGGAAGTCAGAAGAGGGCGTCGGATTCTCCTGGAACTGGAATTAAGGATGGTTCTTAGTTGCTACATGGGTTCTGGGAATAGAACCTGGGTTCTCTGCAAGACCAGGCAGTGCTTATAACTGCTGAGCAGTCTTTCTAGCCCCAAGCTTTTCTTTTTTTTTTGAGACAGGGTCTCCCTGTAGCCCTCCCCCACCTGGAACTCGTTATGTAGAACAGGTTGGTCTTGAACTCACAGAGATCTGCCTGCCTGTCCTTCCCAAGTGCTCCAATTACAAGTGTGAGCCACCGTGCCTTTGCCTTAGGCCCAGAAACCTAGGTTTAGGGTTTCTTGAGCAGGCTGAGCCTCAGTGCTTATTCTGCTCTAATTCATATTGGATTCAAACCACTACACTGTAATGGAATGCCAGATCTTGTGTGGAATGTAGCTTGGAGTGCTGCTTTTGCCAAATGTTTTTTTTTTTTTTAATCTCTTATTCATTATATGTGTATGCATGTACTGCCTGCATGTGAGTAACTGTACCTATGTCATGCAATGCCATGTCATGGAGTTAAAAGAAGGAGTTGGATCCCCTGGAACTGAAGTTATAGATGGTTATTAGCCATGGTGTAGATGCTGGGAATCGAACCAGGGTTCTCTGCAAGAGTAACCAGTGCTCTTAAATGCTGAACCTTCTCTCCACCCCTGCCAAATGATTTTTGAAATTGTTTTTAGCTCTCTGCCATGTTGGGAACATTGAGTCTGTTGTGTTGACATGCAGTATTGTGATTTGGGGAATCAGAGTTGAGTCTGGGATTACATGGGTATCATGGGTGTGAGAAGACCAAGTTTCGTGCGTCTGTCTTTTCCTTCTGGTATAAAGACATTGAAGAAACCATGCAGGATTTTCTTACCATCTTAGTGTCTTGAAGAAAATGTTTCTGTGCATGTTACGTTTATTTGAGTACACATGACAGTTTTGCTAGGGAGATGTGGATTTCTTGTTTAAAACAAAATTTAAAATGTATTTTCTTTTTTTTTTTATTGGTGCTTTGTACATTTCATACATCATTTTCCAATTCAGATCAGGCATATTTCCCTTTCCCTTCCCCCGCAAAATGCATGATCCTCCCAGATCATGCATTTTGCCATAACTGTCCTGCATCTTTCTCTCAGTTTTTTTTTCATTTTTTAGCTATAAGTGATGATCCATGAGTACAAGCATCCTTCATATGAAACCAATTTACAGGCTGTTGTGCCCAAACCCCCACAGCCCCACCATCCAGCAGGGGGTGAGGGGTTGTATGTTCAATCAAGTTGACTATATGAGTGTCCAGACTAAGCCAGTTGCTCCGATTGATTCAAACCAAGTTCACGGAAGCCCCAACGCAGTCGCCTCTTACATTCGAACCAACCCCTCTCTGTCAGATTGTGTCCTTAGGCTGTGAAAGGGCACAGGTGGATTAAGGGAGCTAAAAACAGTTCCACTCTCTCTGGAGCCTTGTTGTCTTTGGCTCTGGTCAATTCTGGCTATTCCTTTCATCGGGCTGATATTTTCTCCAGGAATAACCTTTCAATCCTACTAATGACAGGCCATAGAAGCAGTTAGGATTTATAGGTATTTAAAGTTCTTATATAGTTTTTATGTTGGGTTTTAACTTTGGTATATGTAATTATGTTTGGGAATGATTTATGTTATATCCATGAATTTATCAGTTTTCTCCTGTTTAGTAATTGACAGGTCTACTGTGGCTTAATATTTCTCAAACCTGTTAGCGGCGTATACTTTGGCATCAGCCGTGGGTTATCTCCAAGGAGAGAGCCATTTTAGTGGGATATATCAGGCCATATGTGGCTGCCGTCTGCTCACAGTATTCCATTCAGGCGGGGTGTAGCTTGGTTTGCTTGAAGATGGAGTTCTGCTTGTACTCAGCAGACCCAATTTATTTCACTTATTGGTTGAGTGGCCTTTTGGTAACACTCTCTTGTATACCAGAGGATCTGTTACACTTGCAGATATGTGGGTTCTCGTAAATACAATCTTTCCCAGTTTATAACGTCAGGTCTTCAGCAGCAGGGCCTTATCACCTTCTCTCTGCAGTATCCACATTGAGGCATGATCCTTTACTTGTTGTGGGGCCCTTGGATCGCCCTTGGCACATCTCCCTGGTAGAAATAATGCTATTGCTGATGTCAGCAGCTCCTGTAATAATCAATTTTTGCTTAATGCAATATGCTTAAGACTGTTAGTATTATTTTTAGTGTTCTGGAACAGAGTATACATTGTTTGATGTGTGGCACCTGTCTAGTAGTGCACCGCCCGCATTGTCCGTGTAAGCCGAGAGAGGAAATTCGTGAGCTTGGTGTAAGGATTTCAACATCTCTTTCCCATACTCTATCTGGCGTTCTCTGTGGCACGAGATGCTTGGCGCCCCTATCGCCTTGAGCCACTCATTCTCGCAGCCAAGATATTTCGATTTGTCAAGTACATCCCCTGAAAATGCAGGACGTTAACAAAGTGGTTGGGTTCTAAAGTCATTTCCCCTCCATGCTACTTAATGATGTAGATGATATACTGTGAGATTTTCTCAAGGATCATTCATTTGATAAAATGTTTCCCAAGCTCTACCTAAGCATAAAGCAATCTAAAGGCTAGGAAGATGAAGATAATGGAGTCTCTGTTTCTTTAAGAGGTTGAAAAAAAAATTTTTTTTTGGTCTTTTTGAGACAGTCTCCCTGTAGCTCCCACTGTCCTGGAAGTTCACTCTGGTAGACCAGGCTGGCCTGGAACTCACAAGAGCTCCGCCTGCCTCTGCCTCCTCGAGTTGCTAGGATTAAAGTCATGCGCCAACATGCCCTGTTCGATGAATGGTTGAAATTTTGTAGGGGGAGACAAGACATATTTAAATGTAAATACAGCAGGGCGTGGAGGGACACGCCTTTGCCCTATGACGTTGGGAGGCAAGAGGCTAAGGCGGATCTTTGTGAGTTCAAGGCCAGCCTGGTCTACAGAGCTGAGTTCCAAGGAACAGCTGGGGCTACAGGGGAGACCTGTCCGATCAAAAAAGACCAAGCAAAAAAAAGTAAATACATGTATAGGCTGAAGAGAGTAGCAAAGGGGTAGAGGGACTAATTTTGAGAAGGGTGGACAGTAGGGTATGGATTTGTAGATGAGTTTTTAAATATGAGAATTTAAAACTTTTCTTTTTTTGAAAAAATTTTATTTATTTTTTTAAGTGTGTATGAAAGTTATCCTGTCTTCATGTAGGTTTTGTGCACCCGGGTCGTGCGATGCATCGGAGGTCAGAAGAGGGTGTTGGATTCCTCTAGAATTGGAGTAAAGACGGTTGCTCACAGCCACCATGTGGGTGATCGAACCGCGGGTCCCTTGGAAGAGCAGTCAGCAGTCTTAACTGCTAAGTCCGTCCATCTTCTCCAACTCCCCAATTAAATGATGAGAATTTTTAGAGAAGGATAGTGGTTCATTAAAAGCAGAGGGAACTGGAGGAGAAAAGCTTGGAGCCGTGAGAGTGTGTGGAATGTTCCTGAAATGCCAATTAATTCAATATGATAAGAATGAAGCTCTTGGGGCTGGAGAGTATAGTCCAGTGTTTACAACTGGGTGCTCTTGCAGAGGACCCAGGTTTCAATTTCCTAGCAACCCCATTGACAGCTAACAACTGTTCCAAGCTCGTAGTTCCAGGGGTCTTGATGCCCCTTCTGACTTAGTTTGGGGCTACATGAACATGAATGCACTGTACATAACATGCTGGCAAATAGTACTTTGTACACAAAGTAAAATTATAATATATTATTATTATTATAATATATATAAATATATATATATTTTTTTTTTTTTTGTTTTTAGATAGGGTCTTGATATGTAGCTCTGGCTTGGCTTGAACTCACAGAAATCCACCTGCCTCTGTCTCCCAAGTGCTGGGATTAAAGACATGGGCCACCACGCCCATCATAATACTTTTTTTTTGGTCTTTTTGAGATAGGGTCTCCCTGTAGCCCCAGCTGTTCTGGAACTCACTCTAGACCAGGCTGGCCTTGAACTCACAAAGATCTGCCCGCCTCTGCCTCCCAAGTGCTAGGATTAAAGGCATGTGCCACCATGCCCAGCCATAATAAATATTTTTTAAAAAGCTAAGATAGAATGAGGGTCTTATATAAATGGTAGTGTAGTTGTAGATTAGTTAAAAGGCATGTTGAGGCAGGGGTGTTGGTATAAACCTGCAATCCCAGAGTTTGGGATACAGAAGCAGGAGAATTGATTGCATGTTATAGGCTTGCTTAGGTCACCTAGTGAGACACGTCCTCAAAAAATAGAAAAAAATACAAGGAACTTTGAAATGTTCAGTTTGGTGTTGTGTGTATAGTGGTGTCTATATCAAATCATGGCCACTATCCTCAAACCAAAACAATCAGAATCCCCTTTGAGGGGTTTCTGAAGCTGAGGGAGACCTATTGAGTCACATGGGTGGCAGTGAAGGGAATATATCCTGGCAGAGAAATGACTGGCAGGGTTCTAGTGATCTCCTGTGCATAGGAACCCTGCTTCCTTTCATGATGATATGAATTTCTACAGAAGCCAGAAACTATCTGAATGGCTTAAGCAAAAAGATGAATACTATGTTAGTTTCTTTTATCATCTCTGTGTCAAGGTATCTGGCATAAACAATTTAAGGGTAGGAAAGATTTACTTTGGATCATGGTTTCAGAGGGTTCAGGCCATGGTCAGTTGGCTTTATGTTTCTGGGCCTGCCATGAGGCAGTACATCATGCCTACAGGAGCAGATGGTAGAAGTTGTCCACATTACGACAGAGGGGAAACAGAGAGAGAGGACTTTATGGGAGACAAGGTATAACCTTCAAAGGAATGCTGCTTAGTGGCCTACATCCTTCAACCAGGCCTCACCCCCTGTTTCTGAAACCTCTGAAACAGCACCCCAAGCTGGGAAATAAGCTGAGCTCACAAGGGATGTTTTATATTCAAACCGTAACAGATAATAATGTGAATAGCAGGAGTTCACCTGGGTAGACTTGAAGACATACTGTCCTATTTCATTTCCCTCTCATTTTTTTTCCATTAAGTTAGTCTTCAAAGGAGGTTTGAACCCTCAGATGGTTCCCAGTTTATTCTTTCAACTTTGGCAGAGGCTATGCTGCCTCTCCTTCCAATTTGAAACAATCTAGTGTAGATATCTGATTAGTTCAGTGCGGGTCTTATGCCAGTTTTTGGATTAGAGGATCAGCATTGTGCTGCAAAAGTTCAGTAGGAACACATAGGCTATGTGCAGAGAAGGATATTTTTCATAAGAATTGGAGAGGGATACTATCTCTAATAAAGGGAGAAAACAAAAAATGTACCCTGCTGCATAGCCTTCTGATGAGGAAAGCCCCATGGAAGTCCATAGCCTTGGGGCAGGGAAGGAAGCTTTGCATTAAAAAATACTGCCTAAGGAGGTACAATCCACTGCTGAGGTGGATGAGCAGTTTTGGAAAGAGCAAGAATGTGCTTAATTGGTTGTAGCTATCCTCAGAAACACAGGAAACTTGACGGGGTTTTTTTTTTTTCTTCATTTAAACACAGGCTGAGCTTCCATTTCAATTAGAAGTCTAGTCCTGTGAATACTTTTTTCCTCAAAGCTCAGGTTATCCTGTGTGATTGAGCTCTATCAGTAATTATGGTGGACATTCTAGAGTTTATACTTTGTACAAGGCAGTGTTGTGGGTTCTTTATATAAGCCCATATCATATAATTTAATCATTGTAGCAATCCTGTGAAGTGTATTACATGGATGAAGGAAACTGAGGTAAGGGGAATGGTATAAAATTTGGCTCAAGTACAATGTCTGATTTTGTTGTTGTTTTTAAATATTTTGTTCATTAATTTTATTTTATTTGCATAAGAGTATATTACTGCCATGAGCATGGACTAGCCTAGGCTAAGTCCAAAGGAATCCAGGACACAAATATATAATGCAATTTAATTTTGTGTAAATATACCCATGTCCCGGAATGCTTGCAGAGGTCAGAAGAGGGTGTTAGGACCTCTGGAATTGGAGTTAGGATGGTTGTTAGCAGCCATGTGCATGCTGGGAATGGAACCCAGGTCATCTGCAAGAGCACTCAGTGGTCTTAACTGCTGAGGGATCTCTCCAGCCCCCAGTGTCTAATTTTTAAAAAGTCATGCTTTTCTTATTACATTACACTGCCTCTTTTAGATAATGTTACTGATAATATTATTACTATTACTGATGGTTAATATTTATTGTCCTTAGGTACAGTATTAAGTACTTTAAATGACATATCTTATTTGTAGTCTTTTATCTTCAATTTATCACTGGGAAAACTAATACTTGAGGTCCGTATGTTAATGGTAAGAGATGAATGCAGCATTTCTCAGTTAATGGTAAGAGATGATACAGCATTTCTCAGTTTTCTCAGGGCTAGAGATCAAATCCATAAACTGTATTTTCTACAGCTTGCAGCTCTAGGAGCAAAGCTTACCTGACAGAGTTCCAAGTCAGCTGCTGTCACTGCTTTTTGTTAGCAGTTTCCCATATGGCAAAATGTGAAAGTCTCTAGCAGTTTCTTTCCAAAACTTTTAGTGGTTCTCTTGATCTTAAGGTTTAGGGGAAAGGACAAGCAATTCACTTCACAGTGTGATTAGGAAGGCTCATTTTCAAATACATGATTAAAACTGTCCTTGTGGTTATAATAGTGCCAGCTCAATGCATGCTGTCTCTATGACAAAATTCTCTCTCTCTCTCTCTCTCTCTCTCTCTCTCTCTCTCTCTCTCTCCCTCTCTCTCTCCTTCCCTCCCTCCCTCTCCCCTCTCTCTTTCTCTCTCTCTCCCTCCCTCCCTCCCTTTCTCGGCTCAGGGAATATCTTAATTCACCAAAAGCTTTTTGCGGCTTTTAATATATAAGGATCCTAAAGTTACTTTTATTTTTGGAGAGTTTTGCCCTTAGTCCTGGAGCTGTGTCCTTTTTAAATAAGTGCAGCCTGACAGGCTTCCAGGCCAGCAAACACTTATTTTCCTACTTTAGTAAACAGATTTGGTTAACTCTTACTAGTAAACAATATTCAATATTATGATGAAGGAGATGATTATATGGTTTATAAGTGAGTCACTAATGTTTATACACTGACATCAAGTCCTGAGGCACCATGGCTTCCTAGACATAGTATGTAGCTGTTTGTCATGTTTCTCTCTTAGTAACACATGGAAATCCTAACTGTATTTCTAGCCCATGGGATGCCTATTGGGTTCACTGTTTTAAAAAGGGGGTTGGAGGCTGGGCATGGTGACACATACCTTTAGTCCAGCTATTGGGAGGCAGAGCCATGTGGATCTCTGTGAGTTTGAGGCCAACTTGGTCTACATATCAAGTTCCAGGCCAGCCAGGGTTATATAGAGCGAGACCTTGTCTCAAAAAGAAGAAGAAAAAAAAAAAAGGAAGAAAAAAGGCAGGGCTGAAGAGATAGCTCAGCAGTTAAGAGGACTGGCTGTTTTTGCAGAGGACCTGGGTTTGAGTTCCCAGCACTCACATGCTGGCTAACAACTGTCCGTAACTCCAGTTCCAGTGGATTCTGACACCCTCTTCTGACCTTTAGGGGTATTGCAGGACATGGGTGCACTTACATACACACAGGCATACATTCATACACATAAAATAAAAATAACATATTTAAAATAAATAAAAATATTAAAAAAGAGAACAAGGCTGTGCATATTCTTTTTATTTTTTTTATTGAAAGGATCAAAATTCTTTTTTTTGTCTTTTTGAGACAGGGTCTCCCTGTAGCTCTGGCTGTCCTGGAACTCTGTAGACCAGGCTGGCCTTGAACCCACAGATATCCTCCTGCCTCTGCCTCGCAAGTGCTAGGATTAAAAGCATGCACCACCATGTCCAACTTGAGGATCAAAATTCTATGGAGAAGTAAAAAGGATATGAATATAGGCATGGGTTAATTTGGAAAATCTTGTCTGAGACAAGTGTGGAGGTTTATACTTCTAATACCAGAACTTGGAGACCGAGGCAGGAGGAACATCATGAGTTAGAGGTCACCCTGGACTACATAGTGAGCTCCAGGTCAATTTGAGATCCTGATGAAAAAAAATTAATAAATAAAACAAGGCCAGCTAGGTGGCTCAGTGGATAAAGAAGTTTTCCACTAAGCATAATGACCTGCGTTCAAGCCATAGGACCCATGAGGTGGAAGGAGAAACCAACTCCTGAAGGTTGTCCTCTGTCCTCCACACGTATGCTGTGGTATGTGGATGAACACACGCACACAAACAAATGTAATAACAATTTAAAAAGCAAAACAAAATAACTCACAAACAAGCAAAAAAAAAAACCCTTATATTCAGGTTTACTTCAAACAATTTCAGTCAGATGAAGGTGATTACAAGAAATGCTTGTCATTAAAGTTTTCATAGTCCACTGTTATTTTTGGCTATTCATTAATTCATTTACTTAATTCATTTTGGCCATTATTTTTTGGCATTTACTCTTATTCATTAAATATAAAAAAATCTTTATTTTGGAGATGAATAAGATATGTCCTTTACAATAAGAGGAGTTTATTATCTATTAGAGCTGTTGACAGACTTGTATTTGCAAATAAATACAGTGAATGTTCCTTACAATTTCCAAAGAGATTCAGGATCTTAGTTTTTGGAATTGTTGAAACAAAGTTGTCTGACTTCTTAGGATTTTTTCTTCAATATTTTGGAAAATGAACGCAGTATTTCATGAGGGGTAAAATACATTAGTCAGGTCACGCCACTAAGCATGTGTGACAGTCAGGGAAAGGGCTTGGTAAAGAACAGATGCTAGATTATTATTTCACATAAGTATTCTGACAGTAAGAATTTGTAGTATAGGTGCAAAGAATACCATTTAGACAACTAGTAATATTCAATATTAATATTTTATTATAATTTAAAATTATAATTTAATATTAAATAAAGCTTCTGAACTTTACAACTTCGTCTTTCTTTTTCTTTTATTTTCTTTCCTTTTTTTTTTTTATTTCCATTTTTGAGATAGGGTCTCACACTCTAAACCCAGGCTGGACTGGAATTGCTCCAACTCCTGGTAGTGTCTTGCTTCAGCTTCCCAAGAGCTTGTGAACCACCACATCCAGCATTTTCCCAAACTTTATACATGCAAATCCAGTTATTTTCTGAGTACACAAATTAATGAAGAAGCATACAGTACAAGCGATTTTCCAAAAGAAAATGCTAGTCTATATTACTGAGTATGTGCACTGGCATAAATCTTTGAAAGCTTGTGAATGTTTCAAGATAGATCAAAAAATTATCTTCCTAATGCGATATGGTCCTTTGAAAAATGTAATTAGACGAATAATGTATAATTTTAAAGCACATTCCAAGATACTGATCTGCTTTACCTAAGGTTAGAATGGAGCCTTTGGGGCGGGAGCTGAGAATTCGATCCCGGAACGTTTGTGTTGTAGTACTTGGCTTCTAGCCGGTGCTCTTTCGTGAAGGGACCGTTCCTGCCAAGTGCCTGTTGGTAGGAGCTTGCTCCCTGTCCGGGGGTTCTTGTAGGTGGCTGTGGCTGAAGCAGACGTTGGGGACAGGCAGTAGCGGAGGAGACGCGATGGACGATCAGGGCTGCCCCAGGTGTAAGACCACCAAATACCGGAATCCTTCCTTGAAGCTGATGGTGAACGTTTGTGGACACACTTTGTGAGTTTGGGCGAAAGTGGATTCCTGGGGGTAGATGGTGGGTGGGAGGAAGTCTGTGGGGGTTGCTTGTCTGCGCCTCGGGAAATTAAAGGGGGTGGTTAGTTTTAAGACAGGGAAGGGGTGCGTGGGGAAGGGAAACCGGAGCACTGATCCTTTAAATGGACTGTAGCCCTTGCCCCAGGCGTCTTTGGCCTGTTTTGAACTTTGTTTCGATTTTGGCTCCTAGTAGTTTGTCAGGTTTGTTCCTCACCTTTCCAATCAGTGAACATACCGGCTGTATTTCCAGGTTTGTGTTGTGTGACAGATCGCTGGTTAAAAGTGTGGGGCACTAGAGTGTTTTATTTCACACGGAGTCTTTTTTTTAATCTAAAAGAGAAGTGGTATGAAAACTTAAAATTACTGAGTGTACTCTGTTGCTATTGACTGAATGGGTTGATCTGAAATCTTCTGTTGTATGTCTATGTGACCTGGTGAATTCAGTTGTGTTTTGATCCCATATAGGAAGACTCTAGGCAGTTAACTTTGGAGACAAAAATAATAGCTGGCATTTATTGGTGCACAATATATTCCATGCACTGTAGCATCTTACTATGAGCAACCTCACTTTTATTTTCACAACAGCCCCTTGAAGCAGTTGTTATCATTCCCACAGCACAGGAAATGATCCCAAGAGCCTGCAGGCCTGCAAATCTCGAGAGTCTGGAGCCCAGGAAGTGGCTCTAGGAAGATTGTACATTTTGTCATGAGGCGGTGGAAGGAGCTAGACTGAGTTTGTGTATCCTGACGTTTAAGTGCAGAAATTGGCCAAAGAGTTTGTCAGATATATATGGTCAGCAAAGGTGGTTTGGGATTAAGTTACTATAAAATTGTGAGCACGAATATGCCTAGTTTCTCTGAAGTTTCTTACAAAACATGGCAAATTTCAGTGTGGTAGGCATAAATTATACATAATTACCTATAGTTATAATTGTCATAATGGGATTGTTAATTTACTTAATTGGTCCCTTTTCCTAATTAACTTTGATTTTGCTTTACACAGTGTGGTAGTTTGAATGAGTGTGTGCCCCCACAGGCTTTAAGTATTCAGACATTTTGTCTCCAGTTGGTGGCACTGTTCTTGGAGGTCTTAGAAGGTGTGGCTGTACGTTATTGGGGGCAGTGTGGGGGCAGGCTTAGTGACTTTAACAAGCCTTGTGGTGTCCAGACTCTCTCTCTCTCTCTCTCTCTCTCTCTCTCTCTCTCTCTCTCTCTCTCTCTCTCTCTCTCTCTCTCTCTCTCTCTCTTTCTCTCCTTCCTGTGCTCATTGCGAGATGTGACCCTCGGCTTGCTGCTCCAGCCCCGGCCACAATGCCTCCCACCACAATTGACTCTGATTCCCTGGAACCGTCAATCATAAACTCAAATAAACTCTTCCTTTTATAAGTTCCCTTGGTCCTGGTGGTTTTATTACAGCAACAGAAAAGTGACTTATACACACAGTATAGCAGTAAGTGTTTTAGAATAAAAAAAAAATACAGTAAAGGTAATCCACTGGGAATGCATGGAAAATGGAAATAAGGAAGCATTTTAGAAATATTATTAGGTGTTTTTTGAGATTGGGTCTCAATGGGTAGCCTAGGCTGGCCCTTTAAATTTAAATTCTCTGGCTTTCTCTTCCAAGTGCTGGCATTTCAGTTATGTGCCACCCAGGATGGTAGACTGTTAGGGTGTGCTGGATAGCTTTAGTGTCAACTTGACACACCTGGGTTGAGGGAGCCTCAATTGGGGAATTGGTTCCATTGGGCTGGCCTATGGCCACATCTGTGTAGTATTGCCTTGATTGTTGAGTGATGTGTGAGGGTGCCACCCTTGGGCAGGTGGCTCTGGACTGTACAAAAAAGCAGGCTGAGCATGGGCCAGGGGAGCAAGCTAGTAAGCAGCATTTCTTTATGGCCTGTGCTTCAGCTCCTGCCTCCATGTTCCTGCCCTGAGTTCCTATGTTGTGCTCCCTTAGCAATGAATGAACTATGATGTCCAGAGAAATATGAGTAAATCCTTTCCTCCCCAAGTTGGTTTTGGTCAGAGTGTTTTGTCACAGCAATTGAAGAGCAACTAGAACATAGGGTTTTAGAAAAATTTTTGTTCAGTTTCTCTGCATTCTCTTCTCTTCTTTCTTTCTTTCTTTTTTTTTTTGCTTATTGTTTTTGTTTTTCTTTTTATTTTGAGATCAGGTCTCCCTCTAGCCCCAGCTGGCCTGGAACCCACTGAGATCAGTTTGCCTCTGCCTCCCAAGTGCTAAGATCAAGGCACACATGACTGTTTTTGTTCTTAGTGTCAAAGATTTTTATTTTTTGACATTCATACAAATATAAAATGCATTGTGATTATATCTGTTCAGTACTTCCTTATTCCTCTTCCTTTCTCTCTGAATCTCTTCTTCCCTAATACTGGAGTGGCTAGATCATTGAAAAACGATACCCCATCTCATTGCAACCATCAACTCCACAGTGAAGCCTCCTGGGCCTGTGTATCTGTGTTGAAGGACACAATCTCGTGCAGGTATCCATTGCTGCTGTGTGCTCATGCTTGCAGTGGCCATTTCGTATCTGGATTGCAGTGTTTCATGGCACTCCGTCATCTCCTGGCTTTTACATTCTTCCTGTTTCCCTGTCTGCAGTGTTCAGGGATTAAAGGCCTGTGCCATCACATCGGCCACTGTTTTTTCTTTTTGAGACAATGTTTTGTTATGTAGTCTAGGCTGAGCTGAAACTTTCTTTTTTACCTTGAATTATTTTTTTAAAGATTTATTTTTATTATTTTAAATTATGTGTATGTGTGTGTGTGTGTGCCTGTGTGGAGTATGTGTATGTGTGTGTGCCTGTGCTGTGAGGTATGTGCATGTGAGTGCAGGTGCTGGCATAGACCAGAGGGTTTGATGCCTTTGGAGCTGGAGTTGCAGGTGGTTGTAAGTGCCTGAAAAGGGTGTTGGGAATCTAACTCTGGTCTTCTGCGAGAACAGATCTGAGCTTAACCACTGAGCTGTCTATTTATTTATTTATTTATTTATTTATTTATTTATTTATTTATTTATGTATGTGTTTTTGAGATAGGCCCTTCCTATAGCCCCTTCTGGCCTGGAACTTGCTATGGAGACTAGGCTGGGCTTGTATTCACAGAGATCTGCTAGCCTCTGCCTCCTGGATGCTGGGATTAAAGGCATGTACCACTACGCCCAGCCTACCTTGAATTCTTGATCTTCTTGCCTTAGTCTCCTCAGTGCTGGGATCACTAGCTATGTGCCATAATACCAACTCTGTGTGTGTGCGTGGGTGTGTGGGTATGTGGGTGTGTGGGTGTGTGGGTACATGTGTGTGTTATGCCAAAGGAGGCCATCTGTGTGTGTGTCGTGTGCTTGCGTGAGTGTGTGTGTGTGTGTGTGTGTGTGTGTGTGTGCGTGTTATGCCAAAGGAGGCCATCTGTGTGTGGAGGCCAAAGGAGGATGTCTGGTGTCTTGTTTCCTCACTCTCATTGCCTTATTCTTTGAGACAGGGTCTGTCATTGAACGTGGCTGAGCTAGCTGTTTCCTGCAGCACTCATCTGAGGCCACGCCTGGCTTTTTATGTGAGTACTGGGATCTGAGCTCAGGTCGTTATGCTTGTACATTGAGTGCTCTTCCCCATTGAGCCATCTTTCCAGCAAACCTCCACCCTACCGTTTCTTTTGAGACAGGATTTTGCTTTGCGCCTCAAGCTGGGCTAGAACTATATAGCTGGAACTATATAGAGCTATATAGCCTAGGCTGGTCTCAAACTGAAGATCCCCCATCTTGGCCTTCAGAGTGTTGATGCCGTAGTGCCACTCTACCCTGCTGGAGCAGACCTTGTGAGTTCCTGCCTGCAGGCATCAGAAAGTTTCATAGCATCTTTGGCTTTATGGACAACTTTTAAGATCTCTTTTCTAGGAAGTTATAGTGTCACATTTGTGTCCCAAGATTCAAGCAAGAAATTGTATATTAAGCCTTGAAGGTTATTTGTTAGAATGCAATTTATTTTATTCTGTAAGATCATGAAACAATGGCATATCAACTGCCTCTTAGATTACAAGTATAAAATGAAATATAATTTGTTTCCCATGGCTTTTTTTTCCTTTAGTGGGAATGAAATGTGTCTAACAAAGATGTAATGATATTCCTCTTGGCTTTTAATCTTAGATTAGCTGTTTGTTATTAGCTGTGTGAATTAGTGAAAATTCGTCATTCTGTGTAAGGATGGGATTAAGGCTCATGTTTACCACACAAGGTCACTGTGCCAGTTACTTGAGGCACATTTGAAGTCCATGTAAGAGTAAACCTACTCTGGGGCTGGAGAGATTGCCTAGCGGTTAAGAGTGCCGACTGCTCTTGCAGAAGTCCTGGGTTCGATCCCCAGCACCCACATGGAGACTGAGGACCATCTGAAACTCCAATTCCAGGAGAACGCCAGTTCTAGGGGAATCTGACACCCCCTTCTGACCTTCATGGAATTGCACGACACAGGTGCACAGACCTGCATGCAGACAGTACATTCATACACATAAAGAAAAAAAAAAATAAAAAAAGTTAAAAAAAATATTTAAGAGTAAACCTACTCTTACTGGTGAAGGGTTATTGTCAGTATTCTCAAGAAAAGTTTCTTGGTTGGACAAGGTGGCTGAGTGGGTAAAGGTACTTACCACCAAGACCCGTGGCTTGAATTAGATTCCCCAGATCCACATGATGGGAGGAGAAGGTGACCCCTCAAGTCTCTTCTAGTCTCTGTGGCATACCCTCCACCTCAGAATAACTGAAAAATTAGTTTCTTGGGTTAAATTTTAGGATTTTTAAGAAATGTTATGAGTATGAGTGCTTGTGTGTAAGTACATCCAAGTCTTGGAATGTCCTTGGAGGTCAGAAGAGGATGTATATCCCCTGGAACTGCAAATATGGACTATATGGACAGTTGTTAGCTACTATGTGGGTGTTGGGAACTGAACCTGGGTCCTCTGCAAGAGCAGCAGGTGTTTTAGGCTTTGCTTTTGCTTTTACTTCTGGTTTACTTGGCATCAGCTAGACCCTGACATAGCTTATGGAATCAGAAAAACTGAGTGGAAATTTAGCCTGGAGATAGTAATAGATTTTTTTCAAGTTTTGAATGTGTTAAGTCTATTTCAAAGGCAAAAAAAAAGCAAGGCTTAACAGTAATTTATTAGTTCTTGCTGTACCATTAATGTAAGTTTGCAGTGTTTTTGAACACACTTTTTCCAGGCCATGGATTCCCAAACTTGTCTCACTAACGTCATCTGGGATGCTTATCTGAAATCCAAATTTCTGGACCCTATGACAGATTTGTGTGTGTGTGTGTGTGTGTGTGTGTGTGTGTGTGTGTGTGTGTGTACCTGTATTTTATATAACTTGGTGAATTTTGTGCTCAGAGCTTTTAAAACTCTGAACTGGGATTGAAATACAATAAGGGCTGCTGCAGATGTGGTGTTGTCTCACTTTCACAGTGTATAGCTCTTTTGACTTACTAAGAGGAAGCTAGTTTAGATCTTTACAAAGAAAAGGAAAATTTATGACTTGTATTTGAGACAAGGTCTCCCGTAGTAGTCCCAGCTGACCTGGAACTCCCTCTGTAGATAAAGCTGGCCTTGAACTGCCTGCTTCTGTCTCCCAAGTGCTGGGATTAAAGACATGTACCACCACACCTTTCCAAATTATAAAAAAATGTAAACTATGAAAGTGGGGGTTTATGCTATTCTTTTAAATAATCTACTTGTTAGAAAAAACTGTTTACTAAAGAAATAAATGAAAGCTTGAAACCTTGCAACCTAACTGTAGCTATCCTGCTGAAATGACCTTTGATTGGTGGGTGGATGCATCTGAATCTGATGGAGATGTTGCAGGGTTAACACCAAGGAACAAATGTTTGGTTGGCTTCAAGTGCATAGGTATTCTGTAAATCAGCCATTGATAAGGAAAGATCCAAATACTAGCTTTTTAGAAAAGTCTGACTTGGCTTTTGGGCTTAGTAAGGAAAATTGTATAAAATTATAGGCTACAAAGTTCTATTTGTTTTATCCAAAGGATTACTAGGAAGTTGGAAGATGCAGTTAATTTAAAATTGGAAGTAGCAGCTAGAGAGAGAGCTTGGTAGTTAAGAGCCTGTACTGCTCTTCCAGAGGAGCTTAGTTTGATTCCCAGCAGCCCTGTTGGGCAGCTCACATCAGCCTGTAACTTTAGCACTGCACTCACATGGGCAGAACCACACACACACACAGACAGACACACACAGACAGACACGCACAGACACACACATACACATACACACATACACAGACACACACACAGACACACACACATACATACACAGACACACGCACATGCACATGTACATACACACACATATGCACAGACACACACATGCATACACACAGACACAGACACATACACATACACACATACACACACACATGCATAGAATTAAATAAAAATAAAATATTTAAAAAATGCAAAGTAGCTTAGCAGCTGTCTTTGTTTCCATACTCACCTTTTTCAAACACACAGGGGAGCTTAAGCCTAGTTCAGTTTCCTTTTTTGGTGTAAATTCTAGTTAGGAATTATTTAATTAAACGTTAATCACATTTGCTAAATAAAATTCTTATTAAGGTTGCAACTCACACCCTTCTATTTATTTTTATCAGTTAATTAATTAATTAGCTTTTTGTCTTTTTGAGATAGGGTCTCCCTGTAGCCCAAGATGGCCTGGAACTCACAGAACTCCACCTGTCTCTGATTCCCTAGTGCTGGGATTAAAGGCATGCACCACCACACCCTACTACTCTTCTATATATAAAATGAAAATGCTGTATTATCAAAATCAGTTTCATCTACTTAGAACAATTTTCTCTTGATGTTTTAGTTTTCAGAATGTTAGTTTTTTTTCAAAGCCAATTTTTATTGAAGCTTTGTGAATTTCATACAAAATTTCCAATCAAATCTAGACCCTTATCCCCTTCCTTGCCCCCCCACCACACCGGAGCTCACATATTCTGCCAAACATGTTTTTCATCTTTTTCTCAGTCTTTTAAAAAAATTTCGATGCAGAAGTTTACTGTTTCGAGCAGAAGTTCACCATTTCAGACAGTTCTTTGACCCAGTCTTTGTTATTGTTGTTGTTCCTTCCAATTTGCGTCACTTCAAAATATGCATATATGCATGCCACATATATCGTAGGTTTTAGCATCTTTAGCTTATGATTTTTTTTCTTTATTAGGCTGAAAGATGTCATGTTTCAATGCTCCTCCTTGGCAAGCCCAAACCACCATAATTTCTGCCCTTGTGTTCCACACCGGGGTTTTCCTTTCCCATGGTCACCAAATGAAGTCCAGTAAGCACCACATCCTGTCTTGATCTTCCTGTACTGGTCTCCGTGATACAGCCTGGGTAGTCCAACAATGGCAGTCTATACTCTGAAGAGGCTGAAACCCCAGTTTTTTTCCACAAGCTGGATGTGTCAGCAGTCCCCATCTGGCACTGAAGGTTTGGAGGATTCTTGGAGAGACATGAGTCTTCAGTCCATATTGGAAGGTTGAAAGGCTGTGTCTCTTCTTTGAATGATGGAAAAGCAGTGGCAACCTCAGGGCAGCTGCACTTGCCNGCTCTTTTTTTTTTTAACTTTTTGTCTTTTTACTAAGATCTCAAGTTTTATACCTGAAGTACAATTTCTCAGGCCTTACTAATTATTCATTTCTGGTTATACTTTCCTTTTGGATGTTTAAGGCCACACAGTTAGCCCAGATTAACCAAGGTTTTTGTTTTCTCAAGGTTACTTGAGGATTTGGTCCTCAGGGGTCACTCAGGTTTTGGGGGTCGGGGAGGAAGCCCCTGGCTCCTTTTGGCTTTTCATTTACCAGTTCCTTCCACTCGAGGACAAAGTCAAGTCTTGCTAGACCAGGCTTCCCTTTTTGAAGCATGAGCAGACTTTCCTCTTTATAGACTGGACACTGGCTGAAGTCCCATTAGTGGATCTCCAAGACTTCCCTGCACAGGAAGACTGGTGACTCACATTTGCAGGATATTTCAAGAAATGCCCCAATGCATAGCCCCCTGGGACTTAGTTGACCTCTGAGAGCAAGGAACAAAGTTATCCCTTAAGACCCTTGGCCAAATTGGTATGGGCATTAAGTATGGTCGTTAAGCCTCCATAAAGGCTGTTACACCAGCCTGATACTTTTTTTTTTTTTTCTTTCTGGTTATACTTTGCTTTTGGATGTTTAAGGCCACACAGTTAGCCCAGATTAACCAAGGTTTTTGTTTTCTGTAGGTCAGTTGAGTATCTGGTTCTCAGGGGTCCCTTGGGGTTTTTCTTTTGGGGGGGAGCCCCTGGCTCCTTTTGGCTTTTCATTTAACAGTTCCATTCACTCAAGGACAAAGTTAGGTCTTGTTAGATAAGGCTTCTTTTTTTGAAGCATGAGCAGACTTTCCTCTTTATAGACTGGACACTGGCTAAAGTCCCATTAGTGGATCTCCAAGACCTCCCTGCACAGAATTTGCAGGACATTTCAAGAGATGCACCAATGCATAGTCCCCTGGGACTTAGCTGACCTCTGAGGGCAAGGAACAAATTATCCCTTAAGACCCTTGGCCAAACTGGTATGGACATTAAGTATGATCGTTATGCATCCAGAAGGGGTAAGTTACACCAGCTTGATACTTTTAACTACTGTATAATATTTTAGAAAAAGCTTGGACAGGGGCTGGAGAGATGGCCTAGCGGTTAAGAGCTCTGACTGCTCTTTCAGAGGACCCAGGTTCAATCCCCAGCACCCACATGGCGGCTGAGAACCATCTTTAACTCCAGTTCCAGGGGAATCCGACACCCTCTTCTGACCTCCTCGGCATTGCATGACACGGGTGCACAAACCTACATCCAGACAGTATATTTATACACATACAAAAAAATAAAATTTAAAAAATTAAAAAAAAAACTTGGACAAAAGCTCAAGTAGCCATATATAAGAAATACTAAGAAGCACTCCCATAAAATAAATACTGTGGTTAGACATAATGTCATGACAAACTAGCTTTTTCCTCATTCTTTTGAGCTTATATTACTCCAAAATATTCATACTTACCCTCCACCCATACACCAAAAGTTCCAAAGTCTGAAAATAAATGGTAGCTTAGTTCTAGAACCTGTTAAGGGATTCACAATATAAGAGCACAGTTGTTTTCAGATCATGAGGAATATAACATTAATGTTGCTCAGTTTGCTTTACAACTAGGTACTTGGCGCTAGCATCCACAGATGAGGGATACCACTCATCGTTTGTTTTTCTGGGACTGTGTTCACTTAGCATAATATCTTCTAGTTCCATCCATTTACCTGCAAAGTTCATGATGTCATCTTTCTTTATCACTACATAGAACTCCATTGTGTAGATATACCACATTTTCTCCATCCACTTGTTAGTTGAGGGACACTTGGGTTGGTTCTAGCTCTTCATTATTGTGGAGACAGCTGTGCTTCAGGTGGTCTTGAAAATCTCCTGATCTAAGCTCTGTGAATGCTAGTTTTTTGTTTGTTTTTTTTTTAAAGAAACTTTTAAGTTTTGATAAAATAGTATAAAGACATTTTAACAAAATAAAATTTGCCAAAGTGGGCCAGTGCTGTTTTTCCCTATCTTTTTTTTTTTTCCTGTCTGTGGTATGTAAACAGCACAGCACTTATTTTGTAATTAGGGACAGGAAGGCTAAATGAATTTTATTACTTATGAGAGGAAATAATTTGAATAATTATATTACTTTCAGTTTTTACTTTTCATTATTCATATTGCATATCAAGAGACGTACAATGTACACATGTTATATATGCACAAATAATTATGAATTTTCTATAAATAGGTAAAACATAAAGTTTAATAGGTTTCAGTAGAAATGTTTTGGAGTGTTTTCTTATGATTTACTAAGTTGACATCTATAAAAACAAGAATTTTGAGATGAAGACAAATGATTTTGTACCTCATTTTTTTTAGAACACAAATATGATAGTGGCTGCATCATTGAAAATTAATGAGGGCTCCATCAATATGGTGCAGTGCCTCTGCATCATGGACTTATGTATATTTAATGAGCCTGCTGTTCTAATTCCAGGTAACTGAAGCAAACTGCATCTGGCATTAACTCTGATTTACTTGTAAAGAATTCATCCTATTAAAGTATAAATGTCTTGAAGTATACCAATATTAAATATAATTTCTTCATAAGGAGTTCATATTGCTTACATTCTGGCCATAACTGTTTTCAGACAAACAGTGCATCAGATTTTAATATTGTTTCAAATGTTGCCAAATATATTTTATTTGGTCCTCTTTCTAGAATGGGTTTGGAATAGAAAATGGGGAGGAAAACTTCAGAAGTAGTAGGACTGGGAAAGTGTGACCTGCTAGTTGCTTTATTTTTGAGATAATTTGAAGCATACATGGAACATTTGAGGCTTAATTTCTGTGGTGCAGTGCCTTTAATCACACAGACAGGGTTTCCCTGTAGCCCCAGCTGTCCTGGAACTCGCTCTGTAGACCAGGCTGGCCTTGAACTCACAAAGATCCGCCTCCCAAGTGCTAGGATTAAAGGCGTGCACCACCATGCCTGACTGAGACTGTCTCTTACTGAGTCTGAAGCTCAGCAAGCCCCAGCAATCCTCTTGTCCCTGTAGGGTTACAGGGACATTTTATGTGGGTGCTAGGAATTAGAGTTTGAACTCAGATTCTCATGCTTGCCTGCTGTGCCATCTCCCCCAGCCCCAATAGGCAATATTTTATTTTAAACATTAATTTTTTTGAGACATGGTATCATGTTTCCCAGCTTAGCCTTGAATTTAGTATGAAACTGTGGGTGACTTTGAAGATCTGATCCTCTAGCCTCCACCTGTGCTGTGATTACAAGGACGCACCACCACACCTGGTTTATCTGGTGTTAGGAGTTTTGTGCATGTTAGTCTAGCATTCTACTAACTGAGCTGCATCGCTGGTGCCAACAACATCTTAAAAAAGTTTTGTTTGTTTATGTGTATACCTGTGCGTGTGCGTGTGCGTGTGCGTGTGTGTGTGTGTGTGTGTGTGTGTGTGTGTGTGTGTGTGTGTATAGAGAAGGTTGGATATGTTGGAGCTGCAGTTAAGGCCATCGTGAGTGCTGTGAAGTCCTCTTGAAGAGCATGTCATGCTCTTAACTGTGGAGTCATCTCCCCAAACCCCAGCAACATTTTAAAGACAAAATTTTATATTCTTAGCTAGGCCTGCTAGGCATGTTGATATACACCTGTAATCTCACCAGTGGGAGACTGAAACAGAAGAAGAATAGCAGATTACAGAGAATTTCTCTGAACTTTCTTGTAGAAATTTGTGTATGATGTAGATTTTTGTTTCTCTTGAGGAAATATCTAGGAGACTAAGTTATGCAGCAAGCAGTCATGTTTCATTTTTAAAAATTTTATGGTTTTAGATCTTATATTTAGGTTTATGATCATTTTGACTTAATTTTTAAGTGTTCCTCAAAGGAGTATCTAGTTGATCTAGCACCATTTATTGAAACGAGTTTCTTTTTTCCCATTGGCTTATGTAAATAAAATTTTTGCCAGCAACCAATTAAACAGCTCAGTATGGTGGCACAAGCTTGTATTCCCTTGTATTCCCAACTATAGGGAGGTAGCAGGTTAGGAGGATCACAAATTCCAGGCCAGGCCAGCCTGGGCAACAGAATGAGTTCCAGGAAACCCTGTTTCAAAAATAAGGGGGGAAAAAGCAACGAGTCAAATAAGTAGGAGTCTGTTTTTGACCCTACTATTCGTTAATTTATATGTAACTTTGCCAGTTTAACCAAATTGCTTTGATTACCACAACTTTATAGTAAATATTGAAATCAGGTAGTGTAACTCCTTCAGCTTTTTTATAAGTTCCTTTGATTATTCTATGCCCTGTCGGTCTGTCTGTCTGTATATATAT
>VZQC01001174.1:974922-1101765 GCA_009823505.1 Rhizomys pruinosus | reverse complement strand
TTTTTTTTTTTGGTCTTTTTTGAGACAGGGTCTCCCTGTAGCTCTGGCTGTCCTGAAACTCACTCTGTAGACCAGGCTGGCCTTGAACTCACAGAGATCCGCCTGCCTCTGCCTCCCAAGTGCTAGGATTAAAGGTGTGTGCCACCATGCCTGGCTCCATGACTGTTTTAAAATGTATATAATGTTTGATATTTCTGAATGAAATAAGTTGTGCTTTGTATTTGGTGGTAATATTTACTTTCATTTTAAGTAGGGTTTATAATGTCTCTTTAGATTTGGCTTTTTAAAAATGAGGTTGAAGTTTTTTTTCCTTCCTCCCTTTTAAATATTTTGCATCTGAGTGGTTGGTGTAGGCATGTGTGTTGTGTGCACATGAGTGTGCAGGTATGTATGGAGGCCAGAGGCCAGTGTTGAATGTCTTCCTTTATTGCTTTCCGCCTTATTTTTTCAATTATTTATTTTTGGTCTTTTTGAGACAAGGTCTCTCTGTAGCTCCAGCTGTCCTGGAACTCACTATGTAGACCAGGCTGGCCTTGAACTCATAGGGAGTGCTGGGATTAAAGCGTGAGCCACCACGCCCGGCTCTACCTTATTTTTTTGAGACAATCATAATTTTTTTTTCTTACCTAATGGTCAGAGATCAGAGGACAGCTAATGGGAGCTGGTTCTCTCCTTCCACCTTGTGGTTCTGGGGATTGATCTCAGGTCTTGGAGGTCAGTGCCTTTACCCACTGAACCATCGCACCTGAATTTTGCCTTTTTTTAAAATAAAATATAACTGACTTGGATTAGAACTTGCTTTTAAGATACCAGCAGCTCTGAGTTCTCAAGTGACAATCTTTCACATTTCTTTAAGAACGATCCTAGGTATTTGACTTGTCAGTCTTAAGAAATCTGTGTAGTTTTTTTAATTAATTAATTTTTTTTTTTTTGCTATTGCAGAAATTGTTGAGAAACATAGCACAGAGTTCCAAGAAGCTATAAACTACCTTTAGAAAAATAGAGGAGTAAGTAGTTGTTCATTGTGGAAGGGTTTGTGTTTAAACATGGACATTCATACTCATTTATCAGTCTCTTATTAATCACTGTCCCCTCCCTCCTTCCCTTCTTTTGTGCTTGGGATGGAACCCAGGGTCTCAGGTTTGCTTGGCAGGTCCTGCATCACTGAGCTGCATTTCCAGCTCTCTAGCTCTCCTTCTCATTTTGTTAGATTTTAGGTTTTGGTGATTATTCCAAGCTCTAGTAATTTATAAACTATATTCAAGCCAATATGAAACTTGTGATTCATCTGTTTTTTTTTTTTTTTTTTTTTTTTTTTGTGGTTCTAATGATTGAACCCAGGGCTTTGTGTGTGATAGTTGGGTGTTCTCCCACTGGCCTATCCTCCCAGCCCCAGTATGAATTTGTTTTGTTTTGTTTTGAGACAGGGTCTCACCATGTGTCCCTGGCTGGCCTGGAACTTGCTGTATAGATCAGGCTGGCCTTGACCATCTGCCTCTGCACCCAGAGTCCTGGAATTAAAGGCATGAGCCACCATTCCTGGCACCAGTAGAAAAATTTTACCTAAATATAATTTCAGATTCTATAATATGTTAGGACATTTTCCCTTTATTATCTAAATACATACACACACACACACACACAGAGAATATTTGAAATTTCAGGTAGTCAATTGAAATATGACCTTAAAATATGTTGTCTGATAAATTATACTACATTCTGAGTTTTTATTATTTATGTGTTTATTTTTATATTTGAGATAGGCTTTTGCTGTATAGGTCATGCTGGCCTTGAACTTATAAAGATCTGCCTACCTTTGCCTCTCAAGTACTAGAATTAAAGGTGTGTGCCACCACACCCAGCCTTAAGATTTTTTTATTACATTTATGTAGTGTGTGTGTATGCATGTGCTCATATCAAGGTGTGTATGTGGAGGTCAGAGAACAACTTGTGGGAGTTCTCACCTTCTATCATGTAGGTTCTAGGGACTGAACTCGGGTCTTTGGGTTTGGTAGCAAACACCTTTACCAGTTGAGCCATCTCACTGGCCCCTGGTTTTGTAAAGACTATATCTCTATCTCTATCTCTATCTCTATCTCTATCTCTATCTCTATCTCTATCTCTTCTCTATCATCTCCTGTCTCTATCTCCATCTCTATCTCTGTCTCTATCTCTATCTCTATCATCTCCTATCTCTATCTCTATCTCTATCTCCATCTCCATCTCAATCTCAATCTCCCTATCATCTCCCTATATATCTCCCCTTGTCTCCCTATATCTCCCTGTATCACCCTCTATCTATCTATCTATCTATCTATCTATCTATCTATCTATCTATCATCCATCCATCCATCCATCTTGTTCTTTTTGAGACAGGGGCTCCCTGTAGCCCCAGCTGGCTTAGAACTTGCTATATAGAGCAGGCTGGCCTTTCACATATAGGTCCACCTGCCTCTGCCTCCTAAGTGCTGGAATAAAGGCATGTGCTACCATGCCTGGCTTGAAAATATTTTATTTATTTATTTATTTAATTTGTATGAATGTATTGTCTGCATGTAGGTTTGTGCACCTGTGTCGTGCAATGCCGAGGAGTTCAGAAGAGGGCGTCAGATTCCCCTGGAACTGGAGTTCTCCTGGAATTGGGGTTACAGACGTTCTCAGCCACCATGTGAGCGCTGGGGACCAAACCCAGGTCCTCAGCAAGAGCAGTCAGCACTCTTAACTGCTAGGCCATCTCTCCAGCCCCGAAAATATTTTTAATAAAATGTTTCTAAGTGTGCAAACCCAACAGCAGCTGTGAATTTGGGGTTTATAGCAAGATTTGAATTCCTAGAATATCACTCATTTTACACCTAGCTGATATCAAAGTATAATTTAGTTTTAGTTAGTATGATTTTCCCTTGATACCTATAGGAGATTGGCTTTTAGGATTCCTAGGCTACCTAAACCTGCACAAAATAGTACATAATACAAAGTAAGTGCTGTGTAAATTGTTGAATTATCTAGGGGGTAATGAGAAGAAAAGAGCAATCTATTTATATTCAGTACAGATGTGATTTTTTTTTTTCCGAGTTTCCTTTTTTTTTTTTTTTTTTTTTTTTTTTTTTTAAAAAAAACAAAAAAAAAAAACAACAGGAAAACTCGGAACAAACAAAAAAATCACCATCTTTACTGAATATAAATAGATTGCTCTTTTCTTCTCATTACCCCCTAGATAATTCAACAATTTACACAGCACTTACTGTGGATTATGTAACTACCTTGTGTTTCGCAGGGTTAGGTAGCCTAGGAAGCGATAAAGGCCAATCTCCGAGAGGGCGTCAAGGGAAAAATCAGACGAATAAAACGAAAGGACTTTGCAGATCAGCTAGGTGTTTAAAATGAGTGATATCTAGGGGAATTCAAATTGGCTATTAAAACCCCAATTCACAGCTGTGTGCGGTTTGCACACTTATAAACCTTTTATTAAAAATATTTTCGGGGCTGGAGAGATGGCCCCCCTAGCAGTTAAGAGTGCTTGACTGCTCTTGCTGAGGACCTGGGTTGGCCCAGGCGCTAACCACGGTGGGCTGACGAACGTTCTGTAACCCCAATTCCGGGAGAACTCCAGTTAGTTCCAGGGGAATCTACGACCCTCTTCTGACCTCCTTGGGTACTGCATAACACGGGTGCACGTAGTTACATGCAGACAGTACAGCAGACACTACATTCATACAAATTAATAAATAAATAAAATAAAAATATTTTCACGCAGCGATGTAGCACCATGCCTTTATTCCCAAGGCACTAGGAGGCCGAGGCAGGTGACCTATATGTGAAAGAGCCCAGCCTTGTCTATATAGCAAAGTTTCTAAGCCAGCTGGCGGCTACAGGGAGCCCTCGTCTCAAAAAAGAACCAAGATGGCTGGATGGCTAGCGATGCTAGATAGATCGATAGTAGCTATGATAGATAAGATAGATAGAGGGTCTGATACCGGGACGACCCTATCGCCGGGCGACAACGGGGGGAGCTTCTTATAGGGATGATAGGGAGATGGGATTGAGGATGGAGATGGAGATTAGAGATAGAGATAGAGATAGGAGATGATAGACCCCCTTCCCTGATAGAGACAGAGAACAGAGACAGAGATGGAGATGAGACAGGAGATGATAGAGAAGAGATAGAGATAGAGATAAAATCAGAGATAGAGATGCAGAGACTAGAGTTAGAGATTATAGTCTTTACAAAACAGGGCCAGTGAGAGGTCTAAACTGGTAAAGGTGTTCTGCCTACCACACCAAAGACCGTTTCAGTCCCTAGAACCTACATGATAGAAGGTGTGAACTCCCTAAAGTTGTTCTCTCTGAAACCACATGTGAGTGCATGCATGCAATGCAGGTGCATGTACATACATGCACACACACATAAAATGAATAAAAAAAAAAAAGGTTTAGCTGGGTGTGGTTTTGCACACTTTTAATCCCAGCGTTCTGGAGGTAGAGGCAGGTGTATCTTTATAAGTTCAAGGCCCAGCATGACTTATTACAGCAAACGCCTATCCCAAATATAAAAACTAACCACCATAAATAATAAAAACTCAGAATGTAGTATAATTTATCAGACAACATATTTTAAGGTCATATTTCAATTGACTACCTGAAATTTCAAATATTCTCTGTGTGTGTGTGTCGCTTGTTGTGCTTCGCTATGCTATTTTAGATAATAAGGCCGAAAAATGTCCTACCATCTTACCTTTTATAGAATCTGAAATTATATTTAGGTAAAATTTTTCTACTGGTGCCAGGAATGGTGGCTCATGCCTTTTAATTAATCCCAGTACTTGAGAGAAAAAGGCAGGTAGATATCTGTTTGTTCAAGGCCAGCCTGATCTATACAGCAAGTTCCAGGCCAGACAGGGGCCACACCTGGTTGAGACCCTGTTCCAAACAAAAACAAAACAAAATCCTTACTGGGGCTGGGAGGATGGCCAGGGGAGAACACCCCCAACTATCACACACAAAGCACTGGGTTCTATCATTGAAACCACAAAAAAAAAAAAAAAAAAAAAAAAAAACAAAAAAACAGATTGAAGTCACACGTGCTTCATATTGGCTCTGAATATTTAGTTTATCTTACATTACCTAGAGCTTGGAATTAATTCACCAAAACCAAAATCTAAACAAAAAAATGAGAAGGGACGAGCTAGAGAGCCTGGAAATGCAGCTCTGTGAATGCAGGACTCTCTCCCCTGCCAAGCCCACATGAGACCCTGGGTATCCCATAACCACGCACATCACAAGAAGGGCACCTAGGAGGGAGGGGACAGTGATTAATAAGAGACTGATAAATGAGTATGAATGTCCATGTTTAAACACAAACCCTTCCACAATGAACAACTACTTACTCCTCTATTTTTCTAAAGGTAGTTTATAGCTTCTTGGAACTCTGTGCTATGTTTCTCAACAATTTCTGCCAATAGCCAAAAAAAAAAAAAAACAAAATTAATTAATTTAAAACAACACTTACACAGATTTCTTAAGACTGACAAGTCAAATACCTAGGATCGTTCTTAAAGATCTTTTATAAAGAAATTGTAAAGATTGTCATTTAGAAGACCTCAGAGCTGCTGGTATCTATAAAAGCAAGTTCTAATGCCAAGTCAGTTATTATTCTATTTTAAACAAAGGCAACATTCAGGTGCGCTGGTCCGTGAGGTACACGCACTGCCTCCAAGACCTGAGAATCAGATCCTACAAGAAACAAGGTGGAAGGAGAGACTCAGCTTCCCATTAGCTGTCCTCTGATCTCTGACCATTAGTAAAAAAAAAACAAGGTAAGAAAAACAAAACTTCTGATTGTCTCAACAAAATCGGTAGAGCCGGGCGGGGCGTGGTGGCTCACGCTTTAATCCCAACACTCCTATGAGTTCACGCCACCTGGTCCTCCATAGTGAGTTCCCGGGCCAGCGGGAAGCTACGAGCGAACCTTTTGTCTCACAACGACCAAACATACTAATTGAACAACACGGCGGCCCGCAACCCGGCCGACTTCAACCATGGCCTGGCTTATCCCGACCTGCACACTCCTGTGCACACTTAACCCCCCTCATGCCTATTTTCTACACCAATCCACTCAGATGCCCACCCTCTTTACACAGGGAGGACGGAAACAACTTCCCCTCCTTTTTAACCACGCCTCAAACTCTCACGCGGGGCCATTATTACCCCCTACTTAAAATGACAGTCATATTACCACCAAATACAACGCCCACAACTTATTTCCTTCAGGCAATCTCCACCTTATATGACATTTTCCCCCCGTCATGGCGCCCGGCCTTGTGGCTCCCACACCGGTCCCCTCGCCTTGGGAGGCAGTGGCCGGGGGATCTCTGTGAGTTTCAGGCCGCTCTGGCTTCTACAGATGTGCGTTTCCGGGACACCAGCAGAGTCTTTCCAGTGAGCCCTCTTTTTTTTCGTTCACCACCGCCCCCCCACCCCAATCTCACATTATCAAGCCTTATGGAGCTCTGTTCCCTCTCTCATTCTATGTCTGTGTATTTCTTCTCTATCCTCTACGGTTTTCATCATCTCATTCCTTCCTGTTATTCTATATTGTATTATTCTTTACCCTCTCTTTGTGATTTTTTTCATCCTCTCTGTTTTATTTATCTCTTCTTTAATATCTCTCCCTTCTAGCTTTTTGTAGCTTTATTTACTTTTCACTCTCTTCTTTTTTTTATTTTTATCTTTTCTTCTTCCTATTTATTTTNTTTTTTTTGTCTTTTCAAGACAGGGTCTCCCTGTAGCCCCAGCTGTCCTGGAACTCACTGTGTAGACCAGGCTGGCCTTGAACTCACAAAGATCCGCCTGCCTCTGCCTCCCAAGTGCTAGGAGTAAAGGCGTGCGCCACCCCGGCCAGAGTTTCCTTTTTGTTCTCAATCCTAGAATGCGTAGATTTTAAAAAGATGGAAACAGGAAATATAAAATAGGAAAAGCTGTTAAATTATTTCCCCACTTCTTGATTCTTTTTGCCTCTTGCCACTGAGCTGATTTGGGTACTTTGCTTCAGATTTCCTTTCTTTTAGCACTTTCTGTGGCCTAGAAGTTGATAACACAAAGTCGAACAATAGATAGTCTTTGCTTTGTGGTGCCATAGACAGGGAAGGTAGAGATGCAAAGTGCTACAGTATAAGATGGAATGGTTATAATGAGTGTTGTTGGAATCATCTGTGGAGCATAATTTAGGTAGTGGAAGGGGAAGGGAACAACACATATATCAATCAGACTACTAAGTCAAATTTGAGTCACTGAAGTCCTACTGCAGTTAGCTTATGACCATGTGTCATCTCCTAAAATCTCTTTCAGCTACAGATTTTATCTCCTTCCCATTATGTCTCAGCCTGTGCCCTCCCCAACTCTACTTGCACTAGTATTTCATCTGTACTGGGTAGTATTTCCATCTGAGGACACTCAGCTTCAGTCTTAACCTGGCACTGATCATGACCACTGCTCCACAACCCCAAATCAAGAAAGCAAAAGAAAACTGAAAGTTGCTTTCACTTTGGAAAAGCCATGCCAGTCAAACCATGGCATCTCCTGTTTTATTTTCTTCAGTGGTTTCTTCCGTCTTCCATCAGGCCTCTCAAATATTTTAAGTTGGGGGATGGTGAGATGACTCAGCAGGTAAGGGCACTTGCCACCAAGTTGATGACTTGAGTTCAATCCCATGACACATGATTGAAGGAAAGAACTTCCTCTAGTAGTCTTCTGACCTCTACATGTGCTTTGTGACATGTGCACATGCATACATACATACAATAAATATTTTTAAAAAGTTTAAAAAATTGAAGTTGGAGCTGGGGAGATACTTAGTAAAGTGCTTGCCTTACAAGCTCAAGGACCTGAATTTGATCTGTGGAACCCAATTAAAAGAATCTGGGAATGGGAGGTCGTGGCCATTTTGTAATCTAATTGTGGTTCAAGATTGTCTTCTGGCTTCCACACAATGTGCCTGTGTACCCTTTCCCCCATGTATTGACACCTGCATGAGCTCACACACTCATGAGCACACACATGAGCATCAACACAGTAATCTTTACTGCTTTACAAAAGGGAGAGCCAGTTTTTATACCTAATTTGTTTGGAGATGAAATTAGAAGTCACTTTGAAAGCTTTATTGGAATCTTGTAATCTTTTCTGTGTTAGTTAATACTAAAACAAAAATTATTTGCTTTCTCTATTCTGTAATTCCTACCCTAACCACTGCATAAAATGGATACTTTAGGAACATGCATCACGTACTTCCATGGCTTTATGTAATTCCCAACATAGGCCCCACATCATTCTCTAGTCCAGTGACTTTCAACTGTGCTTGAAGCCCTTGATTTTCTGAGGAATTGTTTCGAGTGGCTAATATTTATCATCTATTTAAACTAGAGAAGATTTCACTTATCTTATAGTAGGTTTCTGAGTAACATTCAGCATGAGGGAAAGCTTCTGCTATTAAAGAAATATGTTTAGAGAGTGGTATTGTGATTGGGACCATAAGATCCAAATTCTTTTATTTATTTATTTATTTATTTATTTATTTATTTATTTTTTTTTTTTTATTAATTTTATTTAGTTCTGTATGTGTGTGAATGTACTGCCTGCATGCAAGTCTGTGCACCCGTGTCGTGCAACGCCGCGGAGGTCAGAAGAGGGTCTCGGATTCCCCTGGAGCTGGAGTTCTCCTGGAATTGGAGTTTCAGACGGCTCTCGGCCGCCATGTGGGTGCTGGGGATCGAACCCGGGTCCTCTGTAAGAGCAGTCGGCGCTCTTAACCGCTAGGCCAGCTCTCCAGCCCCAAGATCCAAATTCTTAGCTTTGGTGTGACACTCTTCCTGGAGTGGCCTTTGCCTACTTTACTTATTTTCATTATCTAGTCCCTTAGTTCCCAGAACCTTTTCTAGAGATTGAAACAGGAAACTTACTGGTGAAATTAATTTTGTTTGGCCCTAGAATGTTAGCTTGCATACGATTTAGATTAACTGAATTGGTTGCTACAATGTAAAAATTAGAGAAGAATTTTTGATTTCTGATGCTTCTTGAAAAGGTATGCCAACACTGTGTCTATATTTTCTGCACTGTGAAGTTTGGAGTAGTTTCCACCACCATGGAGTGAGCCAACTATAGTTGGCTAGTTTGATGAATTTTAAAGTGTTTTTAATGTTACAATTATATATTGTTATGGTTAGTGTTAATTGCCTGCTTGACAGAATCTAGACTATCCTGGGAGCTGGACCCTTGGGCATGCCTGTAGATGGTTTTTTTTTTAATTTTTAAAATTTAATTTTATTTATTTCTGTATGTGTATGAATGTACTGTCTGCATGCAGGTTTGTGCACCCGTGTCGTGCAATGCCGTGGAGGTCAGAAGAGGGTGTCGGATTCCCCTGGAACTGGAGTTCTGGAATTGGAGTTTCAGACGGTTTTCAGCCGCCATGTGGGTGCTGGGGATTGAACCCGGGTCCTCTGTAAGAGCGGTAGGCGCTCTTAACCGCTAGGCCATCTCTCCAGCCCCTATCTTGATGGTTTTAATTGGTGTAGAAAGACTCATCTTCATTGGAGAGACACTTTGTCATGGGTTGTGGACTGAATGAGAGCTGGATGAGAGGGTGAGCCAATGAGGGGGTGCTTTCAGACATAATGTGACCCTTGACTTCCCTCCATTATGGACTATGCCTCGAACTGTGAGCTAAAAACCTTTCCCCCCTTGAGTTGCTTTTGTAAGGGTATTTATTACAGTAACAGGAAAAGAAACTATGACATATTCATTCTATCAGTTATGTTCCCCTTGAGAACACTGGCTAATATACGTGTGTGTGTGTGTGTGTGTGTGTGCGCGCGTGTGTGTGTGTGTGTGTGTGTGTGTGTGTGTGTGTGTATGTGCCTGTGGAGGCCAGAGGCATCAGATCCCTTGGAGCTGGAGTTACAGGTGGTTGTGAGCCTCTCAATATGGGTACTGGGAATTGAACTCTGGTCCTTTCTAAGAGCAGTATATTCTCTTAACCACTGAACTATCTCTTCAGCCCATAATATATTCTAAGTGAACCTTATAAACTTAGAAATTAATAAAATGACATGATCATATTAATTTGCATTAGTTTGAAATTTGCCCAAATGCACCTTTAGTATACCTTCTTGTTAGATTATAACAGCACCAACTCCTGATAAAAGACAGCCACATGAGACTTAAGTCACTCCGGGAACATGATTTACTTCAGGAATTGTCAGGGTGGGCTACCTGTTGGCACATGGTGGAGTAGTGGCAACATCAGCAGCAAGATGCCGACTGGGCCCACCCATTCATAGCCATGGGGGCGGGACCTCAGGTTCAGGGGAAAAGGTCAGAAGATTGACAGCCTCTGAAGGAAGTGGATATCTGTGTGACCCTTGGAATTCTGGGAAGCCCAGGTCTAATTCTTCTTTTTTCTCAATTCTGCATCCCGAATATCAGCATTTACTTCCTCTGTAACAGATACTGATGTGTGGTTTTTGATAAATACTTGGAAAGTTAAAAAAAATTGTTTTGTTTTGTTTTGAGATAGGGTCTCCTGGTTGGCCCAGCTGACCTGGAACTTGCTAGTAGACCAGGCTAGCTTCAGCGTCACAGAGATCTGTCTGCCTCTGCCTCCCCAGTGCTGGAATTAAAGGTGTGTGCCACAATGCCTAGCTCTTCTTAAATTGCTTTTTGAGGAAAAGCATATCAGTTAATTCCCTGCAATGGTATATAAAAATTCTTATTGTCCCCAAATGCTTTTGAAACACTTGGAATTCCTCAAAACCTCTGTTTCCTTTATCTCACTAGGAACACCACTGTTCTTTTATTATCTATTTGTATCAGGTTTCCAATATGAAACAAATACACAGATTAAAGTTTTAGTTTATAATTATTTAACTTTCTGAGTAAAAGAACTTTGAACAAACCGTTAGAAATATAATTATATTAAATGGCTGTTGTTTGTAAGCACTTTATCCACCTCTTATTTCTGTGAGTGTCGTATTACAATCTCTGTGGGATCTATTCTTTGGGCAGCTGGAAAGCAGGACAAGGGAAATGATTTTCATGGCCATAGAAAGTACATTGTGCTCTCTGGTACCAGACTAGGGTTTTTTTCAAAGGATAATTAATTCCACACAGGTGAGTCAGCCTTTTGTGTTCTCACCAGGTGCATTATTGATTTTCATGATGACAGTCTAGGTGTTCTCATGCAATAGAAGCTGCAACAAATTCTCCAGTAGCATTAAGTAAACAACCAGAGATTTTGGTCAGCTCCTTTGGTTCATTACACTTTTTTTTTTTTTTTTTTTTTTTGTCTAGCTGAATTCTAATTCTTTTGGAAAATGGGGATAATGTGTATTCAGTTTTTATTTTTTCAGGGCGTGGATATGCCTCAGGATCTTTTTAAATTTAGACCCTGAAACAAAGTATATTGGTTTAAAGTTATTTTCTTGCTCATAAATTCAGAAGTAAAAGTGGGAAGGATTCCCTGTTATAGGTTTTTTACACACCAGATTCTAGGAATAGGCAACTTTAGATTACTATTTGGGCCTCCCAATCATTTAAAAAATGTTTACTATTTTCATTTTATGTGCGAGTGTGTGTAAGTGCACCTATGCGTGCAGTGTCGGCAGAGGTCAGAAGATGGTGTTGGATCTCCTGGAACTGGAGTTATGGATAGTAGTTAGCCACTGTGTGGGCTCTGGGAATTGAACCCAGGTCTTCTGCAAGAGTGGCCAGTGCTCTTAACCATTGAGCCATCTGTCTCCTCCTCCTAATGATTTGATTGACCCTTAAATCAAAATACCAAGTATGTTTTGAGTTTTATTTAAGCCAAGCATTTCAGAGTAAATTTAAAGTAAGAACTCTTTGGGGTTGGAGATGTAGCTTAGTGTAACAGGACTTCCCAGCACACACCAACAAACAGAAACACAGACAACAGACACACCCAAATACATGGGTACATACATCAAGACACACCTAGACACACCCAGATACACGCTCTCTCCCCAGTAGATTTCAGAGTAAAAGTAATGTGCCTGAGAGTGCTTGATAGTTGAGGAAGAGCAAATACCTTCTGCTTTAAAGTTTGAAAATACCAGGGGCTGGAGAGATGGTTCAGCACTTAAAGAGCACTGGCTGCTCTTGTAAAGGACTTAAGTTTGATTTCTAGCACCCACATGGTGGCTAACAACTAGTGATAACTCCAGTTCCAGGGGATCTGACACCTTCTTCTGGCCTCTATGGGCATTGCATGTAAGTGGTGCACTTATATACATACAGGCAACACATACAAATAAAAATAATTAACTAAAAAAATAAAATTTGAGTATATCTACTTTTCAGGTTTATAAATTGTTTCATTAATCATTTAAGTGTGTTTGTGTGTAGATGTGTGGGTACACAGAGGTCATGGGGTGTGCCTGGAGGTCAGAGGACAACTTCTGGAATCAGTTCTTTCCTTCTACCATGTGGACTCTGGGGATTGAATACAAGTTGTCAGTCTTGGTATCAAGCACCCTTAACCTCTGACCATCTCGCCAGCCCAAATTATTTATTGTTTTTAATTGTTAGCTTTAAGTAGGGGACTGATCTTTAACTATCATTGTAGGGCTGAGTTTATTTTATATGTCTGTTTAGTGGATTTAGGTGTTTTTCAAATAGTTGAAGCTTTGTTTCTTTTTCTTTTTCTTTTTCTCCCCCCCTTGAGTGCTAGGAATTGAACCTAAGACCTCATGCATGATAGGTAAGTGTCCTAACACTGATCCCAGCTTGTCGTACATTCTTTTTAAGGTTGTATTTTTTTTTAAAATATTTTATTTATTATTATTATTATTACTATTTTTTTTTTTTTTGTCTTTTTGAGACAGGGTCTCCCTGTAGCCCCAGCTGTCCTGTAACTCACTCTGTAGACCGGGCTGGCCTTGAACTCACAAAGATCTGCCTGCCTCTGCCTCCCAAGTGCTAGGTTATTTATTATTTTTATTTTTATGTATATGAGTGTATTGTCTGCATGTATGTGAGTATGCCTGCAGAGGTCAGAAGAGAGCGTCAAATTCCCCTGGAAATGATAGCTGCCTTGTGGGTGTTGGGAATTGAACCCAGGTCCTCTGTAAGAGCACTTAGTGCTCTTTTTTTTTTGTTTTTTGTTTTTTGTTTTTTGTTTTTGTTTTTGTTTTTTTGAGACAGGGTCTCCCTTTAGTCCCAGCTGGCCTGGAGCTCACTTGGTAGACCAGGTGGGCTTGAACTCATAGAGATCCACCTGCCTCTGCCTCCCAAGTGCTAGGATTAAAGGTGTGCGCCACCACGCTGAGCACACTTAGTGCTCTTAACTGCTGAACTATCTCTCCAGCTCTCCAAGGTTCTATTTAACTGGACTTAAAGACAGTTCTCAGCTGCCATGTGGGTGCTGGGGATTGAACCCAGGTCCTCTGCAAGAGCAGTTGGCGCTCTTAAGCACTAGGCAATCTCTCCAGCCCATTAATGATTTTCATAGTTACAAAATGATCTTTTGCCCTGGGTTAATTAGGGCTCTTTAGGTATTGAAGGTCACTTTTAGTAAAGATTTTATGGCTGTCCCTTTTTAAAAAAAATGGTTTATGCTAGGTGTGATGGTACATGCCTTTAATCTCAGCACTTGGGAGACAGAGTCAGGTGGATCTCTGTGAGTTCAAAGGCAGCCTACTGTACATAGTGAGTTCCAGGACAGCTGGAGCTGCAGGGAGACTCTCACTCAAAATACCCGTTGTTGTTGTTGTTGTTATTATTATTATTATTATTATTATTATTATTATTTGTGTATGGGTATATTGCCTGCAAGTGTACCCCTGTTCTGCAGTGCCCACAGAGATCAGAAGAGGGCATTAGATCCCCTGGAACTAGAGTCACAGACAGTTGTTAGCTGCCATGTGGGTGCTGGGAATTGAACCTGGGTCCTCTCTGCAAGAGTAGGCAGTGCTGTTAACTGCTGAGCCATCTCTCCAGTCCTGTTTCCCCTTTTTATATCTTGTTTTAGAAATAGTTTTAAATATACTATTTTTTAATTATTATTTTTATCTTTATTTTATGCATTTGTGTGTATTCCCTGCATGTATGTAAGTGCACCTATGTCATGCAGTGCCTGCCCTGTGGAAGACAGAAGAGGATGTCTGATCTCCTGAAACTGCAGTTAGGGATTGTTGTTAGCTGCCATGTGGGTGCTGAGATTTGAATCTGGGTCTTCTGCAAGAACAGCCAGTTTTTTTTTTAAACTGGTAAGCCATCTCTCCAGCCCCTTAAGTGCACTACTTAACCTATTTTTGTGTGCGTTGAAAAATTTTAGCATGTATTTAGGGTCTTGACCAGAATATAATTATCTAGATTTGTGAGCTAATAAATTCTAATTATGGAATTTATAAAATTTTTTTTTTTTTTTTGGTCTTTTCAAGACAGGGTCTCCCTGTAGCCCCAGCTGTCCTGGAACTCACCCTGTAGCCCCAGCTGTCCTGGAACTCACTCTGTAGACCAGGCTGGCCTTGAACTCACAAAGATTCGCCTGCCTCTGCCTTAAAACATTCATGTATTTATGCTTTTCCTTTATCCTGTATTTTGATTCTACTTACCTTTTTTACTATTTTTATTATGTGTACGAGTGTATTGCCTGCTTGTGTGTAAGTGCAACCATGTTATGCAATGTCCACGGAGTTCAGAAGACTGTGTCAGATTACCCTGAAACTGGAGTTAGGCACAGTTGTTAGCTGCCATGTGGGTGCTGGGAATTGAGCCTGGGTCCCCTGCAAGAGCAGCCAGTGCTCTTAACTACTGAGCTATCTCTCTAGCCCCAATTCTAATTATCTTTAATTTTTTCTTTTTCCTGATATATTCATGATCTATTTTCTTGTCACAAAGCAAATTACTGCTTTAATAAGCCAGTAACTTGACATTTGGGAGACTGAATTTTGTGCTTACCTGGGCCTGGTAGTGATACAGGCCTGTCATCTCAGCTACTTGGGAAGCTGAGGCAGAGGAATCACAAGTTCAAGGCCTTTCTGGGCTATGAGAAAGGTCAAGGCCAGTCTGGGGAGCTTAATTAACTCTGTCTCAAATATAAAATAAAAATAGGAGGCTGGTGCGGTGTCTCAGTGGGGAAAGAGACTTGCTGCTAAGCCTGATAACCTGAGTTTGATCCCTAGAATTCTCATGATAGAAGGAGAGAACCAACTCCTACAAGTTGTCTTCTGACTTCCACACTTAGGCCAAGGCACTCAGGCTTGCCTATATATACACATACACATGTGAAAGTGTAATAAAAATTAAAAGAATTAGTTTTTGAAAGGTTAAAAAATAAGGGCTGGTGATATAGCTCATTGTGGAGTGCTTGTCTGGCATGCACAAGGCCCTAGGTTTAATACCACACACACACACACACACACACACACACACACACACACATTCATGCTCTACATATGGTAAAATTAGTCTTATCTTTATGAGATACTTTTTAGGGCTTTCATCAGTAGTGTATAGGGGCTACTAGATAGGTTCAAATGGATTATCAGGAGAGAATTATGGAAAGTGTTTTAAGGATCTGTGTGGTAAAATGATTCTACATCATTTTTTTGTTGTTGTTGTTTTTGTTTTTGTATTTTTGAGACAGGGTCTCCATGTAGCCCCAGCTGGCCTGGAACTCACTCTGTAGACCAGGCTGGCCTTGAATTTACAGAGATCTGCCTGCCTCTGTCTCCCAAGTGCTGGGATTAAAGGTGTGCACCACCATGCCTGGGCCATATCATGGTATTTTTTAAAGTGTCTTTTAAAAATAATTTTTCTGTGTCCTTCACCAAAAAGGAAATTGTGACTACCACTTGGTGAGAATATTTTTTTCTTTTTGCTGAGCTGTACAAAATCATATACCTATAAAGTTAAAGAAGAAAACTCAAAGGCTGAGGATGTAGCCTAGTGTGGTACTTATGTAAGCATGTATGAGGCCTTGGGTTTAATTTCTAGTATCAGAGGGGAAATCAGTACCTAAAAGAAAGAAAGTCTGTTTTTTCTTGTAGCCCACTTTGCAATTTAGTTTATCAGTTGCTGTGTAGAGATAGCTTATTGTTGTGTGCTGACTTCATAAAGCCAAAGGAATCTTACATATTAGCATAGTTTCTTTATTTTAATGGATGATATTACAGATTTTTCTTTTAAAGATGTCTGGTTTTGAAGTTTTGCAAATTCAGAATAGCCTTTTCTCTAGTTTAAAGAAATAGGAAAGTCGGGTTGAAGAGATGGCCTAGTGGTTAAGAGCACCGACTGCTCTTGCAGAGGACCCGGGTTTGATCCCCAGCACCCACATGGCGGCTGAGAACCATCTTTGACTCCAGTTCCAAGGGAATCCAACGCCCTCTTCTGACCTCTGTGGCATTGCACAACACGGGTGCACAGACCTGCATGCAAACAGTACACTCATACACATACAAGAATAAATAAATAAAAAAAGAAATAGGAAAGTTACAAAATTAATATTTAAGGGTGTGGTCTGAAATTTTTTTGCTGAGGTTCAAATGGATGCACACTTATCTTTAATTATTAATTGATGAATGAAATGGCCATTACTATATTATTATAGCTGCAACATATATACATACATATATATGTATATATATACATATATATACATATATATATATATGTATGTATGTGTATATGCTTGAACTCATAGAGATCCACCTGTCTCTGCCTTTCAAGTGGTGGAATTAAAAGTGTGCACCACCATGCCTGGCACAGCCTATTTACTTTTAAATGATGATTTTATTTTCTAGCACGTATAGACATTTTAATTTCGTAGGATCTTAGGCTTTGCATAGGAAGAGATCGCAGAGAGCATCTAATTCATGTTTTTACTTTATAGATGAATAAGCTAGGGTACCAAATTATTAAGTCATTGGCCTAATTTTCCATGTCTCTAAAGCATTTTGTAAGTTTAACTCTACTGTGCTTTTGTAATGTAAGAGGCCTTAATGCTGACTTCAACTTTCACTTGGTAAAATCCAAGTTTCTTGATGTATTGTTTGAATCATATGCTTTCATACTTAGCTTAGTGATCAAGTAGTGAAAACTCAGAATTTATGGCAAGTTGTAATTGCGCAGTCATTTTTCTTAACCTATCATTATCCGTAATTTAGAAATACAATGACCAGGAAGCAGTGTTAGTACAAGCATAGCTTAATAAATTCATATTAATCCATCCGGCAGAGTACGACATTTTAACATACCTTTTAGAGCCACAGTGATGGAAAAAAATGATTTGTCAAAACAAAGAGCTGCTTTAGAAATGGCTACTTAATAATATGTTTTGCTTCATGTAAACTAGTTTTGCTTAAGCTTCTGAGAGATATAGTCACATGGGTTTATCTTTTAGTGACCACAGTTGACTGTGTAGGTTTGTATGTAATGCAGGTGTTGGTGACAGTTATTCTTGACTCATTGCCCAGAATGAAAAATAGTTGATTTTGCTAGTTATGTGCAGTGCTGTCTTTTAATGTTCACCATTTAGTGCCCTGAGCTCCCAATTTATGGCCAGGTGTAGTGGCTCATGCCTATAATCTCAGCACTCAGGAAGCAGGGGTGGGTGGATCTCTGTGAGTTTGAGGCCAGATTGTTCTACATAGTGAGTTCCAGACTAGCCAGGGCTACACAGTCAGGCCCTGTGTCAAAACAACAATAACAACAAAAACCCCAACAACAACCACTCCCACCCCCCAACCTCCCCCCCCAAACCAAACCAAACCAAACCAAACCAAACCAAATCAAACCAAATCAAACCAAACCAAGCCAAGGGGGTTGGAGAGATGGCTTAACAGTTAAGAGCACTGGTTGTTCTAACAGAGGACCAGGGCTCTATTCCCAGCACCCACATGGCAGCTAACAACTGTCCCTAACCGGGAGATCTGACACTTTTTCTGGACTCTCTGGATGTGCACGCACATGTTGTACTTGTATAAATATAGGTTAAACACACATAAAGAAAAACAAAACCCCAACTTATTCTGTCTTTATAGTGAATACGATAGTTGCTAGTAGTAAGCTATGTAGTGTTAAACTACTCTATATATGTTAAATGAATAGTTTCTGTGTATTATTTTCTGCAGTAATCTTGAAGTTTAAAAATAGACAATAGATGTCAGAGACTTACAGTGCATAGTAGGGGCTGGAGAGATGGCTCAGCGGTTAAGAGCGCTGACTGCTCTTGCAGAGGACCTGGGTTTGATTCCCAGCACCCACATGGCAGCTAAGAACCGTCTTTAACTCCAGTTCCAGGGGAATCTGATGCTCTCTTCTGACCTCCGAGGCATTGCACGACATGGGTGTACCAACCTATATGCAGACTACACTCATACACATACAAAAATAATAAATAAAAAAGAGAAAAATACAGTGCACAGTAGTTTAGTAACTCTCCTTTTCCACAGCATCCATTTGTCTTCAGTGTGTTATGCCTTTCCCTTGGCACAGCTTTATATTTATACCTGTGATAATATGATGTTCTGCTAAAGAACCTTCCCTTCCAAGTCTGTCAGGTGGTAGAGCTGTCTTTTGACTTTATACTCTGTGCTAGCTGTGGAATAGGCTAAAAAAATAGATGATCACAAAGGGTTATAATTTAATGGGCTGTACATTTGGAACCCACATTTGTAGTCATTTGTTTAATGTTAAATTACTGCATGTGAAGAGGCCATTAACTAAGGCCTTACAGTTGAACTGATGAAAGTAAGAAAATTGGAGGCAGATTGAGGAGGTAATTGAGATGTGCTGATTTGGTAGCTATAAGATTAAGAAGTAGTTTAGTAGTTTAGGATAATTTCTCACTTTTTTTTTTTTTTTTGGCAAGGTTTTCTTTTGTAGCTGCAGCTGGCCTCAAACTCTCGGCAGCCTTCCTGCCTCAGTCTCCCAAGTGCTGGTTTACAGCAGCTGTAGCCCATTTCCTGCTCACATTTGGGATTTGGACAGTTAGGCGAAAAATGAAAAACTGAAGCTTCAGTAAAAATAGGACAAGAAATATAGAAATAAATAGGCAAATAAGTTAGTAATAGTTACCAGTGAAATGGGATCTCAGCTGATTATAAAAAGAAGTATAACTAGGAATAAACTTTAATTAGGACATAAAAGTGTGAATGATGGAGATCTGGTCATGTGGGTCAGTGGGAAGTCAAAGTGATAAAGGATGGACAGCTGCTGGCTCAGAAAGTTGTAGCCAGAGTTGGGGATGAAACTATAGAGACCATGTCTGATCAGTTTGGGGATTCTGCAGTAGTCACCACCTGTTGCATAGCGTAGCTTTTTTGATGAGTGGCATAAGATATGCTTGTGCAAATATAAAGATCTATATTTAGCATATGGTAAGAAATTTCATTTGTCTAGAGATATGAGAGAGATAGGGTTTTCTCTAGGATCTGTGACCCCTCCAGGTATGTATATTTGCCTGTGTTTACAGTGTTACCTATGCATTCACTCCCATTGAGAGAGCTTTGAGTCCAATTAGATAGCTGTTGATTGCCCCCAATGTAACAGTTCTACTACTTCACCAGTAGTGGTAGTTTGCTGTCTGATTGTTATGGTTCTTAGGGTTGTTTTGTTTTGTTTTTTACTTTTTTTGAGACAGAGTCTCCCTGTAGCCCCAGCTGGCCTGGAACTCACTGTGTGGATCAAGTTGGCCTTGAACTCACAGAGATCCTCCTGCCTCTGCCTCCCGAGTACTGGGATTCAAGGCTTGTGCTACCACACCCAGCTGTTTCTTAGGTTTTAGGGCTGGGTTAGACCATTAATTGATTTTTCTCCCTTAGCAGTTTGCATAGTGTCCTCTAGAACTCTGAGAGCTAAACTTCAGATGGAAAAGGCTTCAGGTCGGTTTTTCCTCCATTGCTCCAAGTCCTTCCTGTGTCTGAAGTATATCCTGTCTTTACAGTAGGGTCTCATCTTCCAGTTCTGGGATATAACCAAGAGCTTTTGACAAAGCCTGTGTTATTTTGGGAGTCTCTTGGACCTCTCTCACCGACCACTCAAAGGGAGGTCTCTCCTGTTTGGTACTGTGTTCCTTGCCATATAGCCCCCAGGTATACATATGCACTAATGTTCATACATACAGTATGTGTATTTCTTGGGGTTTCAGAGGCAACACGTTTCCCTCTGGCTTCCCTAGCCCCCAAGATCCATTCACCTCTACTCTCTCTTCCTCCTATCTAACCTCTCTCCTCCCTCCCTAGTCCAAGTGCCCCCATTATCTCCACTCTCCCAGCAATAACATCTGCCTCCCACCATCCCCCCTCTTTTGAGTTCCCTTTTCCCCCACCTTGGACCCCTGTATGTCCTTCCTTCCTCCCCTCCCAGCCAAGCATTCCCATTTTCCCCGCCTTCTTCCTGGTAACATCTGTTCCCTACTATCTCCCTATTTTGGGTTCTTTTTTTTTTTTTCCTTTCCTCCAACAGTGAACATACATCTGAGATATGCCCAGTCCTAGGTGACACATCTACAGTTGAACCTTTATACCTAAGGTTCATAGAACATAGTAAATGAGGAGTCGAGAGAAAACTACTGTATCCCTCAACTCTTTTCCCAGTGAAGCTTCCTTATACAACAGTGTGTGATGCACAAGAAGGCCACAACTAGCTGAGTTTTAAAGAATAAGAGACTGCAGAGTTTGTGTCCCTGGATAGGGCTCCCATATTAAACCTCTCCCCACCCACGGCTCAAGGACCATTTCAGAGGGGGGGGGGGCAGAAAGAAAGATTTTTAAGAGCCAGGGCTGGTTCACGAAAATGGAGAAGCAGAGGCTTTCAGGCCATGGGAAGCATGCACATCTGAACTCGTGATAGTGATGGCGTCAACCCATGACAACTCAATCAGACAAGGGCCCAGAGCAGAGCCAGAGAAATGGATAGTGGGCTGGCCCTAGTCTGGGACCTACCGGAGACTGATTACCACTGGATGAGGGACAGTGGGCCTTACTTACAATCTCTACGTAGGCTGACTAGACTCCAGTGGATGAATTTGCACCAAAGGACATCTGAGTACAAATGCTTCAGTGGATAAAACTTAACAGTTTAACATGTATGGCAGAATACATGAGGTCTGGTGGGCAGCTGAGGGAGCCTAGATGGGGGAGGGGGTCTAAATTTGATTAAGAACTGTTGTATGAAATGTACAAAAGCTCAATAAAAATTAAAAAAAAAAAAAGAACTACAGAGGCTGATAACTTCTCCAGTACAAGGAAGCTACATACACATACATGTTTAAAAGGTTAAAAGAACAGTGCTCTCTTAAATTGGAAAACATACAACCAGAATTATATCATGGACAGCCTTCTATTTATTTATGAGTACTTTGCATGTAGAAATTTTGTGCTTCTAGCTGATCTAAGGCACATGGTGTTGTGTTTTCAACTTTAATTTCTAATGTGATTATAATTCTAGCAGAAATTGGAGATAGTCTTCATTAAGTATAAAGTCCTCAAAACCTGCCTTTATGAAATTTAGCCTTAAAAAAAATAAAAAAACAAAAAAAATTTAGCTTTATAATCTAAAAAATATTTAGAAATTTGACATGTAAAAGTAAAGGTATAACTTACAAATTATTTTTAATCTTCCAATTTTTGTTTTTATTTTGTTACTATCTTGAAAGTTTTACATTTATGTATGTGGAGGTGGGGGTAGAAGTGGAATGGTGTATGTATGTGTGGGTGCATACGCCCCAGGATTTTGGGGATCAAACTCAGGTCATCAATAGGCAGCAAGCACCCTTACTTGCTAGGCTATTTCACTGGTTCTATTTTTATTAGTTTTTTTTTTGTGTAATATATGTATATAATATATAAATATATATATGTTCATGTGTGCGCGTGTGTGTGTGTGTGTGTGTGTGTGTGTGTGTGTGTCTGTGTCTGTGTCTGTGTCTGTGTGTGCGTGCATGCTGCGGAGGAATGTCAGGTATTTTCTTCAATCACTCATTTGTTTGAGACACACAGTCTGTCTCTGAACCAGGCACTCACTGATTGGCTAGATTGGTTGGCTAATGAGCTCCAGAGGTTCGCCTATCTTGGCCTCCCTCCAGCACATAGGCGCTAGGGAGTCAAACTCAGGTCTTCATGCTCCTGTGGCAGGCACATTATTAACTAAGCTATCTTGCCAGCCCCAGTTTTCATTTTTGTTGCTATCCTAAGAAGACAGTTCAATTAATGTACTAGGATTCCATCTGTTAAATTATACAAACTACTTTCTCACTTTAAGAATCTCTCTTGTTTTTCAAAATTATCTTGAGAAATGTGCAAATGTAGGACAAACTAAGGAATATTTAATGTGATTTATTATATTACTTGAGAGCTTATAATATAGTTTAATAACGTCATTAAAACAATGAATTGGGCAGAGTTGTTAAAACTTCATAGTTGAAAATTTGAAACAAAATGAGAGAATATTAAAGAAATAGAAAGATTGCATCTGTCGCTCATTCCACGGGGTACTTGCCTAGCATGCACAAGATTGTAACTGTCACTCATCCCGAGGGTACTTGCCTAGCATACACAAGATTGTAACTATCGCTCATTGCGCGGGTACTTGCCTAGCATGCACAAGATTGTAACTGTCGCTCATTCCGCGGGTACTTGCCTAGCATGCACAAGTCCCCAGGCTCAGTGTCCAGCACCACTACCAAAAGACAAGCAAGCAAACAAACCAAAACCAAACCAGTTAGCCAGACAAAATGACTGTATTCTCAGCACTCAGGAGGATCGCTATAATGTTTGTCAGCCTTGGCTACAGAGTCAGTTTCAGGCCAGGCTAGGGTACAGTGTGAGTGACCCTGTCTCAACTTCTCTCCCCTTGGGAAATAAGGAAAAAAAAAAAAAAAGAAGAAATAGTTTCAGATAATATGGAGAAAGAAAATGCATTCAGTAAAAATCTAATATTTGTAAGTAAATCAAGTTTGAGAGTTTCTGCTTTAATATGTAAGACGTGCTCAGAGGCTTGTTTCTTTTAGAATAAACATTTAAAATATAGTAACAGATCAGTGCAGTGGTTTCCATATGTGCCTTGAGGTGTTAACAGTGCACTTTCAGATTGGAAATGCACCAGAACCTAAATGACATTTTGGAAGGTGAGCAGAAGAGAATGCCACTGGTAATATTTACAAGAAACCCTTGTGCTTTGTGGATTTGAAACTTATAGTTTTAAGAGTTTCTGGGGCTGGAGAGATGATCTAGTGGTTAAGAGTGCCGACTGTTCTTGCAGAGGACCCGGGTTTTATCCCCAGCACCCACATGGTGGCTGAGAACCGTCTGTAACTCCAGTTCCAGGGGAATCCAACACCCTCTTCTGACCTCCGTGGCATTGCACGACACGGGTGCACAAACCTACATGCAGACAGTACACTTGTACACATAAAAATAAATTAAATAAATAAATAAATAAATAAATAAATAAATAAATAAATAAGAAAGAGTTTCTGAAACTTGCAAACTGCTGTTCCACAAACCTGTAGTTTAGCACATCTTGCTCAGTCTGGCCCAGTGTTTCTCTTTTCTACATATAATGGGCTCTTTCCTGAACAGCCTATGTTTTGGTGAATTGAGCCCAGCTTGGGTATCTATTTTAAGGGAAACAAAGCTAAAACAATGAGAATGGTTGGGGAAGTAAAACCTAAGTAGTAGTTTTATCTGTGGTTTCTTTTAGGTTTTCCTAGTGATCTTGAAGGCAAGAACAGTTCAATATTTTGAATTGTGGCAAACGTTCTTTCTTGAAGTTGAGTGTTTATTACCGTTACCATATGTTAAGAGTTCCAGAATATATCATAAGTAGAGTCATTATCTTTGGTGGTTTGAAGAATTGAATGTTTAATAACTTTAAATATGTGTGTGTGTATTCTCATGTGTGTGGACAAACATGTTTTTATGGTACATGTACATGTGGATAGCAGAGGTTGATGTTGGTGTGTTTCTTGATTGTTTTCCACCTTACACATTGAGGCAAGGTCTCAACTGGACCCAGAGCTCAGAGATTCAGTTAGACCAGCTAGTCAACTTCTCTGGGGATCCCCATTGCTTCCTCCTCCATCCTGGGATGGCAGAACTGTTACTTCCATACCTGCTGGGGATCTAAACTCAGATCCTTATGCTTCTGTGACAAGTGTGTACCTACTGAGCTGGTTCCCCAACTTCTGCTTTGGTTGACCTTTAAGTTGTGTTTGACCTTTTTTCTGGATATGTGGCACACACCTTGAATCCCAACACTCAGGAGGCAGAGGCTTGAGGATCTTTGTAAGTTTGAAGCCATCCTGGTCTACATAGAGAGTTCCAGGCCTGCTAGGGCTACATATTGAGACCCTGTCACAAACAAACAAACAAACAAACAAACAAAGTTTTGGTTGACTTTTCTCAAAAAGACCCCCCAAAATTATCTTGATCTTTGTAAACAATATGACCCACATAGAAAGACAAAAAAGTTGCAGTAGTTTTCAAGTATATCTTCACAGTTTTTTAAAACCTTTTGGAATAATAACAAAATATTTTATTTTATTTTATTTTATTTTTTTTAAATTTTTTTTATAACAAAATATTTTAAATGAAGTTGGGGGAAGCAGGGAATTAAAAGGTCCTAGGAAGGTTTTAAAAATTATTGCTGTTGGGCTGGAGAGATGGCCTAGTGGTTAAGAGCTCCAACTGCTCTTGCAGAGGACCCGGGTTCAATCCCCAGCACCCACATGGTGGCTGAGAACTGTCTTTAACTCCAGTTCCAGGGGAATCCGACACCCTCTTCTGACTTCCGGGGCATTGCACAACACGGGTGCACAGACCTGCATGCAGACAGTACAGTAATACACATAGAGAAAAATAAATAAAAAATTAAAAAAAAATTATTGCTGTCTTGGGCTGGAGAGATGGCCTAGTGGTTAAGAGCACAGACTGCTCCTGCAGAGGACCTGGGTTCGATCCCCAGCACCCACATGGCAGCTGAGAACCGTCTGTAACTCCAATTCCAGGAGAACTCCAGTTTCAGGGGAATCCGAGACCCTCTTCTGACCTCCGTGACATTGCACGACACGGGTGCACAGACCTGCATGCAGACAATACATTCATACACATAAATAAGTAAATAAAAATAAAAAAAAAAGAAAAAAATTATTGCTGTCCCTATGGAGATGCTTACTATGTCCTAAAAATAGTACTAATTGTGCTTATCTCATTTAATCTTATTTAAAAATATTTTCTTTCACATGTCTGTGTGTGTCTGTGTATGTATGCCACATGTGTGTGTTTGCCTGCACATGTCAGAATAGTGTGTCAGATCCCCTGGGGCTGGAGTTGCAAGTGGTTGTGAGTGGGTGCTGCAGACCAGACCACTCTCCGTCTTCTGGAAGAGCAGCAAAGTGCTCTGAACTGTGGAGACATCTCTCCAGCCCCTCATTTAATCTTTATCATAGTATTCATTGGTAGATGCCCATTCACCTTTTATGGATGAAGGGATTGAAACTTTGAGACCTTAAGTAACTTGCCTAAGGTAACAAACCTAGTAAATGGCTTAGTTTAGGTTCAACTAGGTCTGGTTGATGAGAAACCTCTGTTTTTATATCACCATGCTGTCATTTACTTCTCCTCCTCTGTAACAGAAAGATGGCAAAGCCATGTGCTTTTTTAGAGTTAATCTAGCTCCCATGCTTATAATATTGAATTTACACTTTAAAATTCTCCTTTTCTGCTTATCGGAATATGTATATCACATATACAACTTAGTGAATAATAATTCTAATACTTTTGCCATCTAGATCAGGATATAGGATATTACCAATTACTTTGAAGTCTGTAACCTATCTGCCATATCTTCCTTCTCCTCCTGTGAGGATAATTACCTCCCTAAATTTTGCTTTTTTTTCTTTATTGATTAGTCACAGATTGCTGAATTTTTTTAAATTAATTAATTTTTTTATGTGTATGAATGTACTGTCTGCATGTAGGTTCGTGCGCCCATGTCATGGAATGCTGTGAAGGTCAGAAGAGGGTGTTGGAATCCCCTGGAACTGGAGTTAAAGATGGTTCTCAGCCGCCATGTTCTCTCTCTCTCTCTCTCTCTCTCTCTCTCTCTCTCTCTCTCTCTCTCTTTCTGGGCCTTTTTGAGACAAGGTCTCCCTGTAGTCCAGCTAGCCATGTAGACCAGGCTGGCCTTGAGCTCAGAGATCTGCCTGCTTCTGCCCCGAGTGCTGGGACTAAAGGTGTGAGCCACCATGCCTAGCACTGTTTCTCTCTTTTTGTAACTCCGTTTTGGCTTTCTGTTACTTACAAGATTTTTGTTTCTAAGAAGAAAGTAGGCCCGTCATTAGGAGACGACTTTCTGTGTTGTTTTTTTTTTTTTAATTTTGATGAAGTGTAAATGGTATAAATATAGGTATGTATGTATTTTTTGCATACTTTAAAAACCTTTTTAAAATTTTCACATGTTCTTTCCTTTATTTATTTGAGACAGGGTCTCATGTAACCGAGGCAGCTTCTTGCTTCCTCTTCCTAAGTACTGGGATTATAGATGAGGACCACCATCCTCAGCCCTTCACTTTTTATATAGGAATTTAAAAAGTTGATATTATGGCTAACCTGGCGAGCACCCCACCCCTTGTTTTCCCTCCATAATAAATACTGGGAAAAAGATTATGGTGCCCTTCACATGCCAGCTTCTCTGTTTTCAGCACTGTTGACCATGTAGTCTGTTCCTATGCTATTAAGTGTCCAGCCGAATATAGTGTTGCATTCATAATACATGTATGCCTGCTATCTTTAGAAATAGTCTAGGGACAAGATTAGGATAAGAAACAAAGTAGATAGTAATAAATGCAATATTCGAAGAAGGTGGTTGTGTTAGTCAGCTAGGTTCAAGATTCCATCAGAGCAATCTGAGAATTCATTTCTGTCAGTGGTGCCCAAGGATTGCTATGGTCTTCAAGCTTTTGCTGGGCTCTGCTAGCCAGCTTTCTGTCATTCTGACAAAATACCTGAGAAAATAAAATTCAGTAGAGGAAAGACGTTTATTTTGACTTTATGTCAGAGGGTTCAGCTTTGGGCCCATGGTAGGTGTGCTTGGTGGAGGAGACCTGTTCACTTCATTGTGGCACAGAAGCATAGAGAGGGACTTGGTAGATGGCTCAGTCATAAAGTGCTTGCCATGGCATAGGGACTGAGTCAAGTCCCTAGATTCCATAGGAAGCTGGGTGGTCATGTCTGTAATTTCAGGGCTTATATGGTGTTGTGTGAGATTTTTCCCAGGGAGATGTGACACAAATATCTGATAGGCAACTGATGAGAGACCAAAGTAAAAATTCTACCAAACCAATTTGTTGAACCAGTGAGTTTATTGGGGTTATTTATAAGAACAGGGACTACTGAAAGGCAGCTGTATCACTGGAAAGCCCACTGAAAAGACTCATAAAAGCTATATCCAGAGGCTGGGATCCTGATGTCCTCTCGAAGGCAACCCCTCCCCTCCAATGGCCCCAACATAACTTGCTTCTACTATGCTCCACCTTCCAAAGGTTCCGTGACTTTTCAGTAGCACTGTGCGTTGAGGGCAAAGCCTTTAACACATGGGCCTTTGAAGGACATTCAAGATCTAAACCATAGCTTGGGCCTAACTTGTCAGCAGTGTGCTATTTTTCATTGTTTTTAGGATCCTTGGTCACTTTTCAATCTTATGCCCATATTATCTTTACAGGTTCTGTTTGGGATGCAAACCTATGAATGAATATTTTGCATAAGATGCGACCTGACATTGAAATCTCAAACTGCTCTTGCTTCCTCCTTTTAGGATGAAGGGGTGTATAAAAGACTCAGATATTTAGTATAATGAAAGGTCCTGCCTCAAGTCTAGTTCATAGTGGCTCTCTCACCAGCTTTTACTTGGTGCCTGGCTGGCCTGGAACTCACTATGTGGACCAGGCTGGCCTTGAACTCATAGATACCTGCCTACCTCTGCCTTCTGAGTGCTGTGATTAAAGGCATGGACCACCATGCCCAGCCTTATTTGTTATTTTTACTTTATGTGTATGAGTGTATTGCCTGCATGCAAGTGCACCTGAGTCATGCAGTGTTTGAGGAAGTCAGAAGAAGGTGTCAGATCCTCTGGAACTGGAGTTACAAATGGTTGTTACCTGCATGTGGGTGCTGGGACTTGAACTGGTCCTCTGCAAGAGCAGCCAGTGCTCTTAACAGCTGAGCCATTGCTCCAGCCCTCTATCCATTCTTCTATAGCATTGTATGATTGATTTGTAGAACCCATGTGTAGTCTGAATGGTTTATATCCAGTTGGAAAATTGTCTCACAGTTGTGGCAAGTTCACATAGAAATTACATTTGCATAAAATGAAATTTATCAATCTCTTTTTACATGATTTAGTTTTTATCTTTGAAAAAAAATTTTTTTAGGTCTTTTTTGAGACACAGTTTCCCTGTAGACCCAGCTGGCCTGGAACTCACTATGCAGACCAGGCTGGGCTTGAACTCTCGGAGATCTGCCTGCTTCTGCCTCCTGAGTGCTGGGATTAAAGGCATGCAGCACCATGCCCGGCTAAACTTTAAATTTATGTGTATATGTGTGTGTCTGAATGTATGCCACATGTGTGTGGGTACCCACAAAGGCCAGAGGAGGGTGTCAGACTCCCTGGAGCTGGACTTATAGGTGGTTCTGAGTTGCTAGAGGTGGTGCTGGGAACAGAAGTCAGGTCCTCTGGAGGAGCATCAAGAGCTCTTAACTGCAGAGCCGCCGCCTCTCCAGCCCCAGAGTTCAAGTTTTAAAGTTATCATTACGAAATCCCTGTCTTGATGCCATAATTCTATCTTCTTATAATTTCATAAAAATTTAAAGTTTTCTCTTTTACCTTTAGGCCATTTTGTTCATATGAAATCTATTTTTGTATGTAGTTAGAGGTTCCAAGAAAGTCAATGGTTTCTGAAGCATTTGGTGAGGAGTGTTGCTTTTCACATTCTTTTTTTTTTTTTTTTTTTTTTTTAAGGCAGAGTCTCCCCAGTTAGCCTGGAGCTCACTTTGTGTAGCCCAAGTTGGCATTGAACTCACACTCTTCGTGTCTTGGCTTTCCAAGTGCTGTGATTACAAGCTGAGCCACCTTGCCAATAGCATGCTGATATTTTGGTGATAAGTGAATCTCTACATATCTGGAATGTCATCTTTACCTAAATAATATGAAAAAGAAATCTGAATAATACTTGTTTGAATATGTTTTTCAATAAATTAGAGCTTTATTTATTAATTTATGAATTAATTTTATTTATTTGAGACAGGCTTCTAGCCTTCGCTGGCCTGGAACTCATTGTGTAGACTAGACTGTCCCCTGTCTCAGAGAGATCCACCTGGCTCTGTTGCCTGAGTGCTGAAATTAAAGCCATTGTGCCATCATGCCCAGCTGAAAAATAGGCCAGTAAAAATTTTATGATTTTTTTTAAAGATAAAATGCGGTAAGTTGAAGAACGTTGATCCGAGGCAAGGCATGGGGACATTTGAGTCTATGTCCTCTATCTTTTTGGATGTACAGAGCATTGTTGGAAAATAGTAAAAAGGTTACCATACATGAACTCTTTTTTTTTTTTTTCTTTTTTTAAAAATTGTATTGGTAAATTGAGAGCATGTTGTCCCTTTTTTTGTGGTTTATGCTTTTTTATTTTTTAGTATTATGAAAAGTCATTAATTTGTGGTGTAAGCCCATAACATTCTTTAAGACCTGGCTCAGTTTAGCCTGTTTCTTCTGCACACTTGCAAAGTTGTGGTCCTCAGTACTAGTTCAACTCTGGTCTCTCTAGTTCATGGAGTAGCAGTTGTAATGCCTAATGATCACTGAGTACTTGCTTTGTGCCTGGTGCATTTCTGAGCCTGTTATCTATTGAAATCTTATAGTTCAATTAGCATAATATGGCAGATGTGTTGCCTGGATACAGAGGAAGAATAAGAATCCAGGTTTGTTTTTTTTTTTTGGTCTTTTTGAGACAGGGTCCCTGTAGCCCCAGCTGTCCTGGAACTCACTCTGTAGACCAGACTGGCCTTGAACTCACGAGGATCCGCCTGCCTCTGCCTCCTGAGTGCTAGGAGTAAAGGCATGCGCTACCATGCCTGGCTGAATCCAGATGTTCTTGTTCCTCATTCAAAATCAGCAGCGAACTTATAGAACTTGATCTTGTGTGGTTAAGGATTTTTTTTTTTTTTTTTTTTGTTCTTTTTGAAACAGGGTCTCCCTGTAGCCCCAGCTGGCCTGGAACTCTCTCTGTAGACCAGGCAGGCCTTGAACTCACAGAGATCTGCCTGCCCCTGCCTCCAGAGTGCTGGGATTAAAGGCGTGCACCACCACACTTTGCTTTACTTTTCCCCTGAACTTGAGATCTTTTGGTCTTAGTCTCCTAATTGTGGATCACTTTTGCCACCATAATGGACTTAATTTTTTTTTTTTCTTTCTTTTTTTGTTCTTTTTGAGTCAGGTATCCCTGAAGGCTCAGCTGTCCTGGAACTAGCTAGATAGACCAGGATGACCTCAATCTCACAGAGATCTTCTAGTATCTGCATCCTGAGTGTTGGAACTAAAGGCTTGTACTGTTGTGGTGGTCTTTTCCTTTGGGATGGGAGCTTGCTAGGTTGCTAAGCCTAGTCTCAAATTCCTGAGCGTTCATGACTTCTGCTTCAGCCTCCCAAGCCTGTGCTACTATAAGAATGTGTCTCCACCCTGTATTTAAGTTGTTTTTTTAAAGCCAATTTTTATTGAATCTCATATTTAAGTTTTTTTTTTAAATTAAAATGCAATTAAAAGCTGGGTATGGTGGCTCATATCTAAAACTAACAGGAATTGGGAGTCTGAGGCAAGGAGAATTGCCTTGAGGCCAGCTTGGGCTGTGTGATGAGTTCAAGGCTAGCCTGGATGAGAGAGTGAGACCCTGTCTCAAAAAAACCCAAACAAACTACCAAAATAAACTAAATTACATAAAATTAACCATTCAGTAACAAATTAAGTACATTTTGTACATTTGTAGTATTGTGCAACTACCACCTATATCTAATTCCAAAACATTCTCATCACACAAAAGGAAACCCTATATCTACTAAGCTTATCTGCACGGCTGGTAACCACCAGACTGTTTTCTTGCCTAATCTGTCTGTTACAAAAAACAGGATTATGTAATATGTGGCCTTTGTGTCTGACTTCTTTCACTTGGTATATGTTTTTCAAGGTTCTTTTTCTGGTTGAATGACTCAGTTGTATGTACACACAATTTTTCGTCTATTCATCTGTTGGGAGACGTTGGGTTCTCTTTTGTTTCTGTGGCTACGGCTGCTTGGGAACATGCTTGCACATGCATTTGTTTAAACTCTTGTTTTCACATCTTTGGGGTATATACTCAGGAGTAGGACTGTTGGATCATGTAGTAAATTCTGTTCCACTTGAGGAGCCACTAACCTGTTTTCCACAGCAAGTGGACTATATACCGCCCCCAGCAGTGTTTGAAGGCTTTACTGATACTTGTTCCTTCCTATTTACTTATATTATAGTCACTCTAGTATGTTTAAAATGGTATCACATTTAGTTTAAATTTTCTTTCTTTTTTTTTTTTTTTTTTTTTTTTTTTTTTTTTTTTTAGCCCCAGCTGTCCTGGAGCTCACTCTGTAGACCAGGCTGGCCTTGAACTCACAAAGATCCACCTTCCTCTGCCTCCCAAGTGCTAGGATTAAAGGAATGTGCCACCATGCCCGGCTGGTTTGTATATTTTTATGAGAGATGCCTGTTCAGTCTTTTGTATTGTTTCTCTTTTTATCCTTGACTGATAGAATTTCTTCACATATTCTAGATATTAGACCTTTATCAGATACATGATTTGCAGATGTTCTCCCATTTTGTAGATTGCCTTTTCAGATAACTGTAGATATTGTTCTTTGATCTACCTATATGTTTAACTTCTTTGCATCAAAGGCATGCTTTATTTAGTGCAGGATCTGAATTTGCCTTTTCTTTTCTAGAGATAGAATTGTTGTAATGGTACCCATGGAGAGGTATTCGTGGCTCAGTTAGTGGCAGGTCTCTTTCATTTGTCCAGTCTTGGTCAACTGGACACATGCCCTGGATGGCCATGGTGTGGTCTTTACCATTCATATAATTGTATTATTTGTAAAGCACCTTTAGAAATTAGACAGTTTGTCTTCTAATCTCTTATTTTTATTGATATTTTTGGGACAGGGTCTTCCCGTAGCCCCTGCTAGCCTGGAATTTGCTGTGCAGATCAAGCCGTTCTCAAACTCACAGAGATCCACTTGCCTCTGCCTCTGAGCCACCACATCTGGCTTAATTTCTTATTTTTTAAAAAATTTTATTTATTTTTGTATGTGTATGAATGTACTGTCTGCATGTAGGTCTGTGCACCTGTGTCGTGCAATGCCGTGGAGGTCAGAAGAGGGTGTCAAATTCCCCTGGAACTGGAGTTCTCCTGGAATTGGAGTTACAGACGGTTCTCAGCCACCATGTGGGTGCTGGGGATCGAACCCCGGTCCTCTGCAAGAGCGGTTGGCGCTCTTAACTGCTAGGCTATCTCTCCAGCCCCTAATTTCTTATTTTTTAAAAATTTATTTTTTGTGTGTATGTGTGTATGAATTCGTGTGTGAGGTGCACATGCCACGGCATGTGTGTGGAGGTCAGGACAACCTGGGGTGTTAGAGCAGGGTCTCTCCTGTTTGTTGCTGCTACCTCCTCCAGACTTGCTGGCTCATGTGTTTCTAGGTAATCCTCCTGTCTTTCTATGCTTCCTGTCTTGCCTTTGGAGTGCTGTGATTACCTACTGTGTCACCACATCCGACTTTTACCTAGGTTCCAGGTGTCTGAACTCAGGTGGTCAGGCCTGCACAAGTGCTTTGACCTTCTGAACACATCTTTGTGGCCCTTGTCCTCTCATTTCTGATGAGCTTTTGTTTTGTTTCCTTAGCCATATCTGGAAAGGGGGCCTCAAACCTCTATTAAATGTGCATCTTGACATCCAACACTATCACCTGCATGCCCATTTTAGTCTCTCTTGGTCTATATAGACTCCGTGTCAGACTGGATAGAGTATGCTTTAGAAACTTCCCTTGGCTTAGAGGATGTATTTGAAGTGCCAAGGAGTGTACACTATAATTTGTTGAGCTATTGCTGTTCGCTAAGAGCTCATAATTTTTTGTTAGATTTCCCCCCCTCTGCCTGCCTGTCTGTCTGTCTATCCATCTGTAAACAGGGTATCCCTGTATCCCCAGCTAGCCTGGAACTCACTATGTAGACCAGGCTGCCCTTGAACTCACAGATCCACCTGCCTCTGCCTCCCAAGTGCTGGGATTAAAGGTGTGCGCCACAACGGCCAGACCCCTCCTCATTCTATGTCCTCTGTAACATATGAGCCCTTATGGTCTACATTGCATGATTTACTCTACACAAAGGACAAGGTTATTCATTTAGATGTATTGAGTTTCTTCACAGAAAGCTTTAGAAAAAGGTTGTAACAAATTATTTACCATTTCTGTCAATTAATCTTATTTTTTCAAGACTTTAAAAACACTATAAAAGAGACACATTCGGGCCACAGTAAAATATATGATAACTACCTCTGTTCAGATTTTGGTGACTTTTAATTTATTTGAAGAAATTTTTTTAAATTTTATTTATTTACTTATTTTCGTATGTATATGAATGTACTGTCTGCATGCAGGTCTGTGCACCCGTGTCGTACAATGCTGCAGATGTCAGAAGAGGCGTCAGATTCCCCTGGAACTGGAGTTAAAGACGGTTCTCAGCCGCCATGTGGGTGCTGGGGATCGAACCCAGGTCCTCTGCAAGAGCAGTCGGTACTCTTAACTGCTAGGCCATCTCTCTAGCCCCTGAAGAAATTTTTTATAGAAGTGTATATTATATGTAGAACAGATTCCTCCACAGTCCTGGCTGGCTCCCTTTTATAGAAGTGTATATTATATGTAGAACAGATTCCCCCACAGTCCTGGCTGGCTCCCTTTTATAGAAGTGTATATTATATGTAGAACAGATTCCCCCACAGTCCTGGCTGACTCCTTTCTGTTCCCCTCCCTGTTTTGTTCTCTTAGAAACTTCTACTTTTATTATATATATAATATATATATATTATATATATAATAAATGCATATTTAAATCTAATATTTAAATGTCATATATAAATGCATATTAAAATCTAAGAACCATAAATGAGAGAAAATGTAATATTTGTTTTCTGAAACTAGCTTAATTTACTTGATAGGATTATCTCCAGTCTTATCCATTTTCCTGATAATAACTTTTCTTTTTAATAATTGTTGAAATTTGGCATGGAATATAGTTGTTTAAAAAAATCTAAGAAGGCAAAAACCCCAACATAGGAATATAGGCAGTTAATTTTTGTTTCTTTTGAGATAGAGTCTCACTCTATACTTCCTGGAACACACAGCGTAGCTGCAAGGCTTGCCTGGAGGTCATTAGGTAGCCCAGGTTGGCCTCAACCTCATGGCAATGCTCCTGCCTCATCCTTCAAGTGCTGGGATTACAAGGTATGGTTACCATGCTCAGCTCTAGTTAAATATTCTTCATGAAAGAAAATAAAATTTGCCAAGAGTAAGTCATTCAGAGAGAAATGGGGAGGGGTCATCTTGCCCACTGGGGGCAGAAATGTCTTTGAAAATGAATAGTAATTGATTATTTAAATTCTTTCAGAAAATTTTCTGTAGTCTTTAAAAAAATAAGATTTTGTGCCAGGTGTGGTGGCGCATGCCTTTAATCCTAGCACTTGGGAGGCAGAGGCAGGTGGATCTTTGTGAGTTCAAGGCCAGCCTGGTCTATAGAGCGAGTTCCAGGACAGCTGGAGCTACAGGGAGATCCTGTCTCGAAAAGACCAAAAAAAAAAAAAAAAAAAAAGATTGTGTTTGAAAAACTTCTCACAAACATTGGAGGCCAGCGATGGCCCACACACTGCTGACTTGGTGGTTCTGCTGCCAGATAGAATGAACTAGCAATTACCAGCTTTTCCTTCGCTTCGTTTTTTTTCACGTGTCTAGTTTTCATGTCTGTAGTCTATAAATACACAGAACAAGATGTGGCCATGTAAACAAAGTCAGCAGTTTGTGAGAAGTGAAATGTGGAGCAGAATGAATTAAAACTTTATTCTTCTCTATATACTTTATGCTGTTTGAACATTGAGAATATTCTGTTAGCAGTTAAAATATAAATGAGCTAGGTAGAGAGCTTGGTTCAGAATAGAGCATTATGGGCAGCATGTTCAAGGCCCTGATTTCAACCCCTAGGACAAAAAAATAAAGATAGGTCAAATAAAAAACTGTATTAGGGGATTTTAAAAGTGGATTTTTTTCTTCTTATAATTTCTGATATTTTCGGTGTGTTGTGTGTTAGCGCGCGTGGTGTAGTGTGTGATGGAATTGAACCTAGAGCCCCATTTTTCCCTGAGCACACACTTTTTTATCCCTCATTAATACAATTTCAATAATTATGACTTTAAAGCAGATTTTTGTTGGTTTGTGGTGTTTTTCTTTTTTTTTTTTTTTTTTTTTTTTTTTTTGGGTCTTTTCGAGACAGGGTCTCCCTGTAGTCCCAGCTGTCCTGGAACTCACTCTGTAGACCAGGCTGGCCTTGAACTCACAAAGATCCGCCTGCCTCTGCCTCCCAAGTGCTAGGATTAAAGGCGTGCGCCACCACACCCGGCTGGTTGGTTGTTTTTTTTGAGACAGGGTCTCACTATGTAGACCTTGAACTCACAATGCTGTGTCTGCCTCTGGGATTAAATGTGAAGATTTAATCCTCCAAGTGCTGAAGTGAAAATGTAGGGACTAGAGAGATGGCCCCATGGTTAAGAGCACTTGCTGTTCTTGGGTTTCTGAAGACTTGGGTTTGGTTCCCAGGCACCCACATGGTGGCTAAGAGTTGTTTATAACTGCAGTTCCAGGGAATCTGATGTTCTCTTCTGACTGATTACACAGGTGCACTTACATACATGCAGGTAATATACTCATACACATAAAATAAAAATAATAAAATACTTTTAAAAAAAGTGGAAATGTATAAGTGAACAAATAATATGTTTAATAGCACATTTACAAGAATTAAATATTAAATTCATTTTGTTTGTTTTGTATGTATGGTTATATATATTGAGGTATGTGTGTGTAGTGTATGCACACAAATATGTGTGGCTCTGTGCACCCATGTGTTTGTATGGGGGTCAAATGAGGATGTCAGGTGTTCTATCATTCTCAACTTTATTCCTTTGAGACAAGGTGTCTCCCGAACCTGGAGCAAGGTGGCAGCTAGCAAGCCATGTCAGTCCTCCTCTGTGTTCCTCAGCACTGGGGTTGTAGGTGTGCCTGCAGTCACGCCTGGCTTTTTATGTGGGTACTGAATCTGAACTCATGATTGTGTATAGCAAGTGTGCTTACCCACTGAGCTGTCTCTTCAGCCCTAAGCATAAGACTGTTTTAGAAATATTAAGGTATTGAAGATGTATTCTGAATAACTGAACTACTTTGAACTGAGTCTAGTCTCTAGGACCTTGAAATAGGGAATATTCTTTGTTGTTCTATAATTTTGAATATTTCAGATGATTCCTTGCTTATAAAGGAATAGTAGAAATGAAATACTCCCTTACTTCTAAAAGCTCAGTGTGATTTTTCTAAGTATATCTTGATCTTGGAAATGACTACTGTGATCTGTGGATTTTTTTTATCATTAAAATTCTTTTACATTTACTATTATTTGCGTGTGCGTGCATGTGTGTGTGTGTGTGTGTGTGTGTGTGTGTATTTGGGTGCATGTGTACCACCATGAATGTGTAGAGGTCAGGGGACAACTTGTAGGAGTTGGTTCATTCCTTCTTCCCTGGGTTCTGGGGATCAAACTCAGGTCACCAGGCTTGGTAGCATGCACCTTTAACCACTAAGTCATCCTCACTGGCATAGTTTTCAAATTTTATGAAGTCTTTTGCTTACAATTGTTTCTTTGTGTCCACTAACTCTGGTTTTAGTTTTTTTGAGAGAAGGTTTCAACTGTTGCCTCCAATTCAGCCAACTTGCCTGTGATGCATGCTGAGCTCCCAGAACCCTAAATCTGGATTCAAGAGTCAGGGCTAAAAAGGCTTGCTTTCTCCTGGCATCTAACCCTTTCACCTCCCGGTCTGAATGGTAGCATGGATTGTTGGGGGAATGCAGGGATAAGTGTGATATCTGGAACCACTAAAAATGTTATTTAAGATGGTCCAAGTCCTCAGGAATTCCAGAAAATGGAGGAGGCTCACTTTCCAGTTCCTGACCCTTTCCAACTGAAGATTTCAGGAAGCTGTGAGCCCCTCTTTAAATTTCCCTACCCAGGAAGTTAGGAGGATGACAACTTGTGATTTGGGAGTAGACAACTTTGCTTACCTAAGCAGTTACTTTGGTTGATTTAGGGTAGTCACCTTAACTGAGGAAAGCTTAATGACTAATTTTTGTTTCTTGGATTTTCATGGCAGAAGTTGCGATGATTCCTTTCTTCCAAAACATACTAAGGTGCCCTGTAAGTTTTTTATTCTCCAGCCTGTGGGATATTACTCATTTATTATCCCTGCCTTGTAAACTGAATTTTCAAGGTACTTGCTTATAAGATTGAAAGGGAGGAAAAGTCAGTTTTAGAGCTTGTGGTATGCAAGTCCTCTTGGCTCCTGATGGGAGCGTCTCTTGCCCATGTCTAAAGGTGATGTAGGTTGAGAATCTCAGGCATTTCAGATACTGAATTTTTTAGATTCTTGAATATTTGCACACTCACACATATATAAAGAATTATCTTAGATGAGATTCAAGCTTTAAAATTTTATTAATTTATTTACTTATTTATTTATTTGTTCATTTGTTTTGAGAAAGAGTCTTATGTATCCCAGGGTCAAACTTGCTAAATTGTTAAGGATGACATTGAAGTTCTGATCCTCCTGGCTTTACCTCCTAAGTGCTAGGATTTTACACATGCCCCACCACGTCCACTTAAGATTCAAGTTTAAACACTATTAATTTATGTTTCATATATACTTTATGCACATAACTTGAAGATAGTTTACGCAATATTTTAAGTAACTTAGTGTAAGAAGTAGTTTCATGGATAGAATTTTCTACTCATGGTAGCATACCAACACTCAAAACGTTTTAGTTTTTAGGGTTGGAGATATGGTTAAGAGCATGTACTGCTATTTCAGAGGTTCATTTCCTAGCATGCACATTGAGTGGCTCACAACTGCCAGTGTTGGGGCTGGAGAGATGGCCTAGCGGTTAAGAGTGCCAACTGCTCTTACAGAGGACCCGGGTTCGATTCCCAGCACCTCATGGCGCCTGAGAACCATCTTTGACTCCAGTTCCAGGGGAATCTGACACCCTCTTCTGACCTCCGCGGCATTGCACAACAAGGGTGCACAAACCTACATGCAAACAGTACATTCATACACATTAAAAAAAAAAATAAAAAAAAAACAACAACTGCCAGTATTGTCTCTAGCACTCAGATTACAGAAGCATGACACCATGCAGGGCTTTTATGTGAGTGCTGGGGATTTGAACTCATGTCCTCATGCTTGTATAGCAGGTGCTTTACAGACTGGGTCATCTCACTAGTCCCCATTCAGGATTTTGAACTGGAAATGCTCAAAGTCTATTGACGGGGCAGAGAAATGGCCATAGATAAGAAGTGCTTTTCATTCCCCATTGTCCTGTGTTTTCATCTTCTAAATCTTTTCAGTCCACTACTCAGTTTGTTTTATTTTATACATTTCTTTTTTTTAATTAATTTTATGTATTTCTGTATGTGTATGAATGTACTGTCTGCATGCAAGTTTGTGCACCCGTGTCGTGCAATGCCACGGAGGTCAGAAGAGGGTGTCGGATTCCCCTGGAACTGGAGTTCTCCTGGAATTGGAGTTTCAGACGGTTCTCGGCCGCCATGTGGGTGCTGGGGATCGAACCCGGGTCCTCTGTAAGAGTGGTCGGTGCTCTTAACCACTAGGCCATCTCTCCAGCCCTGTATTTTATACATTTCTAAAGCTGGTATCTCTTGGGCTATCTATGTCTGAAAAGTAATCCTCAAGTAAAAATGGATATATTCTGAGGCTGGAGAGATGGCTCAGCGGTTAAGAGTGCCAACAGCTTTTGCAGAGGACCCAGGTTCGATTCCCAGCACCCACGTGGCGGCTAAGAACCGTCTTTAACTCCAGTTCAGGAGAATCTGACACCCTCTTCTGACCTCTGCAGCATTGCACGACACGGATGTACCAACCTACATGCAGACAGTACACTCATACACATAAAAAATAATAAATTTTAAAAAATGGATATATTCTAAAAGTTTTAAAAAAATAAAATATTAAGTAACTATGAACTATTTATTCATCCCCCTCCCTTAGTTCTTTCGTAAAGGGTCAGACTTGTAGATCTGAACACTACCTTAAACACTGTACTTTCTTTTCAGGTGTGAAAGTTGTGTGGACTTACTGTTTGTGAGAGGAGCTGGGAACTGCCCTGAGTGTGGCACTCCACTCAGAAGGAGCAACTTCAGAGTACAGCTCTTTGAAGATCCCACTGTTGACAAGGAAGTTGAGATTCGGAAAAAGGTTCTGAAGATGTGAGTGTTACTGTTGGAGGGATTCAGCCAATGAATGAAGAGCTATTTTAATAGTCATTATTATTTGCTCATTTAAATGTGAACAGTTTGGCAAGTCAAAAGCTAGTTATAAATTTATATACTTTGCAAAATTTATTAAGTTTGTAGAGAATGGTATAATATTATCTAGCATTTGTTAAAGAAGAGTCTATTGACATTTTTACAGTTTATTCATTTGCTATTTATTATTTAACAGGTAAGTACTGTTTGCCCTGTGTTATGCAAATTAGCAGTAAGAAATGATGTGTAAAACAGATGTAAACTCTGGTCTCAAGACTTACTGGTAAACCGTAGGACAGTAAAAAGATAGAAAGTAAAATAGGCAAACCAAATAAATTTACTGTGAAGACTGAAGAGGTAACATTTAGTTGAGGTTTGAAGCTTATTAGAGAAACCCAAAGGTTAGCTATATTTATTTTTACATGTATTTTGGGTATAGCTTCACTATTTGTTAATTTGAATTTCATTTTTTTTGGTCTTTATTTTTTATTTTTTTGGTCTTTTTGAGACAGGGTCTCCCTTAGTCCCAGCTGGCCTGGAGCTCACTATGTAGACCAGGCTGGCTTTGAACTCATAGAGATCCACCTGCCTCTGACTCCCGAGTGCTGGGATTAAAGGCATGTGCCACCACACCCAGCTGTTTGTTCTTTTATTATAAAGGACTTTATTATTTTAAAACTAATACCGTTTCTCAAGGTTTTGTTTTGTTTTGTTTTGTTTTGTTTTGTTTTATGGTGTTGGGAATTGAACCCAAAGCCTTAGGTACTCTAAATAAGAGCTTTACCACTGCCAGTCCATTGCTTTAGTTCTTTTTTGGCGGCCAAGAACCGTCTGAAACTCCAATTCCAGGAGAACTCTAGTTCCAGGGGAATCTGATGCCCTCTTCTGACCTCTGTGGCATTGCACGACAGGGGTGCACAAACTTGCATGCAGACAGTACATTCATACACAGAAATAAATAAAATTAATAAAAAAAAATTATTTATTTTAAAATTATGTGTATATGGGCGTATGTGTGTGTGTGTGGGGTTAATGTGCACATGTGTTCCAGTGCCTGAGGAGGCCAGAGAGGTCAGATCCCCCTGGAGCCTGAGTTACAGGCGGTTGTGAGCTGCCTGATGTGTTTGCTGGGAACCAAACTCTGGAAGAGCAGTCTGTACTCGTACCTGCTGACCCATCTCTCCCCTACAGTTCTTTTTTTTTTTTTTTTTTTGGTCTTTTCAAGACAGGGTCTCCCTGTAGCCCCAGCTGTCCTGGAACTCGCTCTGTAGACCAGGCTGGCCTTGAACTCACAAAGATCCGCCTGCCTCTGCCTCCCAAGTGCTGGGATTAAAGGTGTGCGTCACCATGCCTGGCTCCCCTTCAGTTCTTATTTTTGTTGGCATATATTTCAGTTTAGTGGTTTACTAACATCCTCCTAGGTCCCTAACCAGTAATTATTAAATAATGTCCCAGCTGGTTTTTATTACTTGTATTACTTCAGGAATCATCTTTTACATCATTTTGATCTTTTAACTTTAACCTTTTTGTTTTTGTTATTCTTCACAGTACATTGTAGTATTTATAGATTTTTGTGACATACTGCTTTTTAGGCTAAAACTGTCATGAGAAATTGGAGTCTCTTGAATTAATTTTTAGTTTTCTGGAAATTAATGACTATAATAAGTAAATAATATAATTTTCAATGGTATACCTTATAGAACTTACTTAAGTTCACTTCCAAATTGTTGAAGTACCTAATTTCTTTTTCCACTAAGTCTTTTAAGGATTGTGCTGTGGTACCATTCTCTCCTGATTCTACATCTTCTCTGTAAGCACAAGAATTTTAATAACAGTGATTTTGGGCTGGGAACATAGCTCAGTGGTAGAACACATGCCTGTCATGTGCAAAAAAATCTACTCTCCTCTCCTCCAGAGAACCAAAACCCTAGCAGCATTCTTGGTCTAGCTATAAACCCACAGTCAAGAATACAGTGTTCTATACAGTAAACAACTTTTTTCTATGCATTATGTATGAATTAGGTAAGAAGAAGCAAACCAGTTGCTTATGGATTGCAATGGTGTGTAATACTTAGTATTTTTTTTCTCTTTAAGATACAATAAAAGGGAAGAAGATTTTCCTAGCCTAAGAGAATATAATGATTTCCTAGAAGAAGTGGAAGAAATTGGTATGTTTTTAATATGATAAGCTAACCGCATGCTTTTATATTTTTAGATGACCAGAATGTTTCACACAAAAGTCTGATAGCTCCTGTTGTTATAGCTGATGTATACCAGATTACTTTCTTTTGCATTTGAATTATGCTTGTCAGATTTAAAGTGTACTTAATAAAGAATATTCTTAAGGAATTTTGTCTTAGGAAAAATATGATTAGCAGAGGTAGTAACACTTTTTAACTCAGAAGAAGGGTATATCTTCATGTATCACCTGTATTAAAGTAGTTTAAACAAAAGAAAATACTTTGATTTGTTTTGTAGGATTTCTGTTGACTATTATGTGATGACTAAAGCCTAATGTGTATCATAATTTATGCTTGTGTAGCTACAGCATGTTGGGATAACACGAAGCAGTTGACTGTAGGAGTAGCGCTGGATTAGTGCTGTTGTGTAGCTGTAGAATGTTGGGATAACACATAGCAGTTGACTGTTGGAGTAGTGCTGGATTAGTGCTGTTGTGTAGCTACAGCATGTCGGGATAACACGAAGCAGTTGGCTGTTGGAGCAGTGCTGGATTAGCGCTGTTGTGTAGCTACAGCATGTCGGGATAACACGAAGCAGTTGGCTGTTGGAGCAGTGCTGGATTAGTGCTGTTGTGTAGCTACAGCATGTCAGGATAACACGAAGCAGTTGGCTGTTGGAGCAGTGCTGGATTAGCGCTGTTGGCTAGAGTGCTGTTAGTGTCTCTTCTTTGTGATGTGGTTAGTCATAAATGTGCTTTTCTTACAAAACATTGTTCCTGCTTGCTTTCCCTCCTTCCCTCCCTCTCTTCTTAGGCCTCTTCTTTCAGTGTTATACTAGGGATTGATCCCTGTTTCAAAATAAAATAAAATTTGTTAAATAAAGTTAAATAAAATTTCAAAGACATTCAAAAGTCTGGAAGTTGTAATACATTGATTAAAAAATAATGCTTTTTAAAGTTGTGATGATTAGGGCTGGTAAGATTACTTTGGTGCCTGTTTGTCACCAAGTCTGACAACCTTGATCCCTGGCACCTACTTGGTGGAACCAGAGAACCTAGTCCAGAGAGTTCTGTTCTGACTACAGTGTTGTGCTGTGGAATGCATGCATGGCATACATGAGCCCACACATTAAATAAGTAAGTGTAAAAGAACACTTAACATAATTATTACAGAGTGCAACTTTGGAAATGACACAGGCTGTGAGAATTAGAATGGAACTATGAGGATTAAGCAGTTATCTTTTTATTATCCCAAATTTGTTATGAAACTATAATTATAATCTTTAGGGTGCGGAGGCAGAGGCAGGCAGATTTCTATGAAATTGAGGCCAGCCTGGTCTACGTATCAAGTTCCAGGCCAGCTGGGGCTACAGGGAGATAAAATAAAAGTATTCTTTAGGGGCTGGAGAGATAGCGTAGCGGTTAAGAGCTCCGACTGCTCTTGCAAAGGACCCGGGTTTGATCCCCAGCCCCCACATGGCGGCCGAGAACTGTCTGAAACTTCAATTCCAGGAGAACTCCAGTTCCAGGGGAATCCGACACCCTCTTCTGACCTCCGCGGCATTGCACGACAGGGGTGCACAAACTTGCATGCAGTCAGTACATTCATACACATACAGAAATAAATAAAATTTTTAAAAAAAGTATTCTTTAGAGGGCTGGAGAGATGGCTCATCAGGTAAGAACACTGACTGTACTTACAGAGGACCCAGGTTTAGTTCCTAGCACCCACATGGCAGCTAACACCTGTCTGTAACTCCAGTTCCAGGGGATCTGACACCTCCTTCTGACCTCTGAGCATTGCACAACATGGGTGCACTTAAATACATGCAGGGTTGCTGGGCATGGTGGCACATACCTTTAATCTCAGCACTCAGGAGGCAGAGGCAGGCAGATCTCTGTGAGTTCAAGGCCACTCTGGTCTACAGAGTGAGTTTTAGAACAACTGGGTCTGTAGGGAAACCCTGTCTCAAAAAGACCAAAAAAAAATATGCAGGGAATTTATTCATACACATAAAATAAAAATAATAAAATTAAAAAATTATTCTTTAGAAGGTTTTTATATGTGGTAAATTTAAAAATGCAAATTCCTTACTAATGAGTTTATTTATTTATTTATTTATTTATTTATTTATATTTGTCTTTTCGAGACAGGGTCTCCCTGTAGCTCCAGTTGTCCTGGAACTCACTCTGTAGACCAGGCTGGCCTTGAACTCACAAAGATCCGCCTGCCTCTGCCTCCCAAGTGCTAGGATTAAAGGTGTGCACCACCACGCCCGGCAGATATCTTCTTATCAGAAATTCTCTGAAATGTCTACGCTCATTTGTATAGCAGAAGTATGTGTAAAACGGTCTAGGATTTTTTTCTTATATATTTTAGTACTTTAGAGCTGCTGCTTTTTCATTTCATATGTACCTCTATTGTTTGTGTATAATATTAGTAACCATGTGGACTCAATGGAGTTAACTGAAAAGATGGTAGAATTGGTAATGTCAAAGCAAAGTGGATATAGGATACAGACCAAGAAGATACACCAAGAAGCAGCCTATGAGGACTGGGCAAGTAGAGAGACATATAGGAACCTGCTCATCCCCAGATTTTAAGTCTAGGACAAGCAGATCATTAGCAGTCAGGAAGAACCACGGTTACATATAATCCAAAGACAGCGTGATTAGTCAAAAGTCTGGTGATAAAGGGAAAATAGGTTATAGATATTGCAGGGCAAGTTGAACGCCTGGTTATAGCTCTACCAGGCATTTTAAGTAGTTAAAAGCAATTGAAGGACAAAGGAAGTGAGGAACAGGTTTAAGGATGAAACAGCACAGTGACCTTGGTTTTTGGAATGAGGTTCTGATTGAGCCAGATTTTAAACTATTTATATTCTTCCCTATGAAATGAATTAATTTGAAGGAAAAGGCAGCCTGAGGTCATAGGTTAAAGTCCAGAATGGGAACTAATATCAACCTGACAGAGTAAGCCTGGTTGTTAAGCCTATGCAGTATGGAATACTTTTTTCCTCCCTTGTGACCAAGTCTTTTGATATGCGGCCCTGAGTGTCCCAATACTTGTTATGTGGACCAGGCTGGTCTTGAACTTGCAATGATCTTCTTGCCCCTGCCTCCAAAAGTGCTGAGATTACATGTGTGCACCATCATGCCTACAACTAGTCTGTAATATTTTGTGTGCATATGTATGTGGTTATATGCATGAGGGGGATGGGCATGTGGAGGCCAGAGGTCAATGTTCGCTGTATTTCTCTGCTGTTCTCCATGTGCTGACCCTAGTACTCGCTGATTATCTAGACTGGTTGGCCAGCAAGCCCCTGGGATTGTCCTGTCTCTGTATCTCAGTGCTGGAATTTCAGGTGTGTGTTACTGTTTCCTGCTTTTTATGCATAGCAAGCACTTTAGCCATTGATCCATCTTCCTTGCCCGGTAATACTTTACCAGATATAGAAACTGTAGTTTGTTGCATTTAATTTGAAAGTGATTATGCTATTATATATATTTCATGAAGGTGTGTCTTTAAAGTATGTAAAAACCCTTTGAACCAACTTCTAGTTAATTGTCTCACCAGAGCAACTGACATTCCCCAGTCCTTCTATAGAATGTGCCGACTCACACCAAAGCATAATGATGCATGATAAATGCTTTCCATTAAAAGCTGTCCTCTGGTATACCTCTGTTCTGCTCTTCTGTTCAGGTATATACCATGAGTTATTTGCATTAGTGACCAAATTTCCTTAAGGCAATTATGCTTATTATTCTTATGCAATTTAATCTAATAATGTATAAGGCTAGGAAGAAATTACAAAATTATATGATTTTGCTTTTCAAATTCTATTCCTTTAAATTTTTTTTTTTTATTAATTCTATTCATTTCCGTATGTGTATGAATGTACTGTGTGCATGCAAGTCTGTGCACCCATGTCGTGCAACGCCGCGGAGGTCAGAAGAGGGTGTCGGATTCCCCCAGAACTGGAGTTCTCCTGGAATTGGAGTTCCAGACGGCTCTCGGCCGCCATGTGGGTGCTGGGGATCGAACCCAGGTCCTCTGCAAGAGCAGTCGGAGCTCTCAACCGCTAGGCCATCTCTCCAGCCCCCTCAAATTCTATTCCTTTAAAAAAGGGAAACATCACTGTAGATGGTAGTTATGATTTTCATAAGAAAGAAGCTGAACTCCACTTAAAGACTAAACATTGGCTATATGTTTATTAGAGAATGGCTGCTGTATTTATTAGTCAGTGTTCTTTAGAGGAATAGAGCTGACAAAATGAATATATATAAAGACTCTGTTTACATTGGAGTATTGACAACAGCTGTCCACAGCAGAGAGGCTAGGTCCTGGTACCTGCTCAGTCCTTATGGTTGTGTGCCTCAGCACTGTTGAGTAGTCCCACAGTGGGGTTCTCAACACTGGAGAGGCTTAGAACCTGCTAGTTGCTCAGTCCACAGGCTGGGTGCCTTAGTGCTCTCAGTCTGAGGCTCCAAACTTGGAGGGTTCCCGGAGATCCCCTGGTTTTCAACAATGGATCCTGGAAATGCTGGTTTTAGTATCAATAAGGAAGCAGCAGCATGAATGACTCAGGCCAAGTGAGCAAAACGTGAATAATCTTCCCTTTTCCATGTCCTTTTTATCTGGGTGGCACCTTCTGGTATCACATTTAGACTCGGTCTTTCCATATCAATCAAAGCAATCAGGATAATTACTCAGGTTTGGCTCCCTGTTCAGGTAATTCTAATTTGTAGCAAGTTGAAATTAAAAACCACCATATTTACAGTATGCATATTTTAAATTAAATATCAGGAGGGAGGGAGGTTAAGAAGGAAGGGAGAGAATGTTTCTCTCCTTCAGTAGTTTCCCAAATAATCAGCTGAGTCCTGATCATTTGCTTAGAAAGTGGTTCTACTACATTGTAAGATACTGAATATTTTTAGATCCTAGACTCATAGATTTATTGCTTATTTTCTGAACTTTAAACTCATTTCAGCAAATATTTATTGTCATATCTAAAGTACTTCATTGTTGGGAATATGCTTGTCTTTAACAAGGTTTGACTCTTAAAGAGGTAGATAATTATAAACAGCAGTTATGCAAGTCTTACGGGCATTTATAACCTGATTTGGGAATGAAGATAAGAAAGCAGTTTGGCCATAGTGCTGCACACCTGAAATCCCAGCATTCATGGTAGAGGCAGAAGAGTCAGTTCAAGCTCAGCTGAGGCTATGTAGTGATTGGAGCTAGCCTGGGCTACATGAGATGCTGTCTCAAAAAAAAAAAAAAGATAAGAAAGTAACTCAGCTTTGGGAAATAGTATAATTTTGTGAAATTCAGGGAAGTGATAACATTTGAGTTTGGATGAGTTGGAGATAAGTTGGCATTTACCAGTGGCTGGGATGCCTGTGGGGGAGGGGGGCTGGAAATGAAGAGGATGGCTAAAGGACACAGGAATACAGTTAGGTAGGAGTAACTTCCAGTATTCTACAGAACAGTAAAGAACTGTGGTTGACAATTGCATATTGCAAAATTTTGGAGTAGAGTTTGAATGGTCCCTCAACAAAGAAATAATAAATGTTTCAGATAATGGGTGTGTCCATTTCTGTGATCTGATTGTTATATACATGTTTTGAAATAGCACTGCACCCATAAATATGAATAATTATGTGTCAGTTAAAAATGAACTTAATGTGGGTGCTTATGCCTTTAATCCCAGCCCTCAGGAGGCCTCTGCCAATCTTAGAATCTGAGGTTAGCCTGGTCTGTAGAGTGAGTTCCAGGTCATCCAGGACAATGTAGTGAGACTTTGTCTTTAAAAAAAAAAAAAGGAGGAGGAGGAGAGAGCGAGGTAGGAGACGAGAGAGGAGGAGGACGAAACGACCAAGTAAAAAAAAAAAAAAAAAAAAAAAATATAAATAACCATGTAAAAAAAAAAAAGGCTCAACATCACTAATGAATGCAAATTAAAATCGCAATTTCATACCACACTTAAAATAGTCTGGATATGAAAAGATAGTATGTGATTACTATGTTATTCAGCTTGTAATAATTCCGTGTGTATGTGTATATCAAAAACTCATTGTACTCCGTATACATAACACAATTACTTATTAGTTAAAAAGTTTAAAATATCATTGGGGGAGTGTGGCGCATGCCTTTAATCCTAGCACTCGGGAGGCAGAGGCAGGCAGATCTTTGTGAGTTCAAGGCCAGCCCTGTCTACAGAGGCGATTTCCAGGACAGCTGGGACTACAGGGAGACCCGTTCTCGAAAAGACCAAAAAAAAAAAAAAAAAAAGTTAAATATTGGGCTATATCAGGCTATGGGGAGGCTCAATAGGCACACGTGGACTCTGCACATATGGCAAGAGAACCCCTGAAACAGCCAAAGAAGCAGGCCAAGGAGATGGAGGAGGAAGATAAGACTTTCAAGCATAAACAAAACAGGATTGGAACAGAAGAAACTTGATAGCTGTTATAAGGGTTCCCTAGCCACAGGTTGAATTAAGAAATCTGGCAAATAGCTGAAGCTCTTTGTATAAGCTGACTGATGGCGTGACCACTCCCATTTTTTAAACATCTGCATTCCTTCTGCCACCTATATCTAGAATGAAGTGTTGTCCTGGAGCCCTTTGTACATGTAATAACTTTTGTTAAAAAAAAAAAATCTTAAAAAATGGTTTAAATATGAAAAAACTAGTTTCTGGCTGGGCATGTGGCACATGCCTTTAATCTGAGTCTCAAGAGGCAGAGAAAGGTGACTCTCATTATGAATTCATGACCAGCCGCTTCTAAGGATGAATATATTAAGCTATTAAATGAATCCTGTCTTAAAAAAAAAAAAAAGCAGAGTCTGTAAACCTGGGCTGTCAGTAATTAACATTTAGTCTTTGGCTAATAGTGAACCAATGAGATTTTAAGGGACCATTTCAGTAGTATGAATAAGAAATAATGAGATTGTACAGAGTAGTGCGGATAGGCAAAGGAACATTTAGAGACTATTCAATCAAGTCACTGATTTGATTTAGGAAGTGAGTGTAGAAGAACTGGCAGATGACTTGAATATGACCTTGAACAGTTCAGTGGTGTTAATCAAGATCGCAAACTGGAGGCTGGCGGCCGGTACCTCTCATCTAGTCATAATGCTTTGCATGTAAACATGAGGACCTCAGTAGATCCCTAGAACCCCTGTAGCATTCTAAGCCAGTGTGTCCTGCCCTCTTCTTTCCCCCACATCCCTCTCCTTAGCTTATGTGTAAATCCCTCAGTCTAAGGATACCTCGCCTGGGAGACAGACCCTGACTGTCCGACACAGGCTTAGCTTACTCTCTCTGGCAAGCGCCAGACCCAGTGGAACATCTCAAAAAACAAGGCAAGATGCCCCCTCCCATCCATTCTAAGACTGCTACCTCAAGCGTAGTGCTGTGACTCTGGTTTTCTTCGATCTGCTTGGTACCCACTGGCACAGTTCACTTCCACACGCCTTTCCTTGTTTAGTTATCTCACTGTAAGGCCATTTGCCTATAATCAAGTCCTTATTTGAAAAAAATTACTGTCTTAATTGCTTCTAATGTGTAAATTCTGTATAAAGGTTGTTGCTTGGATGCTTGATTGTTCAAGCCTTCTCTTTATTAAAGATCAATTAAGTGGGATTTGTTACACTGTATCTATCAAATCTAATTTAATGACAATTATGAATATGGTAAAGGTGATTTCTGAGATAATCTGTCCCACCAAAAAGTAGGCCTTCCTTGTTTCTCTTCAGCTTCCGTCCCTTGCACACACCCGAGAGTGTTTAGCTATTGGACTTCAGGGAACCAGCCCTGTGCTGTGGTGACTTTCCCTCCCCCTGTAATACCTGCACTGCTTGTGTGGAACCTGGATCCCTTTATATGCAAACATGGGAATAGGGTAATTCTATGAGGTCTGTGTATATCCAAAATACACTGGACAAAGTCTCCTGAGTTCCTGGGTAGAATCAAGACAGGGAGAGAAAAATGGTATTTCCCCCCAATGATAAAGCAGCTTGTCCTGTGCTGTGAGAAGGCATGCTACCCTTAGAAAGCGAAGGGTCTGGGAGATGGGCCTCTCGGATCTTCTGCTAACCCTTCCACCTACCTGACTCGACTCCTTAAAGGAGGGAATGCCAATCTTACCCTTGTTCAGAGCACTGGGCAGTGCATTTATACAGAATTTGGAATACTCTGTGTTGACTCTGGCCAGAGTCTATATCTGATTCAAACACCAAAAGAAAAATAGTCAAAACTCAAGAACGGAAGGTATAAAATCAAGAACCACGTTAAACAATGATATTTATAACAAAAATTATATATCTCCTCATATTACACTCATATGCTTTCCCTCAGGGTAAACGGGAACCCGGTGGCTCTGAAGGTGATCAGGCTGCAGGTGGAAGAAGGTACACCCTACACAGCCATTTGGGAAGGTACACAGTTTTTACTAATCTTTCTTTTTGTATTTGTAGGTGCTGACTTCTACGGGCTAGTCTTCTTACATTCTTGATACACTCGCCAGTATCTTAGCGATATCATCAGCATTGATGATGGATTTTCATGAATTGTATAAATCACAATCTTAACCACCTAATATCAGTCATCCTCTCCTTAACAGATCACCAGAACCCCACCACCAGATCAAAGTTAGATTAAGGCAAGACACTTGTGCATTCCTTCCCTCTCTGTTCTTGTAATTGTGAGAGGAATGACCTTGTTCTGAGCGTTTATACCCATAACGAGCTTATATGTATGAGTTATGTGACCTCATTAAGTCTTAGAGATCGGTAAAAAAGGGGAATGATTTAGTACTGTGGGTGCAGTGCGGAGAGAATCTCTGTCACTATACATATGGTAGGCAGGAGGACAGCAGATATAAACCGGAATAACAGTTGGCCAATATGAAGTAGCACAATCATATCACATTCTTAAGTATTTTGTAAATTTTCAGGAATTCCTCCATTTGGTGAAGGGTGCTAAGAGGTCAGCTGGACCTTGAACTAGAAATAAACAGTGAAGGCTAGATGGAGAGGTTATATGATAGACAGATACAGAAAAAGAACAGAGGAAGAAAGCTCAGTGCCTTTGCCAAGTGCAGTGAGTACTAATGATTTTGATTAGGCCTTTCTAATTAGTGGCTGGTCATATGAGAGTGAGGTAATTTTCGCTCCATTGGAGGGATTTTTGTTTTTTTTTACCCTCTGGATTCGTTCGAGACAAAGATCTGTTTATGATAAGTCTGTGGATTGTCGTGACCTAGTTCAATAGAGCTTTAATAATGTATTTCGCAAGGCCTTAATGGACGCTGTAAACTCTCTGCGAGTTCTATTCTGTTTAATTCAGTCAATGGAACGTAGGTTATTGGCTCACAGTTCTAAAAGTACGTGGTGCAGTATATAACATAATTACATAGAGTCCGGCCCTGGGCAATAGGATGTTGTTGCTGCAATGTCACTTGCCATCATGAATTTCCGTGGGAGGAACAAGGAACGCAGGGCAGTAGGATAGCAAGATGGAAGACAAGCATAGAAAGGCAGTTATTTAAGAGTTTGTTTGTTATGAGACATCACCGTGTCAAGTCCCAGATGCCCTGTAATTTGCTATTTAGACCATGCTGGCTATCTCATAGAGACCTCCCAGCCTTTCCCTCCTGAGTACTTGGATTAAAAGAGTGTGTCGGCCACTGTGCCTGCACAAGCTCGAGTACAGATTTTGAGGGTGAGATCTTCAGTGCATTAGGGAATCTTATAGAGCTGGAGATTAATAGGAAGTCTAGATTCCTAGGTTTTGAGTTACTTTGCTTAGACTCCAAGAGCTTTACAAAACTCAGTAAGATAAAGCCACTTGAATTTAGTTTAGTTCCAGAGTAAGTCGTTCTCGAAGGCAGTAGTTCAGTGGGTGTTTTATTTTTTTTTATATTTCTGCTTATTTGTTTATTTTTTAGGGATTCAGATACCATATAAGAACACAGTTGTCTTCAGATTAAAACATTGTGTTCTCAGTATATGCCGTTACTAATATAGGTATGGTGCATTATTGCCATTACTCTCTTTGTCAAATGTAAACATAACCCATGGTTCCCAGATGAATCCAGATTGGTATGCATTGTGATCACAGGCATGATTGGATATCCAATAGGAGTTGGACTCTAGTCTTTTCAGGTTTTTTCCCTTCATGGTTTGACAGCTTATCCAGTGATCCTTTTCAGTCATACTAACGGCAAGTACATAGCATTTGGAATGAATATCAGACTTTTAGCGTTACTATATGATTATGGCAAGCTAAGCTGTGAGCCTAGGACATCGATGCTTGGATGGTATGCTATCCACAAACTGGTTTCTTTATAAAGTACGGTGATTCCAATTCTTATTGTGGCTATAACTCTCCTACACTAGAGGATTAAGCTTGTGGCATCCGCTGTGAGTTATTCTCCAAGGAGAGAGCCAAAAACCAATTAGATTTGGGACATATAGACTAATACTATATATATATAATATAGTGTATATATATATCATAGAGAGAGATAGGAGAGGAGAGAGAACCTGGTGCACTGGTTCAGACAGCTATTCTTCCAGGCAGTTGAGGATGATAGACTGATACTATGGGGGTTCTTTGATTGTTACTCAATGGAGACCAATATTTTGCTGTATTGCTTATCAGTGGCCTTGGTAATGCTCTCTGGAATTTCAGAGGTCAGTTGTATGTTAGCAAGGGACGTCTCATAACATTTTTCAAGCACACACCAGGTCTTCTACAACAGGGAAGCATAACTAGTCTTTTCCTTGCATATATCCCACTTATAGGAAAAAAGCCTTTATATTTGGTATTTTGGGAGGGGGTGTTTGAATCCCCTAGCAACATCTCCTAGGCAGAATAATTCATTGCTGATGTCAGGAGTTTTCCTCTACTAATAATATTGCTAAATTACACAGCTTATAAAGCCTTTACTATTGAATTTGGCTTTAGATAGAGAATTATCCTTTCAAGTTCCTATGCCTATCAGTCAATTTAAAAAGGTAGTTATATCTGTTTTATAAGAAATTACTGTTTTATAAGAAATTACACTATAACAGTTGGCTCTATTTACAGTTGGATTAAGGAATGAGTTCTGACATCATGATTTTGGCTTCTTAATGCTTAAGGGGGAAGTAGGTACGGTTTCTCAGTATCGGAAGTTAAACTTCATAGGGCCATTATAAGCAGTTAACCAATGAAGATCTTCAGTAGAGGTATGTTCAGGCTGTCTGATGATCAGGCAGCTCTATAAGTCCTAGCTCTTTAAAGATAGTCGCATGCGGTAAGCCTCTATGACCTCAGGCATTTCCCCGTCCAATCCTGCACAGCCAAAGTGTGTACAATATATATCAGAGCATTCAATTAGGTGGCAATTTACAAACACTTATAGGACACATACAAAAATTTCTCCCCAATTAGTTAGTCTCTCACAAGATATTACTACAAAATTGAACATCACAATAGTGAAATTAGAAACACAGAGAGTTATTTCGGCCATTTGATATCGCATGAAGGGCTAGCTGACGGCAACCTCCACCATTTCCAGATGTGTGTTTTGACATTAATAAGACATTAGGATAGTGTTGCGGTTAATAATTCTGGAGTTAGGAGCCCTGAGATCACCAAAAACTTCTGACATTGGTTAGAGAGAGGAACTGTCTAGGACTTCTCCTTGGGGACTGTGTGACTAAATGTCCTTTGTCCCACATTCCTGATACCTATGTGCTTCCATTCTGTGCCTGTCCATATTCACATGTCTCCTTTTGATAAGGTCACTAGTCACACTGGTCCGGAGTCTACCCTAATGGTCTCATTTTAACTTAATCACTTCTGTAAAGATCCTGTTTCTAGTCACACAGGTACCTACTGGAGTACTGAGGTTCAGCATACCGATTATAGCATCCATACTATTTAGGGGAAGAGGAGGGCACACATAATATCATTTAGTAGTTTGGTGTCCTGATAAATCCTCTTGCTTGAGGAAAGGTTGAATTGTGACTTCCATTAGGCAATCTTTGACTTGACGCTAATCGCTTTGGATTTTCTAAGGATTCTGATATTCAGATTTTTTTAATATTTCCACAGCTAATAGTGGTAGAATTTTTGAGGCCTGGAAATAACATAATTTCACAAAATGACATTCTTTTCCTCTGAATGCAGTTTATTTTTGAAGTTTTCTACAAACTTCTCGTACTTCTAAGTGATTTTTAATAGAAATAGCATTGTGGCTAATTCAGAAAGAGGAATAGCTGGAATTTGAGTTTACCTCTGTTCTGCTGTTCTAGGCATTTCCTCACTCATAAAATGTCATCCACAGGAAGGTTTGGAAGTCAGAAAGCACCTTGCTTAGTCAAGTAGTTCTCAAGTGCCTGTTTCCACTTACTGGCTTACCTTGGAATTTAGACTTCAACATATAATTTTCACTTAAAGTGGAAATGCTTAGTAACCATAATCTTAGCTAGATTATGTCCAGACATGGACTTTGAATTTTGTTTTGTTAAGATAGAGTGCCTTGTGGCTTAACTTAGGTTTAGGTACATTGAAACTTACCTTGTCTTTGATGATAGCTTAGAGAAATTAAGTAGCAGTAGCAAGGGCTGAGAAATTAAGTAGCAGTAGCAAGGGCCAGCTTTCCTATTTTAACGTACAATCCTAGTGTGATATTTTCATGGCTTGTGGTGCTTCTGATCAAGGGTCTCAAGATAGCAGAAAGGTTTGGAAGAGAGTAGATAAAATATCCTAAGATATCCTACCTTTATAATGCCTTCAAATCATAGAAGTGCTTACTCCATGGTATCATTTTGTCAATCTAATATAATAAATTTTCCTATTGGGTTTCCATGGCTATTAAGGGACTATAGTATATTGTGTCTTCTCATGGACTTTGAATCATCATAAATTACTCTTCAAATATGAGTAGCACCATAAACACGCAGAAACCCCACTCAACAATACTCTTATAACGATTTTTAAAAAAATTGAGAGGGATGTAACCAATATTCTTAAGCATGGAGGACATGCACATATACAAATCTCTCAACATTTGGCGAGGGTGGAGGCAGGAATAATCAGAGCATATATCTTATTATTCTTCAACTAAATAGTTGAGTCAAAGGTCAGGCCTGGCTTATGGGCCAGAGCCCGCATGTAGTCCTTCCGTGTATAGTCTCGATAATGCTAACTTCTCACAAGCCTTGTGCTTATAGTCCTTCAATCATCAGCACGAGCTCTTATGTGTGACAACACTCCTTTATTTCGAAGAGTATTCGGAATGAGAGGAAGTACAAGTAATTTGATTAGGTCACAAGAAGGATGGTCATAATCGTCAGTGTGCTTATACGTGGCGAGGAACAACACATTACATAATGGCAAGTTTGAGTAGAATATTTGAGTTTATGCAGAATTTCTCTTTCATATCGAGGGTTGCTTTGGTACTCACAATAATAGCACCGGATACCCAAAATATGATAATCTTAAGAATAATCGAATCATAAAGATAATATAATGTGGTCTTTTATAGGGAAAAGTAGAAGGAAAAGAGGTTCTATTTATAAAAGAGGAAACTTGCTCTCTTAACCTTGAAAGCCATTTATATAGATTAAGATCGATGCATATCCACTAGTAGGCAGTGTCCTGATTCATGTTGGTATCCTGCCCTCGCGAAAACAGTAATTGGAAGATCACAAAAATTTATGTGTCTCTAACAATCACTAAATAATCAAACTTTAGTGACCTAATACCTTATATTTAATCAACTACTCTTCCCTCCTAGTCTAGATTCATTTCCTTGGTTTTTGTTTACTCTTTTAGCACTATGACTTTTTTAGATATTTTTTTTAAATTTGTATTATTTATTTTTAGTGTTGAAGCGAATATGATATGTACTGTCTGCATGTAGGTTTTGGAACCAGTGTGTGCAACTTGCTGCGGACAGGTCAGAAAGAGTCTCAGATTCCCCTGTCGAACTAAAGAGTCTCCTGAAATCGAGTTACAAGTGGTTGTGAGCCACCGATGTGGGTGCTGGGGATCACGAAAGCCCAAGGTACCTTCTCAGAGCATAGCAGATCGGCGCTTTCTAACATAGACGGCATCTGTCCCTAGCAAACCCCAAGCCTTGATTGTCACATCTCTATTTTAATTATTTTTTCTCCATCTAATTAATTGGAAAGCTATCTTATTAATTCCAGGAAGAGTAATATAGAGATAGACCAAGTGGCATGCAATGTAAAATAGTAACACAATTGCCCCTCAAAGCGGATATGACGTAATTACACTTGAAGCTGACTCGTGATTTACTAATCGGTTTTTGTTCTTCTTTCCTATTTTAGCATCATATTTTTTATGAGGCATTTTGGTTCTATCTCTCAATGAACATTTCATTCTTTCCCCAATTTCAGTTCATGCATAATAAGGTGATCAAAGAAAAAAAAAATCAATCCCTTTCCCTTCCCCCCACACCTGCTCCCTACCCATCCCAGATATGCATATTTCCTGCCGTAAAACTTTTCTGATGTTTCTCTGTTATTTTTTTGTTTCTTGTTTCTCATTTTCTTAAACAATAATGATAGTGTGGAGTACAAAGCCTTTTTAAATAATGTCTTATTTGAATGTTTAATGTATCTTCAGAATCATTTTTTCAGTTCAATTTAGGCATATGCCCCCCACCCTACCTTAGATCATGCATTTGCCATTAATTGTCTGCATTTCTTTTACTCAATTATTTATTTATTTATGATTTAGGAATTCACATTTTTTCCCTTAATTTTAAGTTACTCTAAAATATATATACATCTTCCACCAATATACTGTAATTACAGAGTCTGATAAATAAGTGGTGGGTTGATTACTAGAGCAGGTTGAGAGATTTACATCTTAACAACATAGATGCTTTCAAGAGAATCATAAATTAGTGTATGTAATAAGGAGAAATTTCTTCTGGGTAGGATAATATAGCTAAACAAGGTTAAAATCCCCTTGTGCAAAAGTCATCATGTCCTAAGATAAAAAGTCAGATGTAGTGATACAGCAGAGTAGAGATTGATACAGATCAGTCTAAAAAAATTTATTACTTAGTCCAGCCTGGTGGAGCGAACTGCCTTATCCCTAGTATTCATGCGGGGCAGAGGACTCGGTTGGATGCTCTAGTTACGTTCGCCGTGGATTTTACATGAGTCGTTTAGTTCCAGGTGTGGGGCTAAGAGGAGACCACGCGTACTCAAAGAAACTACCAAAAAACAATTTATTAAGAAACATAAATAATCATCAAACTTTCTACTATGTAATGGTACAGATCTCACAGTTAAGAGCTAGCACCCACATTAGCTTGTATCGTCTTAACCATTATTGAGGATGTATCAGGAAAAGACTATAAAACTCTTGCTGAAATCAAGCTAAATGTAATAAGATGCTAATTTGCTATTACTTTATCAATTAGGTAAACTTAATGCTATTGTATTTCACAACATGAAAAAAAATAAAGGGAATACCAACAGACCTTTTACAACAAAATTTCTTAGTTGTATATTATCTTTCAGCAGCGTGAAGGTGCTCCTTCTATGAGAAGATTTATTCTGTCTGAGAATTTATAGTAGACTGCCCAAACATCACCAAGTTTACTTTTGTTTTTAGTTGTTTTTATACATTTCAGATTATTATCTTAGGGTCAAAAACAGAAGTAAGTATAAAAATCACAATTGATATGAACTGTTTCAGTTGATTTTATAGAATTGTTGGTAATAAACATTCCAGCATTAAGGAATCGGTCATTGGTGGTGGCACACCTGTGATTACACAGCACTTGGAGGGTGAGGCAAATAGAAGATACTTTTATGAGGCCAAGCTGGTACTATTGTCACCAAGAATAGATAAATCAGAAACAATACAACCAACCGCCAAATGAAATGTTTTTAAAAATACTCTACATATATACTTAGGAAAAATCATAAGCACATTTCTACTCAAAATCCTAACTATCAGTAAAAGTTCTTGTAAGATCCATGTAGCATCAGAGATATGTCTCCAAAGTGAGCAAGGAATTTCATGCACACACTAAGAGAAAGAATGTGTACGCCCTCATGGAGTAGGTGAGTGCCAACGAAAGTTGCCACCGCCACTCAGCTCACACCACTGCCGAGAGTTCTGCTCCACACGGCGGTTCACAGGGCAAGCTGTGCTTGAAGCGATCCCTTTTGCCGTTTGCCCTGGGAGAGCATCTTGCCTAGCCGGTTCTTAGAGCCCAAGATGGCTCTACTTCCTTCCCCTCGACTGCCCTCCTCCCTGTCCTCCCGCCTGCACTGCTGCCTTTGAGTGCCCAGCATGTGCCAGTGCAACTCTCTGCCTTTCCAAGGAGACTGGGTTTGAGACCACACAACAGAACTTGCCCATTGAAAGCAAATCCCGAACAGCTGGAGAATGTCCACTTGGAGCCGATTCAAAAATGACAAAGAGATCATAGCTGCGTATGAAAGTCAAGTCAAAGGTAAGGAAGGGAGTGGCTGCCTCGCCGCTTTTTGTGTGCTTTTTGTCATTGTGCTCCTGGAGTTGCATTTGTAACTTGTTGTCTGTGTTGGAGGAAGGTGGTCAGGGGACAGCCGGACTCCTGGCTGAGCCCCCTAGGGCCTCCTAAGTAAACCAGTCTAGTCTTGAGTCAAGACCCAGAGGGACAGACCAAAGGTTGATGTTTCTTCACCTGGTTTAGAGCTCCTATACTCCACATAGTGAGAAGCATGCCTGGACTTAACATCCTTTAAAGGCTGTGGACGATGTCTGTCTCCTGCAAGACCTGTTGGTGTTCTTGCCAGTGTCACATTCTTATCACATCTATCATCATCATTCATTCTTTTTATTATGAAATCACGTGCAACAAATGGAATTTTTCAGTGGAGTCCTGTTGTAAAGTGTGAACACCCTGTGGTCCAGAGTTTCACTGAGTGAGGATTGTGTAAGATACTCACACTTTACACTGTGAATTTAATAGGGCGAGTATCCTTTTATAAAATAGCTCTCTCAAAGCCCAGCACTTAAACCCACAGTGACTCCTGGAATCTGACTCCTCCTTAATAGCTAGAATTCAGTGCCATCTTTCACTCACATCAGGATATTGCTTTATCATTTGCCAGAGGGCACTTGCTTGTGAAATGAAGGTTTGAATATTTGAATAAGTAGTTTCAGTCTATTTGCACAGGCAACTAATTAGGGAAATCTAATTAAGGTTGATTAAGCATTTTTATTTTCTTTGCTTTTTTTTTTTTTTTTTTTTTTTTTTTTTTTTTTTTTTTGTTTGGTTTTGGTATTAGACTGATTTTGTTTTCATAGAAGGAATTTGGGTCATTTCCCTCTGCTTGTGTGGTCTTTGTAGCTTTCTTGATGGAGATAATGGATGGAGTGAGATCACTGCTGTTTTTTGGTGTATTCACTGTAAAGTTTGAAAAGATGATGTTGACACCTGTGCTATATAGTTGGAGAGAAAGGGTTAGCATGAAGGTGTGCCTTCACTGAGCTTGCTTTTGAAGTGGGCAGGTGCACCAGAGGTGCTCTTGGTTGTGTGGAGTCCAAATTTGTGAAAATGCTGCATCCTGAAGAAACACTAAACAGTGGGAAACTGAGGAGATCCTGGTCACTGGGGCGGATGATGTGTGATCAATGAAACCAAGTCACAGTCAAAGCGACTGGCATACATTATATGTTAGGACTGACCTCTGTAGTGGAGTTAAACTCAACAATGTTAGAAACACAGGTTTCTTTCTGCTGGAAAATTAAGACCCATTTATACTCACAGTATAACATTGAAGTTGGAAGTTATATTAGCAGAAAGTAATTATTTCCTTAGTGTCAGTAGGTTTCTCTAAAGAGGATGACATTTTTCCTTCCAGTGTGTCCAGTATAGCCTAAAGCCTGCCATTCCCAGGGAGTACCCTTGCTCACAGTCACCATTTCCCTGCTCAGTTTCTCCAAATGGTTCTTTGTGACAGGTCTTCAAGGAGTGGTGACCTGGTTTTCTTGCTGCTTGGGGCAACCACTGGCACAGTTCACTTGCACATGCCTTTCCTTGTTTAGTTATCTCACTGTAAGGCCATTATGCACACTAGTATCATTAGTCCGTTTATTGAGAAAGAAATTACTGTTCTTTAATTGCGGTATCTAATGTGTAAATTCTGTGGTAAAGGTTTGTTTGCTGGATGCTCTGATGGTTGTTTCAAGCCTACTTCTTCTTATTAAGATACAATGGATAAGTGGATTTGTTAACACCTGTATCTATCATCTAACTTAATGACAATTACTGAATATGTAAAGGTGATTTCTGAGAATGATTTTGTCCCACAAAAAGTAACCTTTGCTTTGTTCTCTTCAGCTGCCGTCCCTTGCACACACCCAAGAGTGTTTAGCTATTGGACTTAAGGGACCAGCCCTGTGCTGTGGCGACTTTCCCTCCCCCTGTAATCCCTGCACTGCCTGTGTGGAACCTGGATCCCCTTATATGCAAACATGGGAATAGCGTAATTCTATGAGGTCTGTTTATATCAAAAATACACTGGACAAATTTAAGTTGGCGTGAGATTCCTGGTGAATCTAGAAAATTAACGAAGTCAGGTAGAGACGAAGGAATTGGTTAGATTTCCAGGGTGACAATATGGCTCAGCTTTGTCGCTGCTGTGCTGTGAGTGCAGGACCCTTAGGAAGGAGGGTGTGGGAGATGGGCTCTGGATTTCTAACCTTTGCCACTACCGTGACTGCCTCTTTTGGTTTTTTTTTTTATGTTTATGAGTGTACTGTCTGAATGTAGGTTTTTGGTGCACCCGGTGTCGTGCATTTGCTGAGGAGCTTAAGAGGCGTCGGATTCTCTGGAAACTATGTTAAAGATGTGGTTCTTAACGCCATGGTGGGCATGGTGAAGGATTGAACGCCCCAAGGTCCTCTGCGAGAGGAAGCAAGGGGTGCTGGTCTTACCCATGAGCCATCTCTCCAGCCGACCCCTGAACTGGACCTCTCAAGACGAGAATGCATGGCTTTAGACCTTTCAGAAGGCAACTTAGGTGCAGACCTTTAGATCTTTGAGATATTCTTTTGACTCGGGCCATATTGTTATCTGATTTCTAACCAAAAGGAAATCGGTGTGTTCATTGCTGGGAGGAATAAAAGCCTGACCGGCTTTGTTGGACTCCATTAAAGGATCAAACTCCCAGCACAATGATTAGCCTACACATTATTCGGATTCACGGAAAAACTTAGGTGTTGGATGGATTCCAAGAGGGACTTCACTCTTGAGGGTATATTGTGATTTTTTTCTTCACACCGGTTCCAAATTAGAGTCCAATACTCTGGAATATTGTTCTTTCCCTCGTGTTTTACATCATATTCCCTCTATACACCCTCTAATTTCCTGCGGATTGGCACGTATTTTGAGTCTAACGAGTGGCTCCACGATTTATGAGATTATCACATCAACGTGGCTCCTGTTTGGAACACTTCCTGGGGCGATCCTCAGCCTCTGTGATGTGTAATTTTATGTGTGAGGCTTTAAACTGTTCTGGTTCCCTGCGTCATGTTGGGCAAGTCACTTTTTTCTCTCCGGGGTGTTGTTTTTCTTATCTATGAGGAATTTAGATTTTCTCAGTCCTAAAGGTCATTGACTCTATTGGAAGATGTCATGGTAATTTGAATTAATTGCTTCATAAAATGTTCAGCTTTTCACATTTTTGTTTCTTGGTATCGTAGGTCTCTGGAAGAAATTATCTTTGTGCTTTTAATTTTCAGGCACATAATGAGTCAATTTGATCTTGGGAAGATCAATATTATTAACTCAGTATAAGAATTATTGAAAGGTTTGGGGCTTATAGAGATGGTTAAGAGCAATGGATAAGAGCACCAACTTTTCTTGCACAGAACCTGGGTCAGTTCCCAGAACCCACATGGCAGCTAACAACTTGTCCATAACTTCGTCTCCGAGGATCCACGCACCTCTTCTTGACCTCCTCCAGGAACGTGCACATCTACCAGGTGCCCTTATAGAATGCAGGCAATGAATGCACTCTACACATAAAATAAAAAGTAGTAGAATATTTTTAGATACAGATTCATAGTAAAATTAACATCGAATGATACATAGTTATACAATGGAGTGATCAGACATATTGTAAGCATAAATAAGGAGGATTATACAAAAAGTTTTAAAGAAGTATGTCTTGGTCAGGGATCACCAGCAGCACTACACACAAGCCACCTAATAGAGAACGGTTAAAATGGAATGTAGGGAAGTTAATGATTAATCTCCATTTATATTATGGCAGTGCAAGGATCTCTGACTAGACACTGGGATGCTGAGACAGGAGTGAATAATGTTCTTAGCCAGCTGGATAAGTGCAGTGAGATCCCATTTGACGCCAACCAACACACAACATAATCAAAATGGATAGGACGGACGGATGAAAGTAGATGGAGTGAAGTTAGAGGTAGGAGGGACAGGAAGATGTGGACTAGAAAGCTGAAGGAACTTCGAGAAGGATGATATGAATTTATATAGCTTATCTATAAAGGAATATGTCCAAACTGCAGTAAGTGAGTTGAGTCCTCAGGACAGGCACTTATCAATCTCTAGCCAAAAAACCTTTACACGTTACATGGGAGAGATCTGGATTGGCCTAACTCTCATAGGAAACTTACCCTTGAGGTTTAGCTCTTAGGGTAAACTTCTGATACCCACAAATTTTATAAGCCATTGGAGAACCTAAGAATCAAAAGACACTTTTTATGCACTGTGAGCAAGGGATGAGATGTCATGTTGGTTTTTAANCCCCCCCCCCCCCTCTTCCCTAAGCACTTCATAAAACGGGACAACAAGCCGAATGCAGCTTATAGAACGTACAACTGAGATCGACATAATAGCGGACCTATTGGAAGTCTGGGTAATTAGGGGATACCTCAGTTCCAGCCCTCACCTTCCATGAGCTGATGCAGAGCCCCTGAAACTATTCAATGGGCCAAAGAGATAAGCTTCTGCTCCTCTGCTGGCAGTTGAGATTTGAGAGCTGCCTTGTGTCAGTATAATCTAGCCCATCCTGACCAGGAACTTGGGCTTTTAGGGCAAGTCTCCTTATTAACATGTACAACTGTAGAAACAACACTCTCTTCAGATGGGCACCCCAGTGATTTGGAATTTCTGCGTGGAAAACTGATGACAAGTTATACACTGTCAAAGTAGCTTCTCAGAACATGATCTACTACTTATAAAGAAAACACACCCCTGTATTGAAACCTGGTTGACATTATATTTTCCAAGTGTCAATATGTTAGGATAATTGGATAAATAAATATCATTGCCTGACTAGAAGCTCTGAGAAAGATTAATCACTTCTGTTACAATCCTGGTTATAACAACACACACCTTAATCCTATCTGGGCGAAACACTAGGAAGAATTCAAACTGAAGAGCATTATGAAAAACATGTGAAGCCACGGCCAGCATTCCTACAGTCTAGCACTAAGATGAGGAAGAAGGACGAGTTCCAGGTCAGCCTCAGCTACATAGTGAGACCCCGTTTCAATGGTCAAGAATATACAAAAGTGTAAGACATGTAATGTATGGACTCTATGAGGCACAGACATATTGGAGGTCATTGCAAAGAGATTTTTGGAGTACTGTGACTGAAAATGAATTGGAATTCTCAATCATAAGAGCCATGATTCCAAAAGAAAATCAGGGACTAGGGAAATTCTCAGTGATTATGAGCAACTGCAGAGGACCCAGGTTAGATTCCCAGCACCCACCATGGTAGCTAACAACCTTGGTAACTTATAAAAATAAATTTATCAAATAAAAAACAAACATTAAAATGAAATAAAACTCAACAGAAAAGTTGTAAAATAAATCATATTATCCAGAAGAAAAAGGCAACTGGCCGCAAATCTCCTCAGTGATTAGAAGGTACATATCCTCCTTCCCAGGTTCAGCTGTGCTCCTCAGAAGAGTCTAGGACCAAACAGGAAGTCATGCTCTGGAGCTTGCCCTCAATCATGGCACCCTGCTTCACTCTACAAACCAACAAACTTGAAATATAATCAGATCTTGAGTGAAATTACTGATGCAATTTTCAAAACAGGAGATTTGGGGATGGAGTAGAGAGAAAATTCTGAGCCAAACCTTTGCTTTGATGGAGCAATAAAGGGCAACTGTATAGTTTTCTTTAACAGTAAAAGATAAGACTCCTGGGCTGGAGAGATGGCTACAGTGGTAAGAGTGCGTAGACGTGCTCTGCTTGCAGAGGACTCCGGGTCGATCCCAGCCCACATGGTGGCTAAGAACTCTAACTCCCAGTTCCAGGGGAATCCAACACCTCTTTTGACCTCCACGGCTCTGTATGACACGGTGGCACAAAGCTACATGCAGACAGTACACTCATACACATTAAAAAAAAAAAAAAAAAAAAAAACAGACTCTCAGTTGCAATTTCATTTTCTACTAAAATATGGGAACGCATTCTTGTTCAAACAAAGTTTCATTCTTCCTAAATGATTTGTTGTTGTTTTGTTCTTTTCTTCTCTTTGAGAAGGGTGTCTCCCTTTAGTCCAGCTGTCCTGGAGCTCTGTCTGCCAGGCTGGGCTTGAACTTGTAGAGATCCACCTGCCTCTGCCTCTGAGCTGTGGGATCATTAAAGGGTGCGCCACCATGCCCGGCTCTAAATGATTGTTTTTGAGGTGGTTAAAGATAAGACTAAGCCATAGTATTAATTCTGTGGTGGCTGAGGCAGGAGGATACTGAGTTAGAAGCTAGCCTAGGGTAATAGCAAGGTTCAAGGCCAGACTGAACTACTTGTGGTCTGACGACAAAAAAATAAAAAAGACAGACAGAAACCAGACCAATAGTCCTCCTGTATATATGGAAATTATTGGCAGTAAGTCCCTGTGTAGACATACATTAAAATTGAGAACACCCATAATTAATTATGAAGTGGTCTCTTAGAAATATTATCCTGTTAGAGATGAAAGTATATTCATCCACTCCTATGTACTGGAGTCTATTCATCCACTCCATGAACTCTGTCTTTCCTAGGTGCCCTGCAGCCTTGGTTTTCCACTTGTGAAGTTTCTCAGTGATTGACTTAGTGTGCTTCTTATTGACTCTGCTCTGCCTGTCTGCACTAAAGGTTGGATGTCATTTGAAGTGCAGAGGGTTTGTATTCCTTCACTCACCCCCTATCCCCTGTGACAGCTATAAATCACTCCAGATGAATAAACTCTTAGAAGACATGGACCCAAATAAATTGAAATAGCAAAGAGCTACCCCATCATCACTAATTCTATTACCTACAAGTTTAATTCTATTAATAATTATTATTAATAATATCTATTAATAATATTATAATAATTATATTAATAATAATAAAAACAATCTATTAATAATATCTATTAATAATAAATATTAATAATTCTATTACCTTTTATAAGTTTTCCTTTCTTCTTAGAAGAGCTGGCTAGAATTATGTGTTCATTCATTGTTTAATAAAGTATGTCCATATTATGGATGTTTGATAGGAAAATGGAAAACATAAAAAGAACATATTTATCACAGTCATTTTCAAACGTCTCAGGATTTCTGTACTTTAAAATTTTTCTTCATGTGAAAAAATGATTACACATTACTCATTGTCATATGTTCAATAGATCTTCATGTAAATAACACTTAAATGTTACTTAAGTTTAGGGGCTGGAGAGATGGCTCAGTGGTTAAGAGTGCTGACTGCTATTACAGAGGACACAGGTTCAATCCCAGCACCCATATTGAGGCTAAACAACCCTCCATAACTGAAGTTCTAGTGGATCTGATCCCCTCTTCTGATGTCTGTGGGCACTGCATGACATTGGTGCACCTACCTACACGCAGGTAATACACTCATACATATACAATAATAAATAAAATATTTTAAAAAAGTTATTTCAGTTGAATAAACCTTAGAATTTATGAAGGAACCTTAGCAAACACCATGAACACACACACACACACACCACCACACACACCCACACAACACAGAAAAAAAAAAAACAAAAAAAAAAAAAAAGAAAAGAAAAGAAAACAATAAAAGTCAGCTCAGTGTCCATGTTAGCCACACTAACATTCTTACTTTCTCTCGTAAACTCCATGGCATGCTATGGAGGCGTAGTGTATTAAACTGGCATTTCCTCATGCTCCATCTGCACCTTGTGTATGTCAGACAGCAGAGCAGTGAAGGAACAACTGATTTTCCTGGCAGTTGCCATACAGGGCACAAACAGAGGATTGTTCAGGTCAGAGTTCCTAACCTAGGACCACTGCAAACAATAGCTGTCTGCTATTGAACTTAATGTGGGTGCTTATGCCTTTAATCCCAGCCCTCAGGAGGCCTCTGCCAATCTTAGAATCTGAGGTTAGCCTGGTCTGTAGAGTGAGTTCCAGGTCATCCAGGACAATGTAGTGAGACTTTGTCTTTAAAAAAAAAAAAAAGGAGGAGGAGGAGGAGGAGGAGGAGGAGGAGGAGGAGGAGGAGGAGGAGAAGCCGCCAATGTATAAGTAGCTAACCATGTAAAAAAAAAAAGTTCAACATCACTAATGAATGCAAATTAAAATCGCAATTAGATACCACACTTGTTAAATAGTCTGGATATGAAAAGATAGTATGTGATTACTATGTTATTCAGCTTGTAATAATTCCGTGTGTATGTGTATATCAAAAACTCATTGTACCCTATACATATACACAATTACTATTAGTTAAAAAGTTAAATATGGGGCTTATGATCAGGCTATGGGGAAGGGGCTATAGGCACCACGTTGGACCTCGAAAGTGGCAAGAAGAAGCCCCTGAAACAGCCCAAGAAGCAGGCCAAGGAGATGGAGGAGGAAGATAAGACTTTCAAGCATAAACAAAAAGTGGAACAGAAGAAACTTGATGAGCTGTTTAGGGTTCCCTAGCCACAGGTGGAATTAAGAAATCTGGCAAAAAGTGAGCTCTTTGTTATAGCTGAGGTGATGGTGACCACTCCCATTTTTAAACATCTGCATTCCCTTTTGCCACCTATATCTAGAATGAAGTGTTGTCCTGGAGCCTGTTGTACATTGTAATGAACTTTTGTTAAAAAAAAAAAATCTTAAAAAAATGTTAAATATGAAAAAAGTAGTTCTGGCTGGGCATGGTGGCACATGCCTTTAATCTGAGTTCTCAAGAGGCAGAGAAAGGTGACTCATTATGAATTCATGACCAGCCTGGTCTATAGAGTGAGTTATATAAGCTATATAATGAGATCCTGTCTTAAAAAAAAAAAAAGAAGGAGTTCTGTAAACCTGGCTGTCAGATTAACATTTAGTCTTTGGCTAATAGTGAACCAATGAGATTTTTAAGGGACCATTTCAGTAGTATGAATAAGAAATAATGAGATTGTAGACAGAGTAGTGGGGATAGGCAAAGGACATTTAGAGACTATTCAATCAAGTCACTGATTTGATTTAGGAAGTGAGTTAGAAAGAACTGGCAGATGACTTGGAATATGACCTTGAACAGTTCAGTGGTGTTAATCAAGATGGCAAACTGGAGGGCTGGGGCGGTATCTCAGTTGGCATAATGCTTGCTATGTAAACATGAGGACCTCAGTTAGATCCCTAGAACCCCTGTAGAAAAGCCAGGTGTGGTGCCTTGTGTTTGTAATCCCAGTGCTAAGGAGGTGGAGACAGATCCCTGGGACTTGCTGACCAGCCTAGCTTACTTGGCAAGCTACAGACCAGTGAAATATGCTGTCTAAAGAAACAAGGTGGGGGCTGGAGAGATGGCTCAGTGGTTAAGAGTGCTGACTGCTCTTGCAGAGGACCCGGGTTCGATTCCCAGCACCAACATGACAGCTAAGAACCATCTTTAATTCCAGTTCCAGGGGAATCTGACACCCTCTTCTGACCTCCACGGCATTGCACAACACAGGTGCACCAACCTACATGCAGACAGTACATTCATACACATAAAAAAAAAAAAACAAAGAAAAGAAACAAGGTGGATGGCTTCATGAGGAAGACACCTGAGGCTGACCTCTGGCTGCCACGTGCATACACACATATGTGTACCTGCACCTTTCCCCATATGAACACACACACACACACAGTTGTAGAATAGTGTTTTTTTGTTGTTTTGTTTTATTAGATGGGGAGTCTGCAGAAATGAGGGATGGGATAAAGACTTTAGTTTGGGGCCTTTAAAATTTTTGTTGGGTGTGGTTCCTCTACTTTTTGTGTGGCATTGTTCTGATTGGTATTGCATAAATAATACTTCCTTTCAAAATCTTGTTTCTGCAGCTGTCTACTTTGTGTTTTATTCATACCTTCAAAGATGATAGTTAGATGCCATCTGTATTGACTATCTCTGTGTTAATCAAAAGGATAAAATGTTATTTAATAGACACCCACTAATTACCAGAGTGAGCTGCATAGATGTTATAATTTTCCAAAATTCTAAAAGAGACAGGCATTTTTAGACCTCTGCGATATGTGGAGAACATGCAGAGAACTTAAGTACTGTGTATACGTTCATATTACTAGTTAAAGAATGAAGCTGATAGGGATTTCTTGCTCTCAGTGCCTTTGAAAATACTTGGTAGGCTTGATGAGTACTCGTAGTCCAAGTCTGGAACATGGGTCACTGAGAAATAGAGATGAGTGAGTAGAAAGTAGGTTTGGTATGATGGTGCATGGATGTATTTCTAGCACCTGAAAGATTAAAGCAAGGGAATCTTGAGTTCTAGGTCAGCCTGGGTTGTAAAGCAAAACCCTGTCCAGAAAACAAGCAATCAAAAAACTGAAAACCAACCAACTAACCAGCCCTCAATAAGGAAGTAGATTGGGGCCATTTGCGACAGATGTTAGGGAACTTGGATATGGATTTTATAGGTAACAAGGGTAGTGTTTTTAAGATGCTTACACATTCAGGGAGAGGATTACACATAGCAGGGTAGCTCAGAGGTGTTTGAGAATTCACAAAATAGGGATGAAGATATTTTGTTATTTAAATTTTATTTTAAATTCTGTGACTCACAAATCTAAAAATTTTAAGTTGCATTGAATAAAGATATAAAAAAATTCCAATACTGGGCGTACATGAAGAAAGGCTTTCTTATGGCATCAATAGACCCTCTTCTGTGGGGATGACAGTCTGCTCATGGAACTTCTTGTTCCTCTTGGCCCCAGGGATTATCTCAAAGGTTTGCTCTTAGTTTCATAATAAACAGATTATTCTTTTGGTGCAGACAATACTTATTTTAAAAGGCTGAGAAAGCCCTAAGGGCCGTAATTGTAAATTCAGGATGCCAAAAAGACTTTAAAATTGTACTTAAATAACATTAAATCTTCCAGAAAATATAATAGGTTTTTTGTTTGCTTTTAATACTTGATTAGAGCAGGTCAACATCTGAGCTACACCATCAAGCAGATAAAGGGTCAAATGATATAGAAAAGTAGCTTCTGTTCCTTTTTCTCTGGGGCACTCATGCTATTCATTGGCATTCCAGTTCATTGTGGCATGAATAAGGTTTGCTTCTTCTAAGAAGTTTTTATGTTAGTAATTGAATTTTATGATTCTTATTTTTTAAAGCAAGGGGTTCATAAAAACTGTGAGCATGACTTATCTCTAATGCTAATAGAGATAAGAATTTTCTAACTGATAAAAAGGAAATAACAATGTCTATTTTACTTTTGGAGGGACTTATGGCATTTATAATCATAAAAGAAAAAATATCTAACCATATAAATTTCACCTAGAATTGAAGTTTATCAATTAACAGAAAATTAAAATCCATAAGAAACAGGAACATTCTGATAGGTCTAACAAGGTATATACTTTGAAAAGAATCCTATAGGGTCAAAAGTGGACAAGTAGTAGAGACTAATCGTAAGTACAGTCCTCTTGGCATTTGGGATGGAGAAATTGTAGCTGCAAAATGAGGTTAAGGAAGAGCTGGCAATTCAGCTGGAGTTACTAGGGTGGTCAGATCTGGATATTAACAGTTGTTCCAGGTTGAGGTTGATACTAAGATCGGTAGATTGTTAAATCTGATTAGGTCTTAGAGATGTGGAATCTACAGTTACATAGAGAGATTTGCGGGGGGGGGGGCTGGCAAGATGGCTCAGTGGTTAAGAGCACTAGCTGTTCTTGCAGAGGACCTGGGTTCAGTTCCTAACACCCACATGGCAGCTAACAACCGTCCGTAACTCCATTTCCAGGGGATCTGACAGCCTCTTCTGACCTCTGCAGGCATTGCATGACATGGGTGCACTTACATATGTACAGACAATATATTCATACACATACAATAAAAATGATAAATATTTTTTAATTCAGGTTTTGGAATTTGCCTACATTAATAGCCTTGTTTCAGCAATTACTTGCTTGGTCAAGTTATTTGTTAGTTTTAAACCACATCTGGGACTGCCAATGGGGCTCAGCCGGTGAAGGTACTTGCCAAACCTGATGACCTGAGTTCATTCCCTGGAATACACACACACACACACACACACACACACACCATGACATGCATATATGTGCTCTAGCACACACAAACAACTAATAAATGTAAAACTAGCCGGGCGTGGTGGCGCACGCCTTTAATCCTAGCACTTGGGAGGCAGAGGCAGGTGGATCTTTGTGAGTTCAAGGCCAGCCTGATCTACAGAGTGAGTTCCAGGACAGCTGGGGCTACAGGGAGACCCTGTCTCAAAGATCAAAAAAAAAAAAAAAAAAAAGTAAAACTAACCCTACTTGTCTAAGCATGAATTAAGGTTTTAGGTAACTTTTTTGGATGGTTGTTTTTAAATTTTATTTATTTATTTTTTTGTGTGTATGAATGTACTGTCTTGCATGTAGGTTTGTGCACCTGTGTCGTGCAATGCTGCAGAGGTCAGAAGAGGGTGTCGGATTCCCCAGGAACTGGAGTTAAAGATGGTTCTTAGCCACCATGTGGGTGCTCGCTAGGCCATCTCTCCAGCCCCAGGTTTTAGGTAATTAAGTACTTGTCATATTCCATAGACGTTTGCCATGTTGGTAGGGTATTCTATTTGTTTATGCTATTTTGAATTATGTGTGAGCATCTGTGTGTGGGTATTTACATTTGAGTGCAGGTGCTCTCAGAGGATAAAGACATCAGATCCCTCTAATGCTGAAGTTTCAGATTGTTGTGAACCACCTGACCAGAGTGCTGAACCAAGATTGGGCCCTTTGCAAGGGTAGTCTTATCTTAACTTCTAAGCCATTTCTCTAGCTCCTTTTTGGACGAACCATTCCTGCAGCCCCTCTTATTTTATTTTGAAAATGTCCCAGGGGGTTGGCTGTGCCGTGTCATGGAGGCTCAGTCTCCGAGCAGCCATTGAAGGGGAAGGAACTGCGGGTGTGTGAGTGTGTGTGTGTGTGTGCTTGTGTGCTTGTGTGCGTGTGTGTGTGTGTGTGTGTGTGTGTGTGTGTGTGCGGGTATGTGGACAAGGAGGTGGGGGCAGCCAAGTTCGAGTCCCAACTCGCTGGAGTCCATTTGCTATTCCTTCTTTTCTTCTCCTCTGCTTGGGTGGTAGTGGGCGTTTGTATGTGCAGTTCCTCTCAATCATTTCCAACTCTTGAAGAAATTTCAGGTTGAGGGGAGTGGGAAAGGCAGGAAGGTGGTGAGGGAGCACAGTACCCGAAGAGCAGGAGGACATGGAGATGAAGAAGAAGATTAATCTGGAGTTAAAGAACAGAGCCCCAGAGGAGGTGACAGAGTTAGTCCTTGATAATTGCTTGTGTGTCAATGGAGAAATCGAAGGCCTAAATGATACTTTTAAAGAACTTGAGTTTCCGAGTATGGGTAATGTAGAGTTAAGTTCACTGGCCCAGCTTCCCAGCTTCAATAAACTTCGCAAGTTGGAACTTAGTGACAATATAATTTCCAGAGGCTTGGAAGTCCTGGTAGAAAAGTGTCCAAATCTTACCTACCTCAATCTGAGTGGAAACAAATTCAAAGATCTCAGTACTGTAGAAGCCCTGCAATATCTGAAAAATGTGAAAAGTCTTGACTTGTTTAACTGTGAGATCACAAACTTGGAAGATTACAGAGAAAGTATTTTTGAACTGCTGCAGCAAATCACATACTAGGATGGATTTGATCAGGAGGATAACGAAGCACCAGACTTGGAAGAAGAGGACGATGAGGGTGGAGATGAAGATGAAGAAGATGAGGAAGAAGATGAAGCTGGTCCACTTGAATGATTTGAAGCATTTGAAGAGGAGGAGGAGGAAGATGAAGATGAAGATGAGGATGATGATGAAGTAGGCTCAAGTAGGAGAGGGAGAAAAGGAAGCAGGACTCCCCTACTTAATGAAGGAAGAAATTCAGAATGAAGAAGATGATGGTGATTATGTTGATGAAGGGGAAGAGGAGGAGGAAGATGAAGAAGAAGGGCTTCGAAGAGAGAAAGGAAATGAGATGCTGAAGACGATGGAGAGGAGGAGGGTGACTAGACCCCTCTCAGCTCAGATTCCCTGGCGCTGCTGGGTGTGCAGCAGGGCAGTCTCATCTCCTGTTCTTCCTGTATGATAGCTATCCCTCAGAAGATACTGTGTAGCTTTTTATAGGAAAAGTGTGGTTTCACTATTTTTGCCTTATCATTCCGAGTAAGATTTACTAGTCTGCTAATCATAATGTATGTAGAAAAGAATTTTCATTGATCCTCCCATTGTGAAATGCTCCAGCTAAAAATAAATAAATAAAAAACGAAAATGTTCCATTTGACGTTGTTACTGAAGATTATATACAGTCTTCACTAAAAACTATTATCTGAATTCTTCTCAAAGGTTACCAAGATTAGGAATTGCCAGGCTTGGTGGCACATGCTTTTAATCCCAGCACTTGGGAGGCAGAGGCAGGTGGATCTCTGAGTTCAAGGCCACCCTGGTCTACATAATGAGTTTCCAGGCCAGCCGGAGCTACAGGGAGACTCAAAAAGACAAAAAAAAAAAAAAAAATTGCCATGCAAGGCAAGGCTCTTGTTTGAATTAATTAGGTGGGTCAGACCTGAGCTTCAGCATACCCAACAACAACCAGATGATGCTGTTGCTGCTGGGCTTCCATCTTCTCTTCTTGCTGCCGTGTCCCTCCCCTCCCCTCCCCTCCCCTCCCCATATGTGCTCCAACTCCCTCTTAACCCTTATCCCTCCAGCCCCTCATCCCCATATCTGCCCCTTTCTCTCTCTATTAACCCTTAGCTTTCCAGTTACTCTCCTACTTTTTTATCTCTCTTCTGCTCTCACTTCATTTGTATATGTTTTTATGTAAAAATCTAGGACTCACAAATGAGAGAAAAGCTTGTGATGTTCATCTTTCTGAGTCTGGCTTTCAATGATTATTATAAAGTGATAGTTTGAGATAAATTGGAGATGTATATTTTTATCTTATTTTTTAGGAGATACAAATGAAATTATGCTGTGGGTTTTTTTGTGTTTGTTTTTGTTTTTGAGACAGAGTCTCATTGTATAGTATGTACTCACTGGCCTCAAACTTACCATCGTCCTGCCTCGGCCTCCGGAGTGGGTAAGTTGTAGTTGTATGCCCCACATTCTACAGAAAGTTGATTTGTGGATCACATTGTGTGTTTTAGCTTGCTTGATGACCATGTTCAACAACATTAAACTATATTGATCCTTCAGTGTCACAGTTATATGTGGCAGATCTGTTTTGTTCATGGGTCAAGAAGTAGAAAGCAATGGTGATTAAGTTGGAAAAGGGTAGAAGGGCTAATATGAGATGGAGAAAGATTACAGGGGAAGCTAAAAGAGATTTCAATTGAATTATGGAGCAAGAGTCTTAATTACATGGGTTCTTTCTTAGGCTGATGCAGATGGTAAGAGGTAGGATAATGGGCACAGTACCTTTTAATATGATTTTATATATGCAAAACAAATAGGTTTGTTTTGGTAAAGAGTAAAATAGTGACTTTTAAATTTAGTTATGTAAATTTGGGAGAGAGTGGAACTTGATAACTTATTTTGGGTCGGAAATCTAAAAAGAGAGTTTTTTTGGTTTTTGAGGTAGGGTCTCAAAGGCTGGCCTTCCTTAAATTCTAATCCTACTGCTTCTCCCTCCTGCAGGAGTGCTGGGATTACAGGTACATGATAGCATACCCTGCTGCATAGGATCCTGGGGATCAGATCTAGGGCTTTGAGCATCCTAGGCCAGCACTGTATCAACTGAGCTACAGCCCAGCTTCAACAAGACAGGCAGTTTTAACTTACTGAAAATTTAATGGGATCCCAAAATGCATCAGTTTCTTATCTAAAGAAATTGCTTTAGTATGTTTTGGTGCCAGTTTATCATTGGCTTTCCTTCTTAAGTTTCTACTCTTTTTTTTTTTTTTTTAATTTTTGTATTATACCTTTCCAGATCTAGATTACAATGCGAAATAGCTTGAGCCCAGTCATGTTGGAGACAGTTGGAATGTGAATAAAACCTCTGTGTGTGTGTGTGTGTGTGTGTGTGTGTGTGTGTGTGTGTGTTGCCAGGAACCAAGCCCCTGGGCCTTTTGCATATTAGGCAAGGGTTGTACAGAATCAAACCTTCAACTCCCAAGCCTGTTTTTTTGTTTGGTGTAAGTTATAAAAAGTGTATGATATATTAATTCTTTCAGATTAATTTTCTGTTAAAGTATAGGTTCCTTATAGTTTTGCTTCTGACTAGTATAGATCCTAGACTTTATTAATTAAACAAATAGCAATCTTTTATATGCTTTTAAAATTAGAGACTATGCAAACAAAATGTAACGTGAGTACAGCAAATGCTTGTCGTAGGTGTCCTAGAGGGATCCTGATATTTGGATGTTGTATGCAAATTATCTGTCCTTATGTCTGATGTAGAAAACAAAGTTGCCATCACTAGAGATAGTCTCTGAAGTAGATAGAGGGTTAAAGGACACTAGTGGAGCTATAAAGGTGGTAATCCAATGAATAAGGGCTCCCTCCGCATGGTGAACGTTTGGCTTATGTTAATCCTTAAGATTTGTATTAAACCATTTTATGCTCTTGTTTTCTTTTTTATTCAGTCTTCAACTTGACCAACAATGTAGATTTGGACAACACAAAAAAGAAAATGGAGATATACCAAAAGGAAAACAAAGATGTCATTCAGAAAAATAAGCTAAAGCTGGTTAGTTGTTAAATATTTTCTTCTTTTGTAGTAGTAACAAATATTTTCATATAATAATAATACTTGTTACAAAACTACCTTTCTTTAAGCCAGTTGTGGTGGTGCATACCTACCCTAATCCCAGCACTCTGGTGACAGGCAGGCAGACCTCTATGAGATCCAGCCCAGTCTGTTTTAACATATTGAGCTCCAGGTCAGGTGGGGCTAAAGTATTTAACTGAAATTTAACTTTGAAATACTGATCTATTTTATAGATGCATGTAGTTGGGGGATATCCACATTATTATAGCAAAAATAGCTTGTCTGTGCTTTCTGTAGGGACTGGATCTATTGTCTGGTAAGTTAAGTTTGCAGTTAAACAATGATCAAGCTCATTTTTATTCTTGGACATTAATTTCTTTCTTCTTTAAAATAAAGGATTGTGGAGGCCACAGTGTTGGAGCTCTCCAGGGGGATTTAAAGAAAACAATGCACCATTTATTGCAAATTAAAATGAATTAACGATTAAACCAGAGGAACAAATGTGTAAGCTAAGCTTAACTTAGGTACATTTTTTTTTGGTACTGAAATAGTAGCATTACACATATCATATAATAAAAGCAATTTAGTTGATCTAATGTCAAAATTTGTCTTTGAATATTTCAGGACTTATAATTCATGGTTAAATTATTCTGCAATGGATAAAAATTCTATGCATGCAGGGATATAATCTTATTTCTAGAATTTAGTTTTCTTTTTTTGTTGTTGTTGTTGTTGTTGTTACAACTTAGCCTTCAAGCTTTGGAGGAAGGTAGAGGTAATTACTTTTGAGGTATCTTATCAGCAGGTTGGAACCAGCCATGATAGTCTCTTGAACCATTCTGTTCTTTTTTTATTGAATTTTTGCGTTTTTCATACAGTCCCGTCTCATGGTGTATAGAGTCCCTTCCCTGTCCACATCTTTCCTTATTGTCCCTCATCCAATTTAATGTAGTCTATTATATATGATCATTTGAATTTGACTGTGTGTGTGTGTGTGTGTGTGTGTGTGTGTGTGTGTGTGTGTATACTTCGGTGCAAGGGTATGTGTGGCAGTCAGAGGTAAACTCTGTGTGTTATTCCAGTGAGCCCTGGGGATCTGCCTGTCTCTGCCTCCTCAGCAGCAGAAGTGCAAGTTATCATGCATGGCTTTTTACGTGGTTTGGGGGGTTCAGCTCTGATCCTCATGTTTGCATGGCAAGGATTTTAACCCTGAGCTCTCTTCTGATTTCTGAGTTTGGCTATTTTATATACCTCATATAAGTGAAATCATAAAGTATTTATTATACTTGAAAATATTTCATTTTTCTTCTTTTTCTTTAGGCACTTTTTGGGACGAGGTCTCCCCATAGCCCCAGCTGGCCTAGAATTCACTATGTAGACCAGGCTGGCTTTGAACTCACAGAGATCAGACTGCCTCTGCCTCCCAAGTGCTAGGATTAAAGGCGTGCACCAGCATAGCCGGCTTTGTCAGTTTATTTATTGTTCTGTTTAGGTTGTCTGTCCAATTTTACATCCACTTAGTGTTCAAGCCATACCTGGTCAGTCTTCATGTTCTGTTGATGGTTACTCCTTATCATTTTTTTAAACCTGGCTCTTCTTCGAGGCTGGAGAGATGGCTCAGTGGTTGAGAGCTGCTCTTGCAGAGGACCTGGGTTCAGTTCCCAGCACCCACACTGTGGCTAAGAACCATTGTTAACTTCAGTTCCAGGGGAATATGATGTCTTCCTCTGACCTCCACAGCACTGCGTGACATGGGTGCACCTCCCTACATGCAGGCAGTACACTCATACACATAAGAAGTAACAAAAAACAAACACCTGGCTCTTCTAATAATTCTATTACCTTATTATTCTATTACCTTTCCTTCTAAGCTATTTGTGTTATCATTCTAACTAGTCTCTTGTCATCAGCTTGAACCCAGTTAATCTGTACACCTTACTGATACTAGTCATCTTTCTAAACCATTCCTAAGATAGTCTTAATGGCTTACCAGTTGCTTTCATGGGGCACAAATTTCTCTTTTTTTCTTGAGATGTTGTTTTTCTGTCAATGGGGGTGAATATTTAGTGTTTGGAATCCTAAAGCTCTATGTACTGCCCCAGGGCTGGGTCCTTCCTTGTCTCTGGTGGTAGCCAGCAGCCACTGCCGTGCCCTGCGTCTGTCCTCAGGTGATATTCCTCTGTGTGTCTGTTTCCAGATTTCCCCATATTATCCTAGCTTGATTACATCAGCAAAGATCTTTTTATCTAAATAAAGTCATTTTTATTGGTACTAGGATTTCAGTCTTTAATGTTTATTTTTAATTCCACCAGTACAATGAAACCTTTTCTAATTCAATTTGTAGTCTTGAGGAAAATGTGTCACTTTATCAATTGTATCATCACTCAGGTGCTGTATATAGCATATGGACACTTGACATACCTAATTGCAAATAAAGAGACATACTCTCTATGTAGAAATTTGCTACCTTTTTTTTAACATCTTTTTTTTTGAGGCAGGATTTCAATATGTAGCTTTGGCTGCCTAGAACTCCCTATGTGGACTAGGCTGCCTCCAGCTCACAAAGCTGTCAGTGCCTCTGCCCCTTGAGTGTTAGGACTAAAGGCATGTTCTACCACACCCAGTTTTATATTTGTTTTTCCTTACCCTTTTGGATGAAATTTGGATTTCCTTCTCAACAGAAAGGTTGTATTAGAGAGTTATATTACACAGTGTAAGAAACAAAGGTGGAAAGTTTCTAAAAATGGGAGAAATGCTCATGAGACTTAGCAACTGATTTAAGGAGAGTGGGGAGGGGAGTAAACTAAAATGACGTTAGATGGAGTTCACCTGAGATGCTGGTTTGCTCTCGGCAGAATAAGGATTTCAGAGACCAGGTGTTTAATTTTGCATATACTAAGTTTGTAAAATATAAGTGCAACATTTTTTCTTCCCGAAAACTTTGTGTGTTTTTAGGAGGAGGAAATTTGCCTAATAAATGAATTGAAAAAATTCCATTTTAAGTCCCATAAAGTGAATGACTTTAAATTGTCTATAATAATTATTTAAATGTCTCCCCCCATATTAACTAGTTATTCCAACTCTGCTTCTGGGCTTAGTGTACTTTGTTTAGGTGTTTGTCATTCTCTATAATAGTAACATGTGCACATGAAATAAAAAAAAATACTAGTTTCTTCTATAGAATTATTTTAAAAATATAAGTGATTAATTTGCTTTGTTTCTATAAATAAAGCATCAGAGTTTGGTATCTGATTGATGTTGATTGCTAAATTATTCTGTTCTGTATATGAATTTCTGTTTAGACTCGGGAACAGGAAGAATTGGAGGAAGCATTAGAGGTAGAACGCCAGGAAAATGAACAAAGAAGACTATTTATACAAAAGGAAGAACAACTGCAGCAGATTCTCAAAAGGAAGAATAAGCAGGCATTTTTAGATGAACTGGTATGTACTAATGCTAATTATGATTTAAGAAGTTAAGCTTGGGGGGCTGGAGAGATAGCCTAGCGGTTAAGAGCACCAACTACTCTTACAGAGGACCCGGGTTCGATCCCCAGCACCCACATGGCGGCTGAGAACCGTCTGTAACTCCAATTCCAGGAGAACTCCAGTTCCAGGGAAATCTGAGACCCTCTTCTGACCTCCGCGGCATTGCATGACACGGGTGCACAGACCTACATGCAGACAGTACATTCATACACATAGAAAATAAATAAAATTAAAAAAAAGAAGTTAAGCTTGTTATTTATTTTGCTGAATAATGGCATTTAATGGCAGTTTCACAGTGTTCGTGCTCAAGTCACATTCATTTTTTTTCAGTATATTTTATTTTTTTAATTTATTTTTTTGTTGGTAGTAATTTTTAATATTTCATGCTCATGTACATACATGTAAATACAGTTACAGACCATAAATATCCATTTGGCAAAAATCTGCCTTTAAGCAAGGAAAAAAAATCTTTAAAATAAACAACCTTAATACTGAGGACCACTAACTGCTGAGGTAACTTTTCACCAAACATAACATTCTTACTATAATTCAAGTGGTTATGAAACATTGTCTTATAACAAAAATGAAACTAATACACATTTTCAAACTAAACAAAAATATCTTAATTATAAATAGGGAAAATACATATTCCTGGTAAAACTCAATTATGAGATTACTTCCTCTTGTTAGACACCTTTTAATTTTAATTGACAAATTGTTATGTATTTATGGGGCTCAGTTGCAATATATGGATCAACTTTGGAAGGTTCAAATGAGACTTATTAATCATTTCTTTGTGGTGAGAATATGTAAAACTCTTTAAGTTGTTTTGAATATATGTGCTTATTTTTTTAAAAAGGAACCTTTATACTGCTTTCCAAAATGTGTACACTAACTCATGCTACTAATGAAGATATACTAGGATCCATTCTTTTCCTCCACATCCTTACTCATACTTGTTATTGTTCATTTTTTTTTTTTTTTGTCTTTTCAAAATAGGATCTCCCTGTAGCCCCAGCTGTCCTGGAATTCACTCTGTTTTTTCTTTTTTTTTTTTTTTTGTCTTTTCAAAATAGGATCTCCCTGTAGCCCCAGCTGTCCTGGAAACCACTCTGTAGACCAGGCTGGCCTTGAATTCACAAAGATCTTCCTGTCTCTGCCTCCCAAGTGCTAGGATTAAAGGCGTGCGCCACCACGCCCGGCTTGTTCATGTTTTTAATAACAGCCAGTCTAGCAAGATGGTATATCATCATGGTTTTCATTTACATTTCTCTGAATAATCAACCTGTTGGACATCAGTATATCTTTTCAGGAATATCTGTTCAAGTGTTTAATAGGATTAAAAAATGAAATTTGTGAAACTATTGTATTCTAATAAACATTTAGAACCTTCTTAGGAATATCTCTAAACCTAATAAGGTTTTAATTACCTCAATTTAAAAGTTCCTTATTTTTCAGTCTAGAGTTATATACAATTTCAACATTACCACTTAGTATTCAGTCTAACAGACCTTTACTGGCTTCAAGTAACCCTGATATACTTCTGTTTAATATTTTCCAAATATTTCCTAGTTTTCCAGTACTTTTCAGTTAATGACTGTAGTAACACACTTAAAAATTCATCTAAACAGAAACAATACAATTTGAGTTTGTAGTGAACTCTGAAATCAATATTCCATGACATTCAGTGTTATCAAAATGAAATGTTTCCTCTTACCAAAGCTGTTCGTATAAAACCAAACATCATACATCGTTCTGTAGTTGTCATTTAAAAGCAAAAATACATAACTATTTTTTCCCCACATCCAACATAATCACCTGTCAAGCCCTCTGGGCATCAACCTTCAGCAAAAATACAATTTTTCTGTATTTTTTAATCAATTATCTTAGGAAAATAGAAATGTATTACTAATCACTCCCCTATTTCCAGGGCTTGTCTAGTCTTATTTTAAAATAAACGAAATGGTTTTATGGTCTCACATCTCAAAGAATGATTTCTAGGAGACCTTCTTCAGAAACCCATTTTCATCTAAGTTTCTCATTCGTTCCTACTTCCACAAAGAAAACCAAAAGCAAGCAAGCATTCCTTCACATCCCTCCCTGTCATACCACAGTCCCTCTTATAATAGAAATGTTCACCAACTGGGAAAACTTCCTTTCTAGGAAGTCCCTTCATTCCATAGGGTCTGAAGAAATCAGGTTATTAACGAGTTTGGAGATCAAATTCAGAAGTTTCTGCCAGAAGTCCAGTTTGTTTCCAGTTCTTCAGAGTTGAACACACTGAGCATCCAGATCTGTGGGCATCCATGTAGGCTTTGGGCTCTGCTGCGGGCTCTTCTGAGCCTTCTTCCCAGGCATCTCCGCCAGCACTGTAGTGATGCTGGTAGAACACCCAATGGAATCCAGTTTATTTCCAATTCTCAGAAGCTCAGCGGCACACCCCAGCTCTAGCGTTCAGTGGCACTCTGACGCACCTGGCTCCTGGGCATCTACCAATGCGCCACTGTGATCATTGCTGCATACTGGGGACTCTGGTCTCCGAGCACTCGGCTTTCAGTAGGACTTTGGCTGTGCAGGATAGACCGGCCTGTCTGGCCGCCCACCCCATGCACAGAGCTCCAAGCTGCACCCAGTACACCCGGGAGTCCTCTGCAGTCTCCAGTATATTTTAAAATATTTATTATTATCAGTATTTGTGATGCATATGTTATGTATGCGTGTATGTATGTATGTATGTATGTATGTATGATGTGTATGGGGGCATGCATGTGGAGGTCAGAGGACAACTTCTTTGAGTTAGTTCTCTTCTTCCACCTTTATTTGTGTCCCAAACTGCATGTGGAGGTCAGAGGACAACTTCTTTGAGTTAGTTCTCTCCTTCCACCTTTATTTGTGTCCCAAACATTCAGCTCAGGTTGTCAGGCTTGAATGGCAAGTGCCTTTACCCACTGAACCATCTTGCCAGCCCCACCTCTAGTTCTGACAGCTCTTGATGTCATCATATGTGTTGCTGAATACTAGGTTGTATCCTTGCCAAACAAACAACCTTCCCCCATAATCTGTTTTTTTTTTTTTTTTTTTTTTTTTTTTTTTTNTTTGTAATTTTTATTAATTTATTATATAACCCCATTTTTATGCTACTTGTTTTCTTTTTTATTTTCATCTTCACTTTAAAAACGAAGACAATGTATTGATTTTAAAAAAAATACACAAAAAAAGAAAATGAGAGAAAAATAGTTATTTATATACCAAAGAAAAAGTAAAACAAAGATCAAAAAAAAACTCAGAAAAAATGAAAAAAGGCTAAAGCTCTGGATTAGATTGTTAATATTTTCTTCTTTTTGTATGTAGTACAACAAATATTTTTTATAATCAATAATACATACTTGTTACATAACACTACTTTCTTTAAGCCAGTTGTGGTGGTGCATCACACTACCCTAAATCCCAGCACTTGTGTGACAGGCAGAGGCAAGAACCTTCTTATGAGATCCAGCCAAGTCTGTCTTTAACATATTGGCTCCAGGCTCGTGAGGGGGGGAAAGATAGTATTTAACTGTATTTGTAACTCTTTGAAATATGATTATATTTTATTAGATGCATTTTGGAGTTGGGGAGATAAACCATTATTATAGCAAAAATAGCTGTGCTGGCTTTTCTTGTAGGAGGGGACACTGGATCTATTGTCTGGTAAGTTAAGTTGCATTGTTATTTTTTCAGTTATTAAACAATGATCAAGCTCATTTTTATTCTTGGACATTAATTCTTTCTTTTTACATAACGATTTGAGCAGTTTTCATGGTTTATAATTTAGAATGTTGATCTTTTAAGAAGAAGCACAAAAGTTTTTTGAGTTCAGGGGGAATTTAAAGAAAAACAATGCAACCCTTATTGCAAATTAAAATGAATTTAACGATATTAAACCAGCAGGAACACAAATGTGTATTAAGCAAGCTTTAACTTATGTACATTTTTTTTTATGGGTACTGAAATAGTATTTTAGCTTTCACCATCATATCATATAATAAAAGCAATTCTAGTGATCTAATGTCAAAATTTGTCTTTGAATATTTTCAGGACTTATAATTTCATGGTTATATTATTCGTGCATATGGATTATTAAAATTCTATGCATGCAGGGATTATAAATTTATTTCTAAGTAAATTTTAGTTTTCTTTTTTTTTGTTGTTTGTTGTGTTTCTGTTAAACTTACCTTCAAGCTTTGTGATGAGAAGGTAGAGGTAATTACTTTTGAGGTATCTTATCAGCAGGTTGGAACCAGCCAAGATTCAGTCTCATTGAACCAGTCTGTTCTTTTTTTTTTTATTGAGATTTATTGAATTGCGTTTTTCATACAGTCCCGTCTCATTGGTGTATTAGAGTCCCTTCCCTGTCCACTATCTTTCTCTTATTGTCCCTCATCCAATTTAATGTATCTATTTATTATAGTATTCATTTGGTAATTTGACTGTGGTGTGTGTGTGTGTGTGTTGTTGTGTGTTGTGTTGGTGTGTGTGTTGTATTACTTTGGTTGCAAGGGTATGGTTGTGTCGGCAGTCAGAGGTATCAAAACTCTGTGTGTTATGTTATTCCACTGATGTGCAGCTGGGGATCTGCCTGTCTCTGCTCATTCCTCAGCAGCAGAAGTGCCAAAAGTTATCATGCATGGCTTTTTACGTGGTTTGGGGGGTTCAGCTCTGATCCTCATGTTTGCATGGCAAGGGATTTTAACCCTGAGCTCTCTTCTGATCTTCTGAGTTTGGCTATTATTATATACCCTATGGTGTAAGTGAAATCATAAATAATATTTATTTATATTGAAATTATTTCATTTTTCTTCTTTTTCTTTAGGCACTTTTTGGGACAGGAGGTCTCCCATAGCCCCACGCTGGCCTAGAATTCACTATGTAGACCAGGTTGGCTTTTTTGAACTCACAGAGATCAGGACTACCTCTGCCTCCCAAATGAGTCTTAGGAATATAAAGGCGTGCACAGCATAGCCGGCTTTGTCAGTTTATTTATTGTTCTGTTTAGGTTGTCTGTCCAATTTTACATCCACTTAGTGTTCAAGCCATACCTGGTCAGTCTTCATGTTCTGTTGATGGTTACTCCTTATCATTTTTTTAAACCTGGCTCTTCTTCGAGGCTGGAGGATGAGAGTGGGCTCAGCTTTTCGTGAGAGCTGCCTCTTGCAGGGACCTGGGTTCAGTTCCAGGCACCCACACTGGGCTTAGAACCTTCTTTACTTCAAGTTTCCAGGGGTTAGGAATATGATGTTTTCCTCTGACCTCCACAGCCACTGCTGAACTGTTGTGCACCTCCCTACATGCAGGCAGTACACTTCATGCCACAAGAGTATAGAAGTCAGAGCGGACAAAAACAAACACCTGCTCTTCTAATAATTTCTATTACCTTATTATTCTATTACCTTTCCTTCTAAGCTATGGTTGTGTTATCATTCTAACTAGTCTCTTGTCATCAGCTTGAACCCAGTTAATCTGTACACCTTACTGATACTAGTCATCTTTCTAAACCATTCCTAAGATAGTCTTAATGGCTTACCAGTTGCTTTCATTGCGTGGCACAATTTCTTCTTTTTTTTTCTTGACGATGTTGTTTTTCTGTCAATTGGGGGGTGATGTGAATATTTATGTGTTTGGAATCCTAAAGCTCTATGTACTGCCCCAGGGCTGGGTCCTTCCTTGTCTCTGGTGGTAGCCAGCAGCCACTGCCGTGCCCTGCGTCTGTCCTCAGGTGATATTCCTCTGTGTGTCTGTTTCCAGATTTCCCCATATTATCCTAGCTTGATTACATCAGCAAAGATTCTTTTTAATCTAAATAAAGTTCATTTTAATTGGTACTAGGACTTTCAGTCTTTAATTGTTTATTTTTAATTCCAACCAGTACAATGAAATGAAACCTTTTCTAAATTCAATTTGTAGTCTTGAGGAAAATGTGTCACTTTATCAATTGTATCATCACTCAGGTGCTGTATATAGCATATGGACACTTGACATACCTAATTGCAAATAAAGAGACATACTCTCTATTGTAGAAATTTGCTACCTTTTTTTTTCAACATCTTTTTTTTTGTTGAGGCAGATTCACATATCGTTGCTTTGGCTTGCTAGAATCTCCCTAGTGTGGACTTAGGGCCTTTGTCTCCGCTCCAAAGCTGTCAGTTGCCTCTGCCCCTTCCTTGAGTGTTAGCGACTCTAACGGTCATGTTTTTACCACACCTCAAGTTTTATATATGTTTTTCTCCGATTACCCTTTTTGATGAAATTTGGATTTCCTTCTCAACAGAAAGGTTGTATTAGAGAGTTATATTACACAGTGTAAGAAACAAAGGTGGAAAGTTTCAAATGGGAAGAAAGCAGAAAAGAGTAGACGATGAGAAAGATGCTCATGAGACTTACGCAACTGATTTAGGAGAGTGGGGAGGGGAGTGAAAAACTAAAATGCCGTTAGATGGAGTCACCTGAGATTGTGCTGGTTTTTCGCAAATAAGCGAGCAGAATCGCGAGACAGAATCAACGACCAGAACGATAGTGAATAAGGAATTCGAGGAACCAGGTGTTTAATTTGGCCTTTTCTTTATATTATTCTAAGTTTGTAAAATATAAGTGCAACATTTTTCTTCCCGAAAACTTTGTGTGTTTTTAGGAGGAGGAAATTTGCCTAATAAATGAATTGAAAAAATTCCATTTTAAGTCCCTATAAAGTGAATGATTTCTCCTTTTAAATTGTCTATAATAATTATTAAATGGTCTCCCCCCATATTAACTAGTTATTCCAACTCTTTGCTTCTGTGCTTAGTGTACTTTGTTTTAGTGTTTGCTCATTCTCTATAATAGTAACAGTGTGCACATGAAACTAAATAAAAAAAATTACTAGTTTCTTCTTATAGAATTATTTTAAAAAATAGTATTTATTTTCTTTGTTTCTATTTTTTTTTTTTTTTTAAGCTTCCAGTTTTGGTATCTGATTGATGTTGATTGCTAAATTATTCTGTTCTGTATATGAATTTCTGTTTAGACTCGGGAACAGGAAGAATTGGAGGAAGCATTAGAGGTAGAACGCTTCAGGAAAATGAACAAAGAAGGGTATATTAATACAAAAAAAAACGACAAAGATTTTTTTTTTCAAAGGAACTAAATGCATTTAGGATCGTATTGACTTTAATGTAATTATGATTTAAGATTACTTGGCGAGTAGCCCTAGCTTGAGACCAATATCTCAAGACGTCGATCTCCGCATCCACACAGCGTAGAAACTCGTCGTACCCAATCCAAAATCAGTCCAGGGATCACTCTTCTACCTCCGCAATTCTTACACGGTGATCAGAACATCGGGCTTTCTAAAGAAAAAATTAAAATGAAGTTTAGCTTATTATTGCTTAATGGCATTTAATGATTTCACAGTGTCTCAAGTCAATTCATTTTAGTTTTTTTTAATTTATTTTTTGTCGGTGAATGTTTGTGAGATGATTTTCATGCTCTACGGTTACATACAGCAAATACCTTACAGACCAGGTCGACCCAATACCACATTGGCCTGAGAAACAAGCCTTTTAATCATTCCAGAAAAGATCTCTACAGGAAATCAGACCCTTTACTGAGGAACCCTCGACTGCTGAGGTGAACTGTGCACCAAGGAACATTCACATAATCAGTATGACATGTATACAAATAAATTCACATTTTCAACTACAAAAAAGATCGATATAATAAATAGGAAAATAATATCGGTAAAACAATTAAGATATTCTTAGCTCTTAATTTGAATTGGAACTTGTTATGTATTTTGCAGTGCTTTGAAATTGGAAGGTTCATGAATTTAACATTTTTGGGAGTATGTAATTAATTGTTTAAAATTGATCAAAGTGATTACGATTGTGAATTGGACAGTGGTCATTATACTCTCTTTCATGTATTATATTTTATCATACCTCTTTAACGCGCCTTATTTAAAGGGTTTGTCAGTCCCAAATCAAACACCCAAAAAAAAAAACTACAAAAACACCAAACAAAAAACACACCAAAAAAACCACAAAACAAAAAAACACATCAACCAACAAAACCAACCCTACAACAACCACCCACAAAAAACAAAAAACTAAAATACAAATTAATACTATTCATACCGCTACAACCAATGAACAAAATACCATGTAAAAACACTCCACTATAAAGACAACATCACAATATACAATACCATCAACAAACACCAAAATGTCTCCGCCACCCTAACCCAAAAGATCACAAAAACAACCTTTACCACCCCAAAACAAACACCCTATAACCAACACTACACAATGCAAGTAACTTTTCACCCACAACATATCAATACAAAAAAAAAAAAAAAAAAAAAAAAAAAAAAAAAAAAAAAAAAAAAATAAAAGTAAAATAAATTTAAAAAAAAAGAAACTACAACACTTTCAATAACAAAATATCTAATTTTAAACATACCAACTGGATAAAACCAAATTACTAGATACCAATGTAGACAAAAAAAAAAAAAAAAAAAAAAAACTTTAATTTAAGACAAATTTATGATATGGTCACAGATCAAAAAAAAGAAATTAACCAAAAAATATATAAAAAAGAAACAAACTAAGGTCAAAATGAGATATAATTTTTCCACTTGGAGAATATAAACTTAATGTTTTCATAGTGCTTATTTTTTAAAAAGGAAAACCGATTTTTACTGCTTTCCAAAATGTGTACACCTAACTCTTGCTATAATGATAGTATTACTTAGGATCAGTTCTTTCTCCACATCCTTACCTTCATACTGTTATTGTCTTTTTTTTATATTTTGGTTGTCTTTATCAAAATAGGATCTCCCTGGTAGCTCCCTAAGTGTCCGTGAACCCCTTGTAGACCGGATTGGCACGTTGAATTCCTACAAACTCTTCCTGTGCTCTCTCTCCCAAGTGCTGGATTAAAGGACGTTGCGCCACAGCCCGGCTTTCATGTTTTAATAACAGGCCACCAGTCTAGCAAGATGGTATATCATCATTGGTTTTCATTTACATTTCTCTGAATAATCATACCTGCTTGGACAATCAGTATATCTTTTCAGGGATATATCATGTTATAAGTTGTTTAATAGGATAATACAAAAATAGAAATATTGTAGACATATCTATTGTATTCTAATTAAACATTTAGAACCTTCTTAGGAATATCTCTACAACCTAATAAGGTTTTAATTACACTAACAATTTACAAAGTTCCTTATTTTTTCAGCTAAGTTCATATATCCAATTTCACACATTCACACACTTTAGTATCTCAGGTCTAACAGACCATTTAACTGGCTTCAAGTAACCCTGATATACTCTGTTTTAATCACTTTTCCAAATATTTCTAGGTTTTTCCAGTACTTTTCACAGTTTACATGACTTAAGTAACACATTAAACAATTTCACTAAACTCAGACACAATAACAATTTGCAGTTTTGTAGTGAACTCTGAAATTCAATATGATTCCATGGACATTACATATTAGTCAAAATGGAAAATGTTTTCCTCTTACCAAAGCTGTTCTGTATAAAACCCAAACATCTAACATGCGTTCTGTAGTTGTCATTTAAAGCAAAAATATCATAAACTATTTTTTCCCCACATCCAACATAATACAACCTGTCAAGCCCCTGGGCATCAACCTTTCAGCAAAAATACAATTTTTCTGTTATTTTTTAATCAATTATCTGCTAGGAATAATAGAAATGTATTACTAATCACTCCCCTATTTCCAGGGGCTTGTATCTAGTCTATTTTAAAATAAACGAAATGGTTTTATCGGTCTTTCACATCTCAGAAGATGTTTCTCCAGGAGACTCTTTAGGAAAACCCATTTTTTAAGTTTCAATTCTGTTCCTTACCTTCCACAAAGAAACACAAAGCAAGCAAGCAATTTCCTCACATTCCCTCCCTGTCATACACAGTTCCCTCTATATAATTAGAAATGTTCACCAACTGGGGAAAAACTTCCTTTCTAGGTACAGTAATCCCTTCATTCCATAGGGTCTGATGAAAAGAAATTCACCGGGTTATAACGAGTATTGGTAATCAATATTTATTCCCCCCCAAGAAGTTAGTTCTGCCAGAAGCCAGTTTGTTATACACAGTTCTTCAGAGATTGAACACACTGACATCCAGATCTGTGGGCATCCATGTAGCTTTGGGCTCTGCTGCGGGCTCTTCTGGCGACTTCTTCCCATGGCATCTCCGCCAGCACTGTAGTGATGCTGGCTAGAACACCCAATGGAATCCAGTTTATTTCCAATTCTCAGAAGCTCAGCGGCACACCCCAGCTCTAGCGTTCAGTGGCACTCTGACGCACCTGGCTCCTGGGCATCTACCAATGCGCCACTGTGATCATTGCTGCATACTGGGGACTCTGGTCTCCGAGCACTCGGCTTTCAGTAGGACTTTGGCTGTGCAGGATAGACCGGCCTGTCTGGCCGCCCACCAATGCACAGAGCTCCAATGCGTGCATCCCAAACGTTAACACCCGGGGATCCTCTCAAGTCTCTCGTATATTTATTAAAAAACTCTTATTATATCAGTATTTGTGATGCATAATGTTATGTATTGCGTGTATTGTATGATATGTATGTATGTATGTATGATGTGTATGGGGGCATGATACATGTGGATGGTCAGAGACACCTTCTTTGTAGTTAGTTCTTCTTTCCACCTTTATTTGTGTCCCAAATCTGCATGTGGAGGTCAAATCGAGGACAACTTCTATGTAGTTTAGGTTCTTTCCTTCCCACCTTTATGTTGTCTCCAAACATTTAGCTAGGTTGTCAGGCTTGAAAATGGCAAGTGCCTTTTTAACCCACTGAACCATTCTTTGCCAGCCCACCTCTAGTTCTGACAGCTTCTTGATGTCATCATATGTGTTGCTGAATACTAGGTTGTATCCTTGCCAAACAAACAACCTTCCCCCATAATCTGTCTTTTTTTTTTTTTTTTTTTTTTTGTCTTTTCAAGCCAGCGGTCTCCCTGTCGCCCCAGCTGTCCTGGAACTCATTCTGTAGACCAGGCTGGCCTTGAACTCACAAAGATCCGCCTGCCTCTGCCTCCTGAGTGCTAGGAATTAAAGGCTTGCACTACCATGCCCAGCTCCCCATACTCTTTTATGCTTTCTGTGGGTTAAGAATTCAAGTGGGTCTTTGGGGGTCTCCTCCCTCTACAGTGTGTTAGTTACACCTCATGTGACTTCTGTAAGTATACATTTAGATATCTTGCACAGTAGCAGTTACAGGAGAGAATATTCTAAGAGTAAAGAAGTAGACAGTTGAATGTTCTTAAGGCTTGGGCTGGGAAGCTGGTTTAGCATCATTCATCAGTCAGTGAAAGAAGCCACTCAGTTTTTTACTATAAAGAATTTAAAATGATTCATCCTAAGATAGGATGTTTGTGGTCCTGGAACCTTTTCTGCGATTTAAGGATGTTCAAGTAAAGCTCTGTTTATTTCACTTCTATTGCTTTTCATTCTCTTCCCTCCCTTCCTCCTTCCCTTCATCTTTTCCTCCTCCCCCCTTCCCCCTTCCTCCTCCTCTTTTTCCTCCTCTTCCTCCTCCTCCCCTTCCTTATCTTCCTTTTCTTCAGCTTTTTAATATATTTCAGATGGCACAAAAAATAACATTATAATTGACATAAATAATACTCAACAGATTGCTTAATATGTCTCTAAGCTTACTTAACATTTTTAGAGCATTTTTCTCTTAAGTTTTCCAACAACAAGCTTACTTTTAATGTTTTGGTTTTATGCTGAAATATACTGACTGATTATTCTGTGACAGGACTGGACATCATTTTTTTGTGTGTGTGTGTAAAAATATATTTGGATAAAACGGCAATGTTCTTACAATATTAGTATTTTCCAACAATTAACTCCTATTCAACTTTGTTAGGTAATAGCGATAATAGTGACTGTGCCTGTGAAATTGTTCATGGATTTGATACTTTATTATTTGGGTGTTAGTGACATGATGAACTAGAAAATGCTCCTCAAAGTCTTTTCTTCCCCTTCCATTTCTGGCTACATGTATTCATTCTGTGAGGCATCTCTTCAGTGTTGACATGCTTAGCCTTCCTGTCTTAATTGCTCTGTTATTGTTCTATGATGGAGTAAATGTTTATGTGTGTGTTTTACTGATGTGCATTTGTTGAAAAAGCAGTTAAGCCAGTTAACCAGGAATAAAAGGATAAGGCAAGATTATTTAATTTAGAGGTAGATGAAAAAGTAAAGAAAATAAGGATTAGTGAGGCTTAGACAAAAAGTGCTCATCACAAAACCCTATCTAGGGCTAGTGAAGTAGATTGTTTAATGAGTGAAGGCACTTGCCACCATGCCTGACAACCTGAGTCAGATTGCCAGGGCCCATGTGGTAGAGGAGAGACACAACTTCTATAAGATGTTCTCTGGCTGCCACATGTGGGCCATGGCATGTGCGTATGCACACACACAAAATAATAAAAATGTAATGACCCACTCCTATCCACTTTCTATGGGCGGAATATAAATATGATTAAAAAAATTAGAGGAGAGCTGGGCACTTGGGAGGTAGAGGCAGGCAGATCACTGTGAGTTCCAGGCCAGCATGGTCTACAAAGCGTGTTCCAGGCCAGCTGGGGCTACAGGGAGACATTGTGTCAGGAAGCCCCCCCCCAAAAAAAAAAACCAAAAACAAAAAATCTAGGGCAGCAGCATATCAAACAGAATGATGTTTTTATTTCACAACTTCCATTAGTTCTTTCTTGCACTTTTCTCCTGCGTTCTTTGCTAGCAGTTATTCTTGCATGTCCTTCAGAGTTTTGCTGCCTTGTTGAGCTGCTGTTGGCATGAAACTCCCCCTCTAATGCAGTGAGGCATGAAGCAAGATGTGAAACTGCCAGTGTTGTGCATTGTGTATGATCTGGAGTTAATACTGGTTCTTGACAGTTTTTCCCTACGCTTCCTGTTTTCTTCACCTGCAAGTCATTACTGCACATATTTTTTTCACTATTTAGATCATATAACATGGTGGTTAAATAATTCTTAGTAATTTACAGTATTTATCAGGACAATTAATTGCCACAGAGGTTTAGAATACCTTTTCGATTTCTACTTTAAAAATTCGTTTTAATCTTTTTTTGTTAAAAATCATTGAACATATTTTTAGTCCTTGACTAGTTGAATTAATTAAATTCTTTTATCTTGATCTATATTAATGAAGTGAAATCATATATTTCTTTTTCTACATATGTTCAAGTGTTAGTTTTTTTAATAAAGAAAGTGAAGATAATTATAAATATGTTTAGAAATGTCTAGAAGCTTAAGCCCTAGACTTGTTCCCGGACCCAATTTATGCAAGTACTACTTATTAGAATTCTTTTCCTTCAGTTTTTCAGTTTGGTCCTTGTGCCAAAAGTCACTCTTTAACCTTTTAAAAAGCATTGGCAGTACATTATACTGTATGTGACAGGATTTTAATGTTATGGTCTGAATGTTTATGGCTTAGTATTTGCCATAATGTTGGCTAAAAAAGTCCATTTATTTAATCCTAACTGTAAATTCAATTTTTTTAATAGTTTGGAAAAAGATTTTAATCAGGTTCTGTCTTATTAAATCTTTTTATATTATTGTTTGAAAATTCTGTTCAGTTTATGTCTTAAATTTTGTATGAGTTAATATCGTTGTCAAATGCAGTAGCTGATTTTTATTAGAAATATTGTTTGCCAGATGGCTTGCTTAAAGTCAGTTAAAATAATCTTTAAAAACGGTCATTATAAAGCTTTTAATGAGTATTACAGGCAGTCTTATTAAAATTTCTTTAAATATTTAAACAGTTTGCCTTTAGGCAATTATTATAGGCTATGCAACCTTTCAAGGTAAAGTGTAATGTTAAGAACAATGAAATAACTTGAAAAACTGAATCTGCATGTTGCATATTCCCCAGAGCATGTATGTTTCATAGTTTATTTTGCTCTAGAGATTTTTTTATCAGCACCAATGCTTAATTCTAGTTTAACACTGGTAGAGGCTTTCAGGCTGCAAGATTTTGAGTGCTAAAGTAGAGGTAAATAGTTTTAAAGTAAATTCTATGATTGAGATGCCTAGAATGCTTATTTTTATAACATTTCAGTTATTTTTCAAGATGTTTTCAATTCCTTTAAATTTTTTCAATATTTATTTTTATTCTAAATTATGTGTATATGTGTGTATTTGTGTGTGAGTATGTGAAAATGAGTACAGGTGCCCATTAGAGCCAGAGGCGTTTGATCCCCAGGAGCTGGAGTTACAGACAGTTCTGAGCTGCTGACATGGTTGCTGGGAATTGAACTCAGGTCCTCTGGAGGAGCAGTATGTGCTTTCTACCTCTGAGCCACCTCTCCAGCCCCACTCGGTTTCTTGTAATGTGAATGTGAAATTACAGCAGGCCAGTCTTGGTTAGCAGCTTATTTGAAGTGAAGACATTGTTTTGCTTTCTTAAAATTTATTTTTATTGATGTGTATGTATGTGTGTCTTTGTGTGTATGTGGACACATGTGTGCAGGTGCCCATGGAGGCCAGAGGATTTGGATTCTCTGGAGCTGGAATTTCAGGGGTTGTGAGCCACCCAGTGTGGGTACTTGGAAGCCAACTGAAGTCTGGGCAGGAGGCCTTCTTAACTGTTCCTAACATCTCTCCAGCCCCTGATTTAACTTAAAAAGTTGGTTTATTATTTTGTGTGAGTACATGTTTTATGTGTTGTAGGAGGTATGGGTATGGAGGTCAGAGGACAACTTTGTGGAGTTGTTCATTTTGCCTTCATGTGGATTTTGGGGATTGAACTCATGTCTTTAGGTTTGTGGGCAAGTGCCTCTACCTGCTGAGCTGTCTCCCAGCCCTAATGATTGAACTTTTTCATCAGGCAAATTTATTTTTCTTTTTTTTAAATTAAAAAAATTTTTTTTAAATTTTTGCATGTGTGTGAGTGTACTGTCTGCATGTAGGTTTATGCACCCATGTCGCGCAATGCCACGGAGGTCAGGAGAGGGTCTCGGATTCTCCTGGAACTGGAGTTCTCCTGGAATTGGAGTTACAGACGGTTCTTAGCCGCCATGTGGGGGCTGGGGATCGAACCTGGGTCCTCTGCAAGAGCGGTCGGTGCTCTTAACTGGTAGGCTATCTCTCCAGCCCGAAAATTTATTTTTCTTTTTCAGTTTGTATACATGAAAAGATAGACTAGCTCTTTTTTTTTTAAATTTTTGAATTAATTTTATTTATTTCTGTATGTGTATGAATGTACTGTCTTCATGCAAGTTTGTGTACCCGTGTCGTGCAATGCCGCGGAGGTCAGAAGAGGGTCTCGGATTCCCCTGGAACTGGAGTTCTCCTGGAATTGGAGTTTCAGACGGTTCTCGGCCGCCATGTGGGTGCTGGGGATCCAACCCGGGTCCACTGCAAGAGCGGTCGGCGCTCTTCACCGCTAGGCCATCTCTCCAGCCCAGACTAGCTCTTAAAAGACATTTTGGCCATGTCACATTTAAAATCATCTCTAATTTTACAGTTGACTACAAAATATTTAATGAAAATCTAAAATTGTTACAGGAATTCACAACAATGTTACTAACGGATTACTAATATTTTGTGGAAAACACGATACAAATTCAAGCATATTCTCATACTATGTTTCTTAATTCTCTTCTATTATGACTAAACCAGATTTCAGTGCCCCCCCCCGCCCTTTTTTTTTAAAACAGGGTTTTCCTAACCCCTAGCTGGTCTGGAGCTTGCTACATAGATCAGACTGATTGATCTCAATCTCACAGAGATAAGCCTGCCTCTGCCTTCCCAGTGGTGGATTAAAGGGTACCATGCCTTGTTTCCTTCTTAATAAGGCCCTATTTTATAAAGAAAATTTGTGTTCTTACATGATTTGTTATTTTTGTGATATTGTTCTTGAAAAATACTTCTGTTGTAAGAATTTTTTTTTTTTAGTCCAAGCTACCCTTGAATTCACTGTGTAGCCAAGGCTGGCCTTGATCTCCTTATCCTTCCTGAGATTATAGTCATGTATCACTATGCTATGCTGTAGTATAGAATTTTTATGTGCTGGTGGAAGGAGTGAACCAAGTCCTGCAAGTTGTCCTCTGCTCTCTGTGTGTGTGCTGTGACACACATAGGTGCATACATACACACACACACACAAAATAAGTGTAATTAAAATTTTTTTAAGTCTCAGTGTCTAACTTTGTTAGGACAGTTTTCTCAAACTGAATCACTAATTATTGCTTCTATGTTGTAACTTTAAAACAAATGCTTTAAATATATTAACTAGCTACAATTGTATATAAAAACATTAACTTGTTAGATTTGGGAAGAAAATGAGACTCTAGTATAATGTTTTCTTTCATATCATGAAATGTTAACAGGAGAGTCTTTTGAATCAAAATCTGGCTGACCTTTTAGATGACTGAACCAGTCTGATATATGCTAGGCAAAGCATTATATAACTGAGCTATATCCCCAGCCCTTTTTCTACCATTTATTTTGAGATGGTCTCAATAAGTTCCCCAAGCTGACTTTAAACTTGTTCTATAACCCAGATAGTTCTCATTTAACTGAGAACTCAGAAAGGAAAATGCCTGAGTATCTTTTTAGTTTAGACCTTAACTCCACAGCACTTCAAGTGCCTAAGAGGACTTCATGTTTAACAGAACAAATAATAATCTCTGTATTAGAACAAAGAATTCACTTTTAAAAATATGTTTGTGCAGATTTGTATAATGTCCTTGGTTTACTATCAATGTATGATATTAAAATGCTTACCATTTTGTTTCTTGATTAAAATTTTGATTTCATTATTTTAAATAAAGGATAAAATAAATATACATTTGGTCATACTTACAATAGTTCCATTGTGCAAAATAGAACAAAGATTATTTTCAAATGGCCTCAGGTGAAATCTAATGGTCAGCTGTTTCAAACTGGTCTGAATTCACTGCTATAAAGAATGTGTCTCAGATAAACATCTGATCTAAGTTATAGTACTTTGTACTACTTTTTGTGATTAGCTTTTTCTTTAATAAATGGGTTGGTGGCTAGATGAAATAGGACCCTATTATATTGTCTTTAATGTGGATTTTATAAAAATACTTGTTTGCAGGTTATTTTGATTTATGAGTCTACAGCAGCCTTTTCTTATTATGGAATGTTAATATTTTTGTAAAGTGTTCTCCATAAAGTGATTATTTAGTTTGACATCAAATGTTTATAGAAGTATACCTTAAAATAAAAATTTTGTTGTTTCTTAAGTTTCATATTAAGCCTGAACTTTTCTTACAGGAGAGCTCAGATCTCCCTGTTGCTCTGCTTTTGGCTCAGCATAAAGATAGATCTACACAACTGGAAATGCAGATGGAGAAACCTAAATCCATGAAACCAGTGACATTTTCCACAGGCATTAAGATGGTAAGCTATATTGTATTGTTCATTTGAAAAATATTTTTCAGGACTATGCTCTTTAATTCTGTATTGATTTTTTTCCAGTAACCAAATGGTATAGGTGTTTTAAGAACAGAATGTGGTCTGGGTATGATATCTGGAAATGTGGAAATGTATAAGGAAAGTGAAAAGTAATGCTTTTCAAAGTTTACAGATGAGTTTTGTTCAGCATGATACTGGTTTTGTGTGGTGGTGGTGGTGGTGGCAGAGGCGGCGGCAGCGGCGGTGGTGGTGGTGGTGGTGGTGGTGGTGGTGGTTTTGTGTGTGTGTGTGTTTGTGTGTGTGTGTGTGTGTGCACGTGTGCACACATCTACAGAGATGGAATCCAGTTTCTCCTTGTACATGATAGGCAGGTATTCTACCATTGTGCTACACCCTAGCTCCTGTTTTTATTTTGTAAGCTCATAGTTGTAGGGAAACGTTTTTCTTTCTTTTTTTTTAAAATTTTTATTTATTTATTATTTTATGTGTATGAGTGTACTGTCTGCATGTAAGTAGGTGCACCTGTGTCATGCAGTGCTGCGGAGGTCAGAAGAGGGTGTCGGATTCCCCTGGAACTGGAGTTAAAGACAGTTCTTAGCCTCCATGGGTGCTGGGAATCGAACCTGGGACCTCTGCAAGAGTAGTCGGTGCTCTTAACTGCTGAGCCATCTCTCCAGCCCCAGGAAAACATTTTTCAAATGAAAAGTGCATAAGTAGCCAGGGAAGTATTTATCTGCTGGCACAAAATAGAAAAGCAGTGTATTAATTTTTTTACAAAAACTTGATTTTATGTATGTAAGTATTTTGCCTGCATGTAAGTAAATTCACTACATGCATGTAATACCTGAGGAGGCCAAAAGTGGGGAATCAGATCCCCCAGGAACTGAAGTTGTTAGCCACCATGTGGATGCTGGGAACCAAACTCTGGTTCTTTGTGTGAGCAGCCAGTGCTCTTAATCACTGAACTACTGAACTACTTCTCCAGCAGCTATTCTTTTTTTTTTTTTTTTTTTTTTTTGTATTTTTGAGACAGGGTCTCCCTTTAAGTCCCAGCTGGCCTGGAGCTCACTCTGTAGAACAGGCTGGCCTTGAACTCACAGAGATCCACCTGCCTCTGCCTCCCAAGTCCTAGTATTAAAGGCATGTGCCACCACACCCAGCGATAGATTCATTTTTAAATGTTTATCTCTGTATTTAGAATGTAGACTGTGTGATCCTAAAACAAAGTTTGTCTAGAGCAGTTAGACTGCAGTCGACTTCCGTGGAACGTTCTTGGGTGAGTGAAGGTCTTACAGTTCATGCTCAGATTATCCCAGTCTAGAGATCTGGGAGTCTTTGAAGTATCTCTGAGCTTGGGCTATTCTTAATTGCCTGTGAAAACACTGACTGCAGTTTATGACCATTGCTCATGTCTGGTTCCATGAGACCTTTGAATGGCATGTGGTTATTTGCTCAGACATCTTCACCCACATTGTGTACATGCTTTTGTTATGTACTTTAGGTCCTCTTGGTATTGTAGTTGATTGTTTTCCCCGTTTGCCTCCATTTAGATGCACATCCTTGAGGACAGAATGTATTCTAGAGCAAAATTTCATGGTTTTGTTTGGGTTTTTGTTCTTGTTTTTTGAAATGGTGTTGCTATATAGCTCAGCCTGGCCTGGAACTCATTACATAGTTCAGGCTGGTTTTGAATACACTGTCTTCAGTCTCTGTTTCCTGAGTGCTGGGATTTCAGATGTGAAGCATTACACCTGTCTAGGTTGGCATAGAAACTGCTAGGTAGCCCAGGCTGATCTCAAAGATGTGATCTTCCTGTTCTGGCCTCGTGAGTGATGGGATTACAGATGTGCTTATGTGCTTATGTGCTTATGTGCTTATGTGCTTATGACCCTTATGGGATCTGATGAACATGTGGAGGGATATGCCTAAACATTTTAAAGATAAATTACTGTTCTCTGCTTTGTCCTAAATTCAAGGCATTCTACTATTGTCTTAAGAGATTTTGAACATTTTTTGTATAGCCCAAAGTAAAAAAAAAAAAAGTACCATAATTATTTTCATAGAGATGCCTAAATCTGATCACGATAACTTTATCTCATTTTCATGTCCATTGTCAGTACTAATTACAGTTATGCGTCTCCTCCTTTTCTGTGTTCTTAACACCCTGGCATTACCTCTGGTAATGTAGCTCATCCCAGCTCCTGGTGGAGCTCCCGGGTGGTCTTAGAGGCCTCCCCCCACTAGCATTCTTCTTGGAACATAAGAGTAGTTTTAGTAACTTTTTTTGTTTCTGAATGTTCTCTTCATTTAATGATGGACTCGAGTCAGCCCTTCATGTCTGTAGGTTATACATACATGGATTCAACCAACCTCAGCAAGAAAAGTTTTTTAGTTAAGGTTTTATTAATTTTATTTTATGTGTATGAGTGTTTTGCCTGTGTGTATGTATGGGCACCAGGTGCCAGGAGAGGCCAGAAAAGGGTGTCAGATCTCCTGCACTGGAGTCGCAGAAGGGTAGATGCTGCCATTTTGGTGCTGGGAACTCTGGTCCTCTGCAAAAGCAAGTGCCCTTCACCACTGAGCTGTCCCTCTAGCCTCTCAGATAAACATTATTTAGTATAAGACTGGATATGTATAATAATAAATTATATAATAAAACCTTTTTTATTATCATTATTCTCTAATATAACTGTGGCATTTATATTGTATTAGGTATTACAAGTGAGCTAAATATATTCCTTAGTTACTTACTGCTGTGATCAGTATCTAAGCAGAAGCAACCTAAGGAAGAAGAGTTTTTCTTTAGCTCATGGGCTGAGGGCAGATAGTCCATCTGTCTGTAGGTTACACATACATGGCAGGGAAGGCTCGGCAGCACTCTGCTCTGTGGTGGTAGGAGGGGGTAGCAGCTTTTGTGCATGTATCAGCACACCAGCAAGCAGAGATGAACCAGAAGTGGAGTCGCTCCCCCCGGGACTGATTTCCTCCAGCCAAGCTCCACCTCCCAAAGTTTCTTCAGCCTCCCAAAATAGTTAGGAACTAAGTGTTCAAACACATGAGCCTATAGGGGACATTTCACATCCAAACCGTAAGACTAGAAATGATTTAAAGCATTCCATGTTATTAAGAATATATCCAGGGGCTGGAGAGATGGCTTAGCGCTTAAGAGTGATGACTGCTCTTGCAGAGGACCAGGGTTCGATCCCCAGCACCCACATGGCGGCTGAAAACCGTCCATAATTCCAATTCCAGGAGAACTCCAATTCCAGGGGAATCTGACGTCCTCTTCTGACCTCTGCAGCACTGCACGACACGGGTGCACAAACCTACATGCAGACAGTACATTCATACACATAAAAAAAAAAAAAGAATATATCCAAAATAGGGGAGAGAGCCCAAAGAGAGATTAAAAACTTAAGGGAAAAATTAGAGCAAGAAAAAAAAAAAAAAGGCTGGCCTCCTCAGGATTGGCCTCAGACCTTGCCAGTAACTTGCATAAAGGAGAAAAGGAGGTAGAAGTGTCAGCCTGCTGCTTTTCACAGCTGGAGACCCAGTAGAAAAGGCAGATAATAATAAAGGGGAGAGTGATGCATGAAAAGTGACAGATGCCCCTCAGGTTCAACCTTTAATACAAGGAAAGGAAAAGTCCATGTTTCAACATGCTAATGGTGGCCTTAGCAATGCCTCAGTGCGAGAAACTAAGATGGTCAGAGAAGACTCAGCACTAGAGTTGTTAGATTTGGGAAAGACTTTGAAAAGGCAGTGAGGGAGCTCCTCACTTGCTTGTGAGGCTGTGGAACATGAGGGTGGGATTATTTTAAATGCTGCAGAAGCAGGGAAACATGACCACCCATCCTGCCTTGAGACATAAACTGCATAGCCTGAGACAGTACAAGGGAATAAGTCCCTCATGGATTGGCTAATAAGAGCCATTAGAGATACACAATTGGGGCTGGAGAGATAGCCTAGCGGTTAAGAGTGCCGACCACTCTTACAGAGGACCTGGGTTTGATCCCCAGCACCCACATGGCAGCCGAGAACCGTCTGAGACGCCAATTCCAGGAGAACTCCAGTTCCAGGGAGTCCGACACCCTCTTCTGACCTCCGCGGCATTGCATGACACGGGTGCACAAACTTGCATGCAGACAGTACATTCATACACATACAGAAATTAAAAAAAAAAAAAAAAAGAGATACACAATTGTCCCCAATAGAGGATTTCATAAATATGGGGGTGTGTGGAAAATTATAAGGGAGGGGCAAGCTTTATTAAAGGAACTGGGTATGAGAAAGGCAATATATAGTACCCAGTTCATTGGGCCAGATAGGGCTGTGTTTACCAGTGATTTAAGAAAAAGGTTGATTGAACAAGGACCTGAAAACTTTAATGGCTGTGCTGAGTCCCTTGATGGAAGTCTTTATAAAGTAGGGGAGGCTTTGTTAAACGTAGGTGACTTAGACTAACATGTAAAATATGTCTGTAGAGGAGTGAAGCAGCATAAAGGAGATATAAAAAGGATAAAACAGAAAAAGAAGTCTGCTTGAGTTACTAGAAGGCAAATGTGGCAAGATTTATGTCAAGCCCAAGTTCCTAAAGAAAAAATTGACAAGAAGCCAAATTTCATGGTAAAAAATCCTTGAGAAGGCTTTAAAGCCTGAGGACCAGTTCACAAAAGGCATATGAAGGATAAAAGTGTTGGGGAAGGGGTGGATGATGAACCCTCAAGTTAAGCAGAGTACCTTTCTCTACTGAGAAAAGTCTTGCTGGGGGTGTGGAGTATGGGATAAAATACACCTTCTTTTGAAGTGGACTTATCAGATAAGCTGTGAACTACAAAGATGGAGTCTAGTTTACTCAGAGAGATTCCCTGATGTAGCCGGTGCCATGCCGGCATGAATGTGGGTTGAGGCACCTGTGGCACCAGGTGAGTGTACGCTTCTCTTATCACTTTGTATGAAATCCTGAATAAACTCTCCAGTCTTCCCAAAACTAAAATTAGAGAGACTGCTCTTTGTTTTGCCTGGTAACCTGGAGTTGGGGCTGGGACACCATGTGTCAACAGAATATCCCAGGAAATCTCTGCAACAATTGATTAAAGAACATTTGCGTTGCTTTTACTAGTTTTATGATTGTGAAAAGCTTCTGTAGGTTTAGTATCCCTTATCCAAAATACTTAGAAACAGAAGTATTTTAGACTTCAGTTTCAAATTTTGGATTATTTACATAAAGTTTACCAATTGAGCATGGTTGTGCTGAAAAAGTTTTGAATTTTGGAGCATTTCTGTTCTGGATTTTTGGATTAGGAATGCTCTACCTGTATGAACATTTATGTACAGTGTGTTTATTTGTGCATACATTTTCATTTCTCTTTGGGTAAATACTAAGAGGAGGATTGCAGAGCTATATGATAAGGACAGACTTAGCTCTCTAAGAACCTGCCCAGTTTTGCAAAGTGCACCACGTGCTGGCTTTCACATGTAGCTTGCTCTTACAAGAACAACTGCACAATTTTGCAAGTTTTTTTTTTTAATAAGCTGAAAGAGGAAAATGTGTTTTCATCCAGTAATTTTTATCTATGTAATTACATTTTTAGTATTGTTTATGTCTTTGTAATATCTGTTGTCATTTCCTTTTAGTGTGAAGACGTTTTTTAGTATTGTGCAAATTCCTTAGTCATTGTTTAATCTACACCATCATGTATGTATTAGCCCCCATCTGGCTGGAGATGGAACACAGACCTTGTTCATATTAGACAACTATTCTACCACTGAACTAGAGTCTTAGTATGTGGTGTGTTTTTATTTTGCCTCACGTTTGAGAATATTGGTTAAAGAATTAATGGCTTTAAGCTGGACATGGTGGCACATGCTCGAAATCTCAACACTTGGAGTGGAAACTGGAACTCAAAGCCATTCTTAGCTATCAAGTGAGCCCAGGGCTAGCCTGAGCTGCACTGAGATCCTGTCGCAAAAAAAAATTTTTTTTTTCGTTTTGTGTTTTTCTTTTATCATTTGGAGATACTATATTATCTCCTGGTTTTAATGTTTTCTAATAAGAATTTATTTGTTAATTTTACTGAGGTTCCTTTCCTTGTACTGAATCAATTTTGTTTGGCTACTTTCAAGATTTTTGTTTCTTTCCACAATTCAAGTTTCAAATTTCATTTCCTATTGTATATTTCAAGTATGTATGTGGACTCAATATGCTAATTTTTGTATAATGAATTTTTGTGTCTGTATTCATGAGGTAATGTTACCCCATTAGAACTTTAACTTCAATAATTGTGTCAGATGTTTCAGGCTTTAGTATAAACACTTAAACATTTTCATTATATTTACAAAGATATAGCATAAATTCATCTTCTCTGTGTGCCTCAAGCTTTCATAGCCATGTGATTGAGTAATATTTCTTTAAGGAGGGTTTACTTAAACACCTTTACTAGTGAGAAATGGCAATATCATGCTAATTTTTTATTTCAGTACATGGTATTTTTGTTCACATTGTGAAAGCATTTTGTGCTGTTGATTTAAGTTTCTTTCCTCCTGCCATATAGGATTTCATACTCATACACCCGTATTTTCTATATACATGTCAGATCAAATTAAAGCATATCATATATAAAAATGTATAAAAGAAAGGTTGATAGTAATCAAATGTATTGGCATTTCTTGAGGTCTATATGATTTTAATTAAATGTTTTCTTTATAATGAATACCGAATGATAATCTTTAATAAGAGCGACCATAATGCATTTAGCGTTGGCATTAAGAAATGCATACTCTCAGGGCTAGAGAGCTGGATGGCTCAGTGGTTAGCACTGGCTGCAAGGAACTAGGTTCGATTCCTAGGACCCACATGGTGGCTAACAATTGTCCATAACTCTAGTTCCAGAGGAATTCAAAGCCTTCTTCTCACCTTGCCGGCATTGCACAACATGGGTGCACTTACATACATGCAGGTAGTTTACTCATACAAATAAAGTAAAAATAATAAAATATTTTAAAAAGAAATGCATACTCTCTTCAGGAGTTTGTGTTGATAAATACTCTGGACTATATCATTGCCAGGTAATATCTAGGACTACAGTTCCAGCTGGATATCTCATTCTGCTGCCTTACTCTTTTAAAAGTGTTACCGTGAGCAATAGGCAAACACCTATGCGAAAGGTTAAGTGGGACTGAGGGAAACAAGAAAGTGAGAGGGAGAGACAGACAAAGAACAGATGGGAAGGAAATAAAATAGTAGATTTCTTCAGCATTATTTGTTTTGGATAGTTCTCTTTTTAAGCACATGGAAATACTTTGCACATTTGAGAATTACTGACTTATGTGCTGTTTTGGAGAAACAGCAACTCATCCATATGCTATAAACACAATCAGATTATCTTGTTGGAACCTTTCATTTTTGAGGCTTTCTTTATCATAAAATAACTGCTTCTTTCAAATCATATTTTGATAATATATTTGGAGTATCAAAAGATAAATTTAAGTGATGGTGCAGTTAATGTAAATGAATGACAGATTCATTTAAAAATATCCTTGTTATTCATAGTCTCATGTTCGGCTATAAAAACAAATGTTAGTAATGGGAATAAACTTTTTTTATTTTTTATTTTTTTTATTTTTTGTATGTGTATGAATGTACTGTCTGCATGTAGGTCTGTGCACCCATGTCGTGCAATGCCGCAGAGGTCAGAAGAGGGTGTCGGATTCCCCTGGAACTGGAGTCAAAGACGGCTCTCAGCCGCCATGTGGGTGCTGGGGATCGAACCCGGGTCCTCTGCAAGAGCAGTCGGTGCTCTCAACCGCTAGGCCATCCCTCCAGCCCCCGGGAATAAACTTTTAATATACACCTAAAGTCAATATAGTGAGGTGTTTGAAACTTCCTGTGTTCCTAGATTTCTTGCATATCAATAATTAAATAAATATATTTTGAGACTAAATAGTGTTTTAAAGTATCAAATACAGTTCCATGTATATATGCAATATGGGTCTTATTAACCATTCTCCTTCCTTTATGATATGTTCACAGAACACAAGCAGTGAAAGTCAGTGAGAATACAAGCCTTTAGATTCTTAGTTTAAACATTTTTTTCAGTTTACCAGAACATCTCTTGAGTTAAACCTATAAAGTTGGAGACCAGAAAAGACTGACTCCAGGAAGTAATGTTACATCTTTAACCAACTAGATCATCTTTGGTAGTAGCTTCTGTGTAGCTGTAGTATATGCTTAGTTGTTTTGAATGAAGATTATTGGAGTTGATGGGGCTCTGTAAACTAGTCTTTCAACTTCCATGTTACTAATTTTGATTTTAAAAATTATATCCATAGATTCAGTTGCCACTCTGATACAGCCTCTTATCCTTGAAGTGGTAAATGACGTTGCATACTTTTCTTTGCTATTTCTAGTTCTAGCAATGTTTCATTACCTTTTTATCAACTATTTCTTTGTCTTCTATGTGGTAGTGAGTTGTACTTTTCTCAAAGGAATGTTTGAGTTTAGAATGGGAAGTAATGGAGAATAATTATAGTCTCCTTTTATTCTNTTTGAGACAGGGTCTCCCTGTAGCTCCAGGTGGCCTGGAACTTGCTCTGTAGACCAGGCTGGCCTTGAACTCGCAAAGATCTGCCTACGTTTGCCTCCTGAGTGCTAGGATTAAAGGTGCGCACCACCACACCCAGCGTCTCCTTTTATACTAATGGAATGACACAACCAAGAAGGACCTGCCTGTGCATGCGCCCACCCCCATTTCTAGAAGAAGACATTGTGATGTTCAGGAGGGCTTTAGTGTCAAATTGGATGGGTTAAAATTCTGATTCCGTGAGTGGATGCCTGTGGACTTGTACAGACAATCTTATTCTTGTTTGGAATATACATTGCAATGTAGTATTTTTTTTTTTTTTTTTTTGGTCTTTTTGAGACGGTCTCCCTGTGGCCACAGCTGTCCTGGAACTCGCTCTGTAGACCAGGCTGGCCTTGAACTCACAACAAAGATCCGCCTGCCTCTGCCTCCTAAATCCTAGGATTAAAGGCATGCACCACCATGCCTGGCTGCAGTGTAGTATTAAAGACACTAAAACAAAGTAATGAAGTGTTCAGAAAAGATCCTTTAAGGGGCTGGAGATATGGCCTAGCAGTTAAGAGTGCCGACTGCTCTTACAGAGGACCCGGGTTCAATCCCCAGCACCCACATGGCGGCTGAGAACCGTCTGTAACTCCAATTCCAGGAGAACTCCAGTTCCAGGGGAATCCGACACCTTCTTCTGACCTCCATGGCATTGCACGACACGGGTACACAGACCTACATGCAGACAGTACATTCATACACATAAATAAATAAATAAAATATTAAAAAAAGATCCTTTAAATGGCCTTAGATGTTATTAGTTACAAAGATAAATTGTTTCTCATAGTTAATCTATCAGTTCTTCCATAAAAAAATAACAAAGTTTATGTGGTATGTTTTGCCTGTAATATGTAGGTGCACCTATGTGTGCAGTGCCTGAGGAGGCCAAAATGTGAATTAGATTCCCTGGAACTGGAGTTGGTTGTTAGCCACCATGTGGGTTCTGGGAACTGAACCCAGGTCCTCTGCAAAAGCAGCCAGTGTGTTTAACCATTGAGCCTTCTCTCCAGTCCCAAACCCCCCCCCCCGCCCCAAATGAAGACAGCCTTTCGCTGTGTAGCTCTGGGTGGCCTATTAGTTGCTTTATAGAGCAGGCTGGCTTCACAGAAATCTCACAGAAATGCTCCTGTCTCTGCCTCCTGTGTGCTGAGATTAAAGATGTTCACCATGAAGCCTGGCAAAGATTACCTTTTAAAAACTAAAGAAATTAACAGCCAAAAGGTCAAAACAAGAGAGTAGGTTATTAACTTTGCATAAGACAAATCTTAGCATTTGCTGTAGAATCACTTGTTCTAAGTTGTAAATAGGCTAAAAAATTACATAATCTATGTAACTATGTATTTTTTTTGTCTTTTTGACATTTTATAAATATTGTAAGTGATTAAAGGGATGGTATAAATATAATGACATTTTATAAATAATAGGAGTCCTAAAAGTAATTCTATTCTTTTTCATATTTGTGGGACTTTTTATTAAGTAGATAAATTGTCTTGTTAAATACATAATAAAACAAACATTGGGCCACCCATTGAAATTACTGAAAGCAGAAAACGGGAATGCAAAGTATGTCAAAACCCTGGATGAACTCACAGTTAAGAGACAGTGCTGTTTTGCTTGAAATACTGTAGTCAGAGAAGCTGCTTAAGTATTTGTGCATAAGTACTTTGTATGGCAATGGTGGTTGATGTCAATGCAAGGACATGTGTATCTGCTGTAAGAATCATGTCTTAGGAAACAGGAAATCTAGGTCAGCTCTTGTAACTGTGGTTTGTGTACCAATTAGACATATAGAGAGTTGTTCTGGTCCCGTAGAGTTTCATCTCTGTTTAAGGGTTTGTTTGTTTTCTGGTTGTTTGGTTTGTTGTTGTTTTATTAGTAGGCAGGTGCTCTCTGATGACGAGGTCCTCATATGGACTTTAGTAGATTTGTTTGGAGATAAAGATGGATCTGGAGACTATGTTGGTGCTTTTTTGGAAAGTTGTAGTTAGCCATGGACAAGGATATTGGAGAGAGGATTGAAAAATTCAGGAGTCAGCAAGATTGGAGATGATCTTTACCAGCCTGTCTAGTTCTTTGAATTTCATTATTTACAGACACTCAACCCAGGACTTTAAAAATATTTTATTTATTATTTTTATTTTATGTGTATTAGTGTAACGCCTGCATGTAGGTAGGCGCACCCATGTTGAACAATGCCTGTGGAGGTCAGAAGGTGGTATTGGATCCCCTGGAACTGGAGTTACAGGTGGTTGTTAGCTGTCATGTGGGTGCTGGGAATCAAATCCAGGTCCTTTGAGCAGCCAGTGCTCTTAACTGCTGAGCCATCTTTCTAGTCCCAGACCTAGGACATTTGTACTCTTCCTAATCTCATCATCTGACACTTCTCTAAGTCATCATGAAGAAATGCTAGTGGTCTTTGACTTTCACTTTTTATTTCTTAATAGGAAATTATAGGGCTAAATATTATAATCTGTTGACACTAAAATACACAAATACTAAGGAAGGCATAAAATAAGTGAATAGTTTATCATCTGTTTTAAAGGTAACTATGTATTTTGTTAAAGAAAAAAATTATTTTATATATGCCTTTAAAATATTGTTTTAATTTGATGTAGATGAGTGTATTGCCTGTATGTATATATGTGCACTCCTGTTATGCAGTGGCCATGGAGGTTAGAAGAGGGTGTCGGATTCCCTGGAACTGGAGTTATGGACAAAGTTATTAGCTGCCATATGGGTGCTGGGAATTGAACCTGGGTCCTCTGCAAAAGCAGCCAGGCTCTTAACTGCTGAGCCACCTCTCTCCAGCCCCAGGTTTACCTATGCCTTTAAAAAAATGGCAATACTGGGGCTGGAGAGATGGCCTAGCGGTTAAGAGCGCCGACCGCTCTTGCAGAGGACCCGGGTTCGATCCCCAGCACCCACATGGCGGCCGAGAGCCGTCTGAAACTCCAATTCCAGGAGAACTCCAGTTCCAGGGGAGTCGGACATCCTCTTCTGACCTCCGCGGCGTTGCACGTCACGGGTGCACAGACTTGCATGCAGACAGTGCATTCATACACATACGGAAATAAATAAAATTAAAAAAAAATGGCAATACTGAGCAGGGCGTGGTGATGCACGCCTTTAATCCTAGCACTTGGGAGGCAGAGGCAGGTGGTTCTTTGTGAGTTCAAGGCCAGCCTGCTCTACAGAGTAAGTTCCAGGACAGCTGGGACTGCAAGGAGACCCTGTCTCAAAAAAACAAAACAACAAGAAAAATGGCAATACTGTTACAATAAAAACCTGATGGTTTACTAAGTAAAATATTTCAATTTAATTCTTTTCCTCCTTACACCTTACCAAAGCCAGGAAGTTCATTGTGGTAGATGCAGGTTGGTGACTTAAGATCAGGGGCACAATAAGATTCATAGTAGCTTGAAGGAAATGTTTCCAATTAGGAATTTAGTAATAATTGTATTGTAGGGACACGTAATACTTGGGCAAAACACTAGGTGCTGGATAAGAATACAAAAGACAAAATGGAAAAAAAGCTAAAATTTAAGAATTTCATGTTTTTGCCCATGGGCCAGCCGTGGTCCCAGGAAAGAGAAAGTTAAATTTTTCTTTGTTTCCTTTCCTATATTGTTTCCAGAGCCCAAGACTAAATTTAAGATAATTAATGTACTTTACATGTTGTCAGTCTGAAATTGTACCATCATTTGTAACATTCTTCTTGTAGGAAGGTGTTTGGAGTTTTGCTTAACTATAAATAGATTTTTCCTCTGCTTTTTGCATTTTCTTTGAATAGGATTTTGCTATGCAGCTCAGTCTGTCCAGGAACTCAGTATATATGTAGCCCATAGTGGCCTCTAACTAGTGACCCTTTTGTCTGCTTTCCCTGGAGGTTTGTTTTATAGGCCTGCACCACTGAGCTTAGCTACAAGCAGAGGTCTTTGATACATTGATTACTGGTAGTGATTTTATCTGGTGTCCTATTAAATGACAATGGAGGTAGTACAGAATGCTTTCCATCCTGACTCTAGATGACAAATAGCATCAGTAAGAATGGGGAGTATTTTGTAAGCATGTTGACTATGGTATATTCATATTTTATTTAATCTCAAATATATTTATAAGGAAAATTGAGACTTTTAAGAAAAAAACTTTGGAGCTGGAGAAATGGCTCAGGGGTTAAGAGCATGACTGCTCTTGCAGAGGACATGATGTGATTCCCAGCACCTACATGGTGGCTAACAAATGTCTGTAACTCCAGTTCTAGGGGAATCTCTTCTGACCTCTCCATGCATTGCATGACATGGGTACACTTAACATACATGCAGGCAATACACTCATACCCATAAAATTACAAAACAAAACAACAACAACAAAAGAGCACCTTGGAGGCTGGAAAAGACTCAAGTTCAGATCCCAGCAGCCATGTCAAGCAGCTTACAACTGCGTGTAACTCCAGTACCAGAGGACCCTACATCCATCCCCTTTTACCTTCACAGGGCGCACACTCACACAGATACATACATACACATGCATACGTAAAAACAAAAAAATCTTACTAGAGAACCTTGTTCAGTATGTCGAGCTGTGAGTTGACCTTTTGGACTTCAGATCCGATGATATTTGAGCATGTGTTATATGTGTGTGTGTGTATGGGTACATTTATCTACGTATGCACATGTGGAGGCTAGAGGGAGATGTCAGGTGCTCTCCTCTATCCCTGTCCATCACATATTTTAAGACAGAGTCTCTCAGTGAACCTGGACCGCTGTTTGGGCTAGACTGGCTGGCCAGAGGTGCCTGGGGTCCACCTGGCTTCACTCTCCATCCCCTCAGCATTGGCATTACAATTCTCACTGCTGTGCCCAACTTTTTAATGTGTGGCCTGTGAGTCCAAACTTAGCATCTCATGCTTGCACAAAAAGCAGTTTATCCACTGAGGCATCTCTTCAGCACAAAGTCTATTTTTTCAACATTGTATTTTTTTTATTTTTATTTTTATTTGGTCTTTTCGAGACAGGGTCTCACTGTAGCCCCAGCTGTCCTGGAACTCACTCTGTAGACCAGGTTGGCCTTGAATTCACAAAGATCCACCTGCCTCTGCCTCCCAAGTGCTGGGATTAAAGGCATGCACCACCACGCCCGGCAACATTGTATTATTCTAAAAGCATATATCACAAAGGGTATTAAAGGCATGTGGACTGTATACCTAAATGTTACTGGAAAGAAGATATATTGATAGACAAGGTATTGTGGTGTGAAGAGTCACAATAAGTGCAGGAAAAGATTTCTCTTACAGCCTGCTTGATGAGTTCTAGGCCAGGGAGAGACCCTGTCTGAAAAAGCAAGTTGGGCTGGGCGTGGTGGCGCACGCCTTTAATCCTAGCACTTGAGAGGCAGAGGCAGGAGGATCTTTGTGAGTTCAAGGCCAGCCTGGTCTATGAAGTGAGTTTCAGGATAGCTGGGGCTACAGGGAGACCCTGGCTCAAAAAGAACCAAAAAAAAAAGAAGAAAAAAAAGAAAAAGTAAGTTGGATGACGTGTGAGGAATGACATCCAAGGTGACCTCCAGCCTCCACATGCATGCCACTATACCACACATGTAGATGTGTGCCTGCACATACATGAGCACACACACAAACATGTGTCGATACCTTGTGAGATCAGGCCTCGGGCATTTTGTTTTATTCATTTATTTTTCTTGTTTTTCTGAGACACACTCTAGCCCCAGCTTGCCTGGAGCTGTGTAGACCAAGTCAGCTTTAATCTCACAGAGAGTCTTCCACCTCTGCCTCCTGAGTGCTGGGACTCAAGTCATATGCCACCATACCCAGTATGAGATATTTTATAGATTTGTGTTTTATGAGTCTGTGTTTTATGGGTCTGTGTTTTATGGTTATCAGTTTTTGTTGCCTATGTAGTATAGATTCATAATATGAATATAACTGGAGAATAATTTTTGTAGGCTAGTTTTGTTTCAAGATGTAATGCCTATAAAACACTTAAAATTTAATATAGTTGTTTTCATTTTCTGAGAAACTAAATATCTCTAGAAAAAAATTTTTTATATAGTGATGAATAAGAAGTGGTCCAAACTCCTAACTCTTACATGTATTGCATAGGTAGAGGCAGAAATAGTAGAGATATAAACTATTTAAAATCACCTAAGAATGGAAATGATATATTAAAAATATGTTAAAATGTTAAACTTTAATGACAAATTTCTTATTTTCATGAAAACAAAGTTTATTTGGTGCTGTTTTTGAATATGCCTGTTTTATTTACTATTGAACCCCTAATTCCTATAAATATGTCATTAGATTGTTTTTAACCACAAAGTTGCTTAGTAGTTAATTACTTTAAAATTTGTTTGGGCCAGGTGCAGTGGTACATTCTTTTAAACCCAGCACTCAGGAGGCAGAGGCAGATAGATCTCTGTGAGTTCCAGGACAGCTGGGGCTAAAAGGAGACTCTGTCTCAAAAAGACCAAAAAAAAAAAAAAAAGTTTGGAAAAGGACAGCATACATTTTTAAAATTGTTTATATAGTTCATTCAACATATTTTAATGTCTTTAAATGTTAAGCAGTTAACTGATAAGCTAGTTTGAACTGACTTTTAGGACAGAATACTTTTTTGTGGGTGTTTTCAAGACAGGCTCTCTCTTTAAGTCCCAGCTGGCCTGGAGCTCACTCTGTAGACCAGGCTAGCCTTGAACTCACAGAGATCCGCCTGCCTCTGCCTCCCGAATGCTAGGATTAAAGGCATGCACCACCACACCTGGCTAGGACAGAATACTTTAGAGGTTATATGTTTCCTTATATTCAGCTAGGTGAGGCTAGGTCCTTAGCAACTGATGAAGAATAAATAATGTGGTGATTCTTGTTATTAGAGATACTTCTTAGAGCTCAGGAAATTCCACCTTCCCCTAGGGTATCAGACCTGTAGAACTGAGAAGGGAGCCTGCTGAGGCCACTTCAAAACTGTGAGAGTAGACAATGTTTTTAAAATGCTACAGGAGACCCTGAATTAAAAGTGAAATTTGAAGGAAACAAAACAATGTTAAAGTTTTTTTTTAAGTGTTTTTAAAAGAAATCTATGAGCACTGTGAGATTAAAAAAAATTCTTATCGTTAAAGACAGTTTTTATTAATAATTTTATTGCTTTGACCTTGGTAAAGACAGCAATTATTCTAAAGTCCAAGGATTAACAGTATTATTGGTTTTGAATACATGTTAGCAGAGTAATATTTCCAACTTAGTACATATGCTTTGTGTGCTAGCTTTTTCCAAGTGTAAAATGAATCTTACTATGCCATACAATTAATGACAAATAAGAAACTCTTTTATGTAATTAAGAGAAGATCTATTTGTTTAAGAGCTCTCAAAGGTTGTAAAAGATTATACTTGGCTATATGTGAGGGATAAATGTTGTGAAATAATGTCCCTCAGTTCCCCTTTTATAATAAATCTCAGCTGTGTGTTCAGCACAGGGCTCAGTGCCAAAAAGAACAGGTTCAACTTGTCTGTGAGGATTTGCACCATAGCAAAGCCACAACTGCTTGTAGAGGTCATGGTGGAGGTCATGGTGGAGGTCTTGGTGGAGGTCTTGCTGGGGGTCATGCTGGAGGTCATGCTGGAGGTCACTGGCATGTGCAACAAATAAAAGTAACTTGAAAAACATTGTGGAACACGGGGCTGCTTGATACTTCAGAACCAATCTTAAAAACACTAATAAAAGAATAGATAAATCATAAAAATAAACTTCAAGTACATTTTCAGTTTATGTTTACTTTCAAATGGGCTTAATCATTTCCTTCGCACCTATTGTAAGATAGTTTTAAAGATTTTCTGAATCATTTCTATCATAACTTCCCAGATTTAGAAACAATTAGTCTTCCTATTTGTTAGTTCTGAAAGTGTTCTAGTAGGGTATGTTGGCATGGTATGCAGGGATAAGTGTTTGTTGTGGTAGGGCAGGGGAGTGTGGATGTGCTCCAGGGGCCAGGGTGGATGTGACAAGGAGGTGTCTGCTTGCTCAGGCCTGCCTTCTCCTGAGCTTATTAGTGGGGTCAGTGAAGAAAATGCCATTTTCCTTCTTTCTTTCTTTCTTTTTCTTTCTTTCTTTCTTTCTTTCTTTCTTTCTTTCTTTCTTTCTTTCTTTCTTTCTTTCTTTCTTTCTTTCCTTCCTTCCTTCCTTCCTTCCTTCCTTCCTTCCTTCCTTCCTTCCTTCCTTCCTTCCTTCCTTCCTTTCTTTCTTTCTTCTTTTTTTTTTTGTTTTTTTTTGAGACAGGGTTTCCCTGCAGCTCTAGCTGTCCTGGAACTATGTAGACCAGGCTGGCCTTGAACTCACAAAGATCCGCCTGCCTCTGCCTCCGGGGTGCTGGGATTAAAGGCTGTGCCACCATGCCCAGCGAAAATGCCATTTTCTGTTAAGTAGTAGAACTCTTTTCCCCAAGCAGCTCAGATTTATTTATTTATTTATTTATTTATTTATTTATTTATTTATTTATTTAATTTCAATTTACAGAAGAGATAATTTATAAATAGCCTATGGCAAGACAGTAAGATCCATGATTCCAGACCAGGAGGCTTTGGGTTTAATATAAAGAAACTAGAAAATGATTGAATTAATAAATAAGTAGATGCAGAGCTTACTTGGAGTCCTATTTTTCCTAAAGTTGTGTTTGGTTACTTTTCCTCTTTTCAGTGGTGATTTTGGCAAAACAACAGGCGGCCATTACTGTCAGTGTAGAGATTAATCAGTAAGCTTTAGACTGTGTTTCAGCAAATGCAGCTGATTGGCAGTAACACCTGTCTTAGCAACTGGTAGAATGTTAGTACTTACTGATGTTCAGATGTCATGCATGAAGTTTTAGACATACTTGAAAGATGTGCTTTTCCTTGCCTCTACAGTAATGTTATACTAAATGTACCTCTTTTTAATTTGTTTATTTATAAAAGGAAAGCTATACTATGAAATTGTTTTTTTCCCTTGCATTAAAAAAAAACTGAAACAAATGATGTGATGATGGTCTATAGTCTTGTATTTATGGGACCATCACTTTTGCTCAGTGATCACATGCATACTTCTCAGATGAAATCTCTGCAAAGGATTATGATTTCTTATGCATTGCTTTTGTAATTCATATGAGAAATGTGAAGCATTGTCAAAAGTGTAGTGAAATGAGGTTTAAAGACTTGAGTAGGCAGTCAGTTTTCTTAGAAAGTAGTTTATTTCAGCATTGCTAAGAATTGTTAGTTGAGGAAGAAATTGATTTTTGCCTGTTATGAAAAGAAGACCAAACTTCTAAAGAGAATAAATAAATATATATATATATATATATATATATATATATAAAAGATGAAGCTCATATCTCAGTTTAGATGAAATTTACATAGTAAATATTTTTTTCAAAAATTTATTATACATATTTTTTTACAAATGGATGTTTAAGCTACCTAGTATAACTTTCATCTAAAAAGAACCTATATGTTAATACATTAGTAGGGACCTTATACTTTATGATTAATAGTTATCAATTCATATTAGTACATATAAATTTTATATACTGGCTGAAAGAAAGTAGGGTTTATTCTGATGGTCATACCTTCACTGTGTCTACTATCTGCTAAGTAATTAATGAATAAATTAAATATTTCTGTAATGGCTAAGTGCTTCATACTTCTGGCAGTAAAGGGTTTAAAATCTGGGTAGGGGTATTAATTACTTATCTTGCTTCTGTGATAAAATACCTAACAAAAGAAAGCTAAATAAGGAAGGGTTTACTTTGGCTTACAGTTGCAATGGATACAGTCCATCATGGCAGAGAAAGTGGTGGCAGGAGAAGGGCGCTGCTCATCACATTGCATCAACAGTCAGGAAGCAGAGAGCCAGCCCATCGTGGTGGGGAAGGCATGGCAGCAGGGGTGTGAGGTAGGTGGTCACGTTGCATCTGCAGTCAGGAAGCAGAGAGCCAGGAATACTTGTTCTTGGCTCACTTTCTCCTCATTCAGCCCAGGATCCCCAGCCACCTGAATGGGTCTTCCCACAGCAGTTCATCTAATCCAGATGATCTCTTAGAGACATTCCCAGAGATTTTTTTTCCCATAGTACTTCTAAATCATATCAAGTTGACAGTCAAGATTAACCATCACAGTAAGTTACTTGGTCTTGGAGAGTTTAGGTTTCTTTCCTTATGAAATAGGTAAAATATGTTTGCCTCAAATATGTATGTAGTATGTGTCATTAAATATTTTTGTGACCTTTTAATGGAACCAGGCTATTAATAATCATGTTCCACATCTGTAGGAGTATTAGGAAAGTACAAGAGACAGGGAATCACCATCCTAAGGATTCCATGCTGTAATTTCAAGTAAAATATAATTGCCGAGTGGCTTTTTTGGGGTGTGTTGGTGGTATGTATGTGTATTTGGTTTGGTTTGAGGAAGGGCAATTAGGATGATTAGGGTACTCATTATATTTGTTGTTTCCTTTTGGATTTAAAGGAAGGCATGTTAGTTACTTTTCTCATTACTATAACAAAATACCTGAGGAAAGAGATTTAAGGAAGTGTTTATTTTGGCTGGTAGTTTGAGACTATCATGGGGAAGGCATAGCAGTGAGAGCTGTGGTGGAAGGATCACGGAACAGCTCATCACGTGTCCACAGTTAAGAAGCAGAGAAAAAAGAATGCTGGTACTCGGCTCGTTTTCTCATTTTTATTCAGTCCAGGATCCCAGTGCATATGGTGAGGGTGGTGATGCCGCCCACATTCAGGTTGGATCTTCCCACTTTAGTTTACACACTGCTGGAAACACCTTCAAAGGAGACACCCAGAAGTCTGGTTCCATGACAGTTCTTTTTCTTTTTCTTCTTCTTTTTATTTTTTTAGACAAAGTCTCCCTATAGCCACAGCTGTCCTGGAACTCACTCTGTAGACCCGGCTGACCTTGAACTCACAGAGATCTGCCTGCCTCTGCCTCCCTCCCCAGTGCTAGGACTAAAGGCGTGCACCACCACACCCGGCTTAAAGACGATTCTTAGCTGCTATGTGGGTGCTGGGAATTGAACCCAGGTCCTCTGCAAGAGCAGTCGGTACTCTTACGCTGAGCCATCTCTCCAGCCCTTCCATGACAATTCTAAATCCAGCTAGTGCACAGTGAAGATGAGCCGTCACAGAAGGTCAGGTTGGTACAGCTTGGGTTGACTCTTCCTCCTTCTCTAGTGGAAATCACACAGTAGCTATTCATTCTGAGGTTAAATGGCCTTAAATAGAACCAAGAGGTTTGATATGGAGTATTTGGGAGGGTGAGGTAGAGGATGGAAGAGACATTATAGAACACCTGTTCATTCTTGAAATAAGTATTCCTAATATGTGCCAAGACTATTTATGATTCTGTCTTTACAGTGGAATAAAGGGGCTTTTTTTTCTTCTTGTTGAAAAGTATTTTTGCCCAGAAAAGCCACTAATCTTATCTGATATTTTGTTTTGCTTACATAATGGTGCATGTAGAGAAATTTACATATGCAGTGTTTATACTTCATTATGATCAGAAATGTAGATGAACGTGTAATTTTTCATGATCTTTGAATGACTACTAGTTCACTTCCAGTGCCAAGATAAGAATTCTTTCTTGAAAATATTTTCATAGGAACTAGAAGCAAGTCGGCTAAAATGTTATGTGCCTGAAAAGCTGGTTTTGAAATTTCTGCAATTACTGTTTTTCTTATAATTACTCAGACTCTTTTTAAGGAAACAGGTTTTGTCTTACCAGTTAGTTTCCCTTGATGTTTTCCTTTTCTGATCTTTTTATAGAAACAGATATGATTTGCTGGACGCTATGTCCTTTTGGCCACAGACGGTAGTTCAGTAGCAAGACAAGCATCAGGGAAAGAATGTAAGAACAGTTTTCAACACTGCTGTTCATCAGTGCTCAAGGCAAAAACATAAAGCAACATAACCAAAACAAATGCCTTGGACCTGTCCTTTCCTTTTCTCTCTCTCTTTCTCTCTCGCGCGTATCTCCCTTTTGAGACAAAGCCTTCTTGTGTAACCCTGAACTCCATAGGAAACCTGCGTGTAACCCAGGCTTATTGTGATCCTTCTACCTCTGCCTCCCAAATGTTCAGATTACAGGCAGATACCACCACGTGCAAAACTGACCTTTTCATTTCTAAATAAGCTACTTTTTATTTTTGAAGCTGCTTTTAGAGGAGTAGTTTACAATAGTATAATAATAAATGTCTAAAAATATAGTTAAAATATTATTAAAGAAGACTTTTCTATGTAGTATTTGAACACTAAATGATGTTTTGAGAGTGGGGATTCCACATGAACTTGGCTGGCAGATATTTAAAATAACTCCTCTGTAGTGAACAGATTGTGGCACTTCCAGAGCCAATTTGTTAGAAACATTTTCAAAGACTTGTCTTGGCCAAGAAAAGACTGTAGCTCTTTAGGACCATTTGGTTTCTAATGATGAATGAGAAGCTTAAGCCCCAGCTAGATAGGATAGAAATTCTTTGATGTTTTGAAGCACATCTTTTTTGCTCTGAATGGAACTAAGCATTGCTAATGAGCTAAAAGAATGTGGTGCTGGATTAGTGTATATAAGATGAAACCTTCATATTTTGCAGAAATGTTTTGAGAGACAAAACCTTTGCTTGGTAATATGATTGGCAACCACCATATTTTAAAAGACAGAGAAGGCTCATAAAGGCTGATTGATGTCTAGGAGGAAGGCATCATTAGAATGCTTTAAAAATATCCATAATAGTTTTTAAGTTATGTTCTACCACATTATAAAATATGTGTGTTATGTATGATTTTAATAGAGTATTGGGAGATCCAGAAATTAGTGTTTTTCTTCCCATTGGCTATTTCTTTAATATATTTGAAATCAGATATATATTAAATTGGAGGAAAATTCTGTATTTTTATGATAAATTGAGAGGCAGTGGTTTATTTTTACTTAGTGTCATGAATTCATAGCAGGCTACCTGAGATCCAGTCTTCTTTGTGTTCCTTCCTACCCTGTTATAGTTGGTGAAAATGAGGCTTAGAGAAATTAAATGTTTACCTTAGTTCATTCAAGTTTAGAAGCATTGCCGGCACAAGTACATAATTACCTTTTAACACTCAGGACCTCACGCTTTATTTGTCCTTTAACTGTTACTGTTAATTTTGAAAAAAACTGGGGAAAGTAATTTCTGGAGTTGGAATATGGGTTGGGGTGGGGGATGAATGTACTTATCATGAAATGATGTTCTACCAGGAAGTTATTACCATGCAGCTGTTAGAGCGATGACAGGCTGACATCACCCTAGAGTGACCGGAACAGCATACTACAAAAATTGCTCTGCTTGTTCCTAAAATAAATTGAAAACAACTGAACTACCAAAGAAATGTGACTCGAAATAAGCACTTGGTGAACAGTGCCAGGTGTATTCTTTCAGTTCTATATTTGTTAAAAAAAAGTGTGTAGGTACATACAATTAAAACAAATCTACACCAAGACACAAGCATACACACAAACACACACACACACACACACACACACACACATCTAATTTATTAGGATATTTACCAAAATAGAAACAGTAGCTCAGAAATACCTCATTTGATTTTTTAAAAAGGCTTCCTGTAGATCCTGTCTCTGGAAGTAATCCCTATGATTGAAGTGATTTAATGCTAGAAGAGTAAAATATTCTGAATTCTTATTTCATTTACCAACATAATACATTCTGCAGAATTTGATAAATTTAATATCGTGAGAGGAACTAGTTTGTGAAAACCATCACTACCGTGTTTTTTTCCATTTAAATTACCCTAAGCAATAAAAATAGATACAATTTCAGTATAATATGATTTACTAAAAATAAGCTTCTGCAAAGCAGTAGCTTGGATCTTTTTTTCACTGCTGTGATTCTCAGTTCTTGGCAAATTGCAGGTGCACAGCATTTGTTGGGTGAATGGATGATGAGCATCATAGAATAACTACGATATTTTCCTGTCAGAAATTTTGTTAAAATGAGTATAAACAGCTAGAAAGCACACTCCCAGCCTAAAAAAAGGAAAGCATTCTCTGACTGTAATGAGTAAATAAAAAAAAAGAAGTCTATAGAGAGTGGACATTTATTCCTGTGTACATGTCATGGTACATGGAATTGATACAATTTCAATTGCTTATGCCTAGTCAGAATATTCTTTAACTTGTAGAATGTAAAAATCTGATCATTTAAATCTGCCCTTGTGTCTGAACTACTGTAATGGGTGACTACTGCCATATACACTAAAAGTATTTAATTTTATGTATCTGTTTTGTCTGCAAGTATGTATTTGTAGCTTATGTGTGTGCAGTGCCTACAGAGGCCAGAAGAGGTGTTATGTGGGTGTTAGGAAATGAATAGGGCCTCACTGTGTAGACCAGGCTGGCCTCAGACTCACAGAGATCCTCTTGCTTGCCCCCTGCATGCTTAGGATTAGACACATTCCCCACCATACCCAGTCTTTCTCTAATCTTAAAGTTCTTTGACTTTGTCCATCAGTTTGATGCTGATGATAGCACAGTTACTTTTGGGCTTATTTTATATTCCTGGCTCTTTACTGAACATTTCTACCTGGATCTTTAAACTTTCAACAATATTGGATTGATTTGAGTGACTGTCTTTAATTTTTTAAATATGGATTCTGTTAACTTATGCTTATTTACAATGCATGATTTAATGATTTTTTGATAAGTTTACAGAATGGTGAAACTATTTCTCTAAGTCAAATTTAGGACATTTTCATTACTTCAGAAAGGTAACTTATACTCATTTGGAGTCATAGCACATTCAATATTCCTGGCCTGTAGTGGTCAATAATCTATATTTATCTCTATAGCTTTGTCCCTCTGGATATTTCATGTATATAAAAGCTATATAATATGGTCCTGTGGTTCATCCATGTTTTGACATGTATTAGAATTTCATCCCTTCCTTCCCGAATACTGCTCAGCATATCTGAGTGAAATCACATTGTGTGACTAGCCTACATTCTGTTTATTTATTCCTGAGCTGATGGCCATTGGGTTATTTCCACTCTTTGGCTACAGTAAATAATAGTATTGTCAGTGCTCATGTGCAAATCTGTGTGTGGTCATTGGTTTTCATTACTCTTGAACAGACACCTTATAAATCATATGTTAGAGTTATTTTCCACGATGGCTGCATCATTGTACATGCTCATCTGCTATGTAAGAGGTTTCTAATTTCATTTCATCCTTGCCAACACTTTTCATCTATACTTTTGAGTCTACCCATGAATTTCAGCTTTGATTTTCATTTTCCTTTTTTTTTTTTCTTGGCAATAAACAAATGATTGCTTTTTAAAATCTTTTCTTATAAAATATTTTTATTGATGTTTTGTGTATTTCATACATCATTTCTCAGTCCAATTTAGACACATTTCCCTTTCCTTGCCCCCATCCCACCTCAGTTCATGCATTCTGCCATACATGTCTTGCATCTTTTCCTTAGTCTTTTTAAAAGTTTTTTCTTTGCAGAGGTTTACTGTTTTCAGCAGAAGTTAACTGTTTCAGTCAGTTTCTTTGACTCAGTCCTTTTATCTTAATTGTTCCCTCCCATTTGTATTGCTTCAAAATATGCCTTTATATACCAAAATTATGACCTCCGAAAATAAACTGTATGTTAATTCCAAAATATGTTTAGGAGTTCACATTTTTCCCTTTAATTTTATATTACTCTAAAATATAAATACATACCCTCCACACATATACCGCAATTACAAAGTCTGAAAATAAGCGGTAAGTTAATTCTAGAGCCCGTTAAAGGATTTGCTTTATAACAGCACAGTTGCTTTCAGATAAAAAGAAATATAACAGTAATGTTGCTCAGCTTGCCTTTCAACTAGGGATTTGGTGCTAGCATCCACAAATGAGGGAAACCATTCGTCATTTGTTTTTCTGGGACTGTGTTACTTCATTTAGCACAATGGCTTCGAGTTCCATCCATTTATCTGCAAAGTTCATGATGTCATCTTTCTTTACCACTGCATAGAACTCCATTGTGTAGATGTACCACATTTTCTCTATCCACTTGTAAGTTTAGGGACACTTGGGTTGGTTCCAGCTCTTTGCTGTTATGAAGAGAGCTGCAATAAACAGATGTGCATGTATCTCTGTGATAGGATGAGTCATACCCATCAGTGGTATGACTGGGTCATGTTCAAAAGAATAATGATGTTGAAGAGTCTTTAATGTGTTTTTGAGCCATTCATATAGTTTTTTGGTGAAATATCTATTAAAACCTTTACTCCTCTCTCATTTTTTCTTTTTCCTTTATTTTCTTTTCCTCCCCCCTCCCCCTCCCCCCTCCCCTCTTCCGCTTCCCCTCTCACCCCCCCTTCCCTCTTTCCTTCCTTCCTCCTTTCTTTTTCTTTTCCAAAGATATGCTCTTACTATGGGGCTCTGGTTGGCCTAGAACTCCTAAGTTGACCAGGCTGAACTTTGAACTCACTCCCTTTGCCTACAAAGTTCTGGAATCAAAGGTCTGCACCATCATACCAGGCCCTTTACCCATTTTTAAATTGAGTTGTTTTTTTTTCTCAGTTCTGAATGAAAATCCCTTGTAAAATATGTGACTTGGAAATATTTTCTTCCAGCCTGTGTTTCACCTTAAAAAAAAAATCTTTTCAAACTTCCCTTCTCCCAGACTTTGTTTCTATTAACTCTTGCCAACTTCCGCTTCTGTCTTAATTGTAGTAAGTTGGCATTAGTTCTTTTAGTGTTTTGTTTTAAACAAGGTCTCCCTGTATCCCCAGCTGGCCTGGAATTCAGTATGTAAACCAGCTGGCTTCAGTCTCACAGAGATCTGCCTGCCTCTGTCTCTCAGTTGCTGGGGTCAAAGGAATTTGCCTTTGACCTAGCCTTTCTTTTAGTTATTAATAATAATTATTATTCTTTTTTTCCCTTTACATCAATTACTATTCAAATTTGGATCATATTTCTTCACCTCAATAACTAAAATAGCTGCACACCTGACCTATTTAATATCACCTCCTTTTGTACTATTATATTTCTATTTGCTAAAAATAAATAGCTACTTTTCTTTCAAAACTAATAAAAATTCCATGATCTATTAAAAAATTTTTATAACAAGAAAATTTGAAATAGCAAAGTATAAAAATATTATGGTAAATCCACAGATTCAGTAATCCTTAGTATTCAGGCATTATTTGCTTCATATACATGCATTTTGCAACAACTTTAAATTACGGTTTTTATGAAATTATGCTTTTAAATTCTTTTTTTTTCTTTTTCTTTTTTTGGTCCTGTTGTAGCCCCACCTGGCTGGAACTCCCCTTGTAATGTGGACCAGGCTTACCACCATGCCCAGCCCTAAATTCTTAATTTTTGTTTTTTATATAGGGGACTTTATACTTGGTCATAATGCTATAATTATACCAAACAAAATGAACAAATTTTCTCTAATTTAACCTGATGCTTTATCCATTTTCCTTAGCTATCTGTATAGTCTTTTTTTGCTTCTTCCCTATCAGTATTAAATAAAAGATTCTTACTGTGTTTATTAAACATCTTATGTCTTCTTTTTTTATTTTTTTTTTATTTTTGGTCTTTTCGAGACAGGGACTCCCTATAGCCCCAGCTGTCCTGGAACTCTGTAGACCAGGCTGGCCTTGAACTCACAAAGATCTGCCTGCCTCTGCCTCCCGAGTACTAGGATTAAAGGCGTGCGCCACCATGCCCGGCTCATCTTATGTCTCTTTTAAATCTGTGGCAGCCACCATCACCGTCCTTGCCTTTCTGCTCTGTTTCATGTGGACTTACTGGAGAGAGCAGACTAGTTGACTTACAACATGGTTTTTCTGATTTCTCACCTGAGTTATTGTCTTCATTTTGTTTCCTGTTTGTGATAAAATACCCAGACAAAAGTAACTTAATGGAAAAAAGGTTTATTTGGTTTATTAATTCCAGGTTACAGTCTTTCATTGTGGGGAAGTCAAGACAGCAGGAATTTAGAGCAGGAATTTGTTATGTTACATCCACAGTCATGAACAGAGAGCAGTGAATTCATGCATGCATGGTAGTGCTCAGCTCCGTTTCTCCACTTTTTATAGAGCAGATCTCCTAGCACTTGGTGCCTCTACCTTGTGGTGGGTCTTCTAACCTGTTAGAAGTGTAAGATAATCTCCCGTAGATGTACCCACAGGCCAACCTAATCTAGACAGTCCCTCATTGAGAAGCCCTTCCTAGGTGATTCTACATTGTGCCAGCAATCAAAACTAGCCATTATAGGGGCTGGAGAGATGGCTCAGTGGTTAAGAGCACTGGCTGCTCTTGCAGAGGACCCAGGTTCAAAACCCAGCACCCACATGGTGGCTAACATCCATCTGTAACTCCAGTTCCAGGGGATCTGATGTCCTCTTCTGACCTCCATGGGCATTGTACACATGAGTACACTTAAATACATGTAAGCATTACAACTCATACACATAAAAATAATAAATTTTTTTGGTCTTTTTGAGGTAAGGTCTCCCCGCAGCCCCAACTGGCATGGAACTTGCTGTGTAGACCAGGCTGGCCTTGAACTCACAGAGATCTGCCTGCTTCTGCCTCCTGAGTGCTGTGATTAAAGTCGTGCGCCACCACACCTGGCAAATAAAATTTTTTTAAGCAAACCAAACTTTTGTAGGTATTGTTCAATATTGTCCCTCATATACTTTATTTTTTCTTTTGGTCTTTTCGAGACAGGATCTCCCTGTAGCCCCAGCTGTCCTGGAACTCACTCTGTAGACCACGCTGGCCTTGAACTCACAGAGATCCGCCTGCCTCTGCCTCCCGAGTGCTAGGATTAAAGGTGTGCACCACCATGCCCGGCTTCCTCATATACTTTTAAATTTTTTTTTTATTATTTATTTTTGTATGTGTATGAATGTATTGTCTGCATGCAGGTCTGTGCACCCGTGTCGTGCAATGCTGCGGAGGTCAGAAGAGGGTCTCGGATTCCCCTGGAACTGGAGTTCTCCTGGAATTGGAGTTTCAGACGGTTCTTGGCCGCCATGTGGGTGCTGGGGATTGAACCCGGGTCCTCTGTAAGAGCGGTCGGCGCTCTTAACCACTAGGCCATCTCTCCAGCCCCTGCATACTGTTTTATAATTTAACTGTTTACTTAAGTTTACCAATACTGCATGGGCCTTGTTTCCTTTTGTTTTCTCACAATATCGATCACAAAGTTATCAATAAAATGTTGATTGTATTTTTGAGTTTTTTCTTAGAAATTCTTACAAGTAGAATTGCTACTTAAAGTACTTAAAAGGTTCATTAAATTGCTTTTCATAAGAAAATGAATTCCATTTTGTTCTCCTGTCAGAACTATGTGAGAGCCTCTTTCTGTACTTTCTATTGTCATGCTAAATGCTATTTTATCATTTATTTGTTACTGTGATAGTGGTAAGATGTTCCAATATTGTCTTGAAAGGTTTGGTTTTTTTTACCATGTGGCTTTTGGATTAGCACTGTAGGTTTCTGGGTGTAATTTAACTCTCTGTACTGTTTTAGTTTCTTGGCAGTTTCATTTCTCCTGACAGCACAGTCTCTACTTGTTTTCCTTCTGTCTGAAGCTACAGTATATTGCTCTGGTCATTTTGCTGCACTTCCCAATGCATTTATAGACTTTATTCTTTGAAGATGCACTGTTTCATTCTTTGACCTTTTATTGATTTTTCTATCCTTTTGATGTTCTTATTTTTAAATTTTTACTGTATATGGCACATGTTATATAAGGAAAATTTCATACAAGTATACAATGTAAGGTGAGCATGTTCCTCCATAATTCTCTTACTTCTTACTCTTCCTGTAGTTTGTGTTGATCTTTTACACAGTTTTGCTCTTTTTCATTTCATGTTTACAAACATGATTTTATGTATATATACATGTTAAATCTAGGAACCACAGTGGTGCAAGCATAGAGTATTTGTCTTTGTGAGACTGGCTTAATTCACTTAACATGATTATCTTCAGTTGCATCTGTTTTCCTGTTAATGACAGATAATATATTCTTCATTCTTTATGGCTGAAAAAAATCGTTTGTGTATATATACCACATTTTTAAAATAGATTCCTCTGTTGATGGATACCTAGGTTGGTTTCGTAACTTAGATACTATTAATAATGCTGCAATAAGCATTGATGTTTAAGTATCTCTATGATATGTTAACTTGGAGTCTTTCAGGTAAATACCCAGGAATGATATAGCTGGGTCATATAGATCTAAGTTTTGTTTTTTTTGAGGATCCTCCATACTGATTTCCATGTTACTAGACTAGTTTATATTTCTTTAAATTTATTTATTTTTTAAATTTTATTTATTTTTGTATGTGTATGAATGTACTGTCTGCATGCAGGTTTGTGTACCCGTGTTGTGCAATGCCGCGGAGGTCAGAAGAGGGCGTCGGATTCCCCTGGAACTGGAGTTCTCCTGGAATTGGAGTTACAGACGGTTCTCAGCCACCATGTGGGTGCTGGGGATCGAACCCGGGTCCTCTGCAAGAGCAGTCGGTGCTCTTAACCGCTAGGCTATCTCTCCAGGCCCACTAGTTTATATTTCTACCAGTAGTCTATAAGGTTGCCTTTTGTTCACAACTTCACATCTTTGCCAGTATTTGCTGTGATTTGTGTTCTTAAAGGTTCATATATAATTATATGCGTATATGTCTGTGTGGGAGTATTGATACATGAGTGGAGAGTACTCTCTGGAGGGTAGATGAGTTAGATGTCCCAGTGCTGGAGTTACAGGCAGTTGTGAGCCACTGTGCTTGGCTGCAGGGAACTAAACTTGGCTCTTCTACACAAGCAGTATATACTGAGCCATGTCCCTAGCCTGTTATTTATATTAAAAAAATTTTTTTAATGTAAGTATCACATGCATGCAGTGCTAACAGAGGGTATTGGATCTCCAGGAATTAGAGTTACTAATGGCTGTTAGCTGCCATGTGGGTCCTGGGAACCAAACCCAGTTGGGTTCTCTGTAAGAGCAGCCAGAGCTCTTAACTGCTGAGCCATCTTTCCAGCCCCCTGTTATTTGTATTCTTAAGGATTGGCATTCTGACAAGAATGAGATGGAATCTCCCTGTAGCCTCATTTACATTTCTCTGATGGCTAGTGAGGTTGAACAGTGTTTCATATGTTTATTGACTGGATTAGTTACTTTTTTGTTGCTATGATAAAACACTATGACCAAGGCAATTTATAAAAGACAGAGTTTATTTTGGCTTATAGTCCCAGAAGGATGAGAAGCCATCATCATAACTAGGAAGTATGGCAGCAAGTGGCAGGCATGGTGGCAGGAGCAGGAAGCTGGAAAATCACATCTTCAACGGCAAAGCACAGCAGAGACAGTGAACTGGAAGTGGGGCTGGGCTGTGAACTCTCAGAACCCACTGCTGGTGAGGCACTTCCCCTGCAAGATCACACTTCCTAAAGATTCCCTGATCCCTCCCACTAATACCACCAACTGAAGATCAAGTGTCAAATACTTGGGACTTGTGGGAGACATTTCTTATTCAAACGACTACATTCTACTCCCTGGCCTCCATAGGCCCATGGTCAACTCACAATGCAAAGTGTGTTTAGTGCATTTAGTCCCCATATTCTGGTTTGAGGGTACAGTCCTTTGTGCCCATAGTGCACATGTTGAATGTCAGAGGACAGCTTTCATAAGTTGGTTCTCTATTTCTGGGGATTATTACTCAGGTCTTCAGACTCAGGGGCAAGTGCCTTTACCTACCGAGCCATTTCACCAACCTAGAAAGTCCTTGGAAACATCCTTTTGGCTTCCATCACTTAAAACCCCGCATACTTCTTCATTCATATAACTTACTAAGGTATGATCTGATCTAGATATCAGTCTTTGTTTTATTTTATTTTTAAATTTATATATATATATATATAAATGTATATATATATTTTTTTTTACCAAATCTAGACCTGTGTCCCCCTCATTCCCCCACCCGATCAGAGCTCATGCATTCTGCCAAACATGCTTTTCATCTCTTTCTCAGTCTTTCTCAATATTCTCCATGTGGAAGTTGACTGTTTTAAGCAGAAGTTCACTGTTTCAGTCAGTTCTTTGATGCAGTC
>VZQC01001174.1:835156-969461 GCA_009823505.1 Rhizomys pruinosus | reverse complement strand
TGGTAGAGCTTGGTGTGGGATTATCCTGCCCCTTTCCCGTATTGTCTCTTCTTCGTGTTCCTGGCATATGGGCTTCTCCTTGCCTGTATTCCAATGTGAGTCCTAAATGCCTCTTCACTGTGTTGAAGGCTTGCTTTGCTTGCCTCCTTCAGATGCCTTCGTAATCCCAGTTGGCAGGGGAGGGGTTAGCTTTATCTTTCTTAAAGTGGGAAGAATTACTACCAAGTAATGTTCATTTTACCTTCTTTATGTTATGCAATACTGTTTTTTGTGTTAAAGATAAACTCAGGACTGTGTGCATGTTAGGCAAGTGGTCTACCATTGAGCTACACTTGCAGCCTTCAGTTGTAAGTATGTAAGAATTAGGTTTAATCCATCTAGATTTACTATTTATTTATTTATTTATTTATTTATTTATTTTTTAAGGGATTCTACAATACAATGACACAGTTGTTGGCAGATAGCATTGATGTCACTCATTATGTCATACAATCAGGTAATTGGTGCATTTTGCAAGTATCTATGTCCAAATTTTGAACAACCCAAGGTTCCCATAGACCAGTTGGAGAAGCTTGTATGCACAGACATGTTGATCAATCAGGAGTTTTTGAGACAGGGTCTCCTTATGTAGCCCAGGCTGGTCTTGAACTCACTGTGTCACCCATGGAGGGACTGAAACAATGGAGATCATCATGCTTCAACTTCACAAGTGTGGGCACTACAGGCATATACCACCCCTCCCTTCTTGGAATTTAGTTCTTGATGTTAAATTGTTACATTGAATATATGATTATATTGTCTAACAATAGAAATGATAGAATGCACACTGGACAGAGATAAGAGAGCTATAAATTATGGAAATGGTGAGAACTATCAGAACCAGAAAGCATAAGCTATATAAAAATGGAGATTTACGTAAATTAGAATTCTTTGCCCAAGTATATGATAAATACATAAATCTCGGTGTATTAGTGCTGAGGTAGCTGAGTCGCATTTTCTTTGTATGCTTTGTATTCAGATTTGGCCATAAGTACTTGTGCTTATTCTACTTACTAGTTCTCATAAAAAGACCTCAGTATTAATTGAATTTAGATTTAATCATTCTTTTTACCTTATGTGTATAAAATATAATGCTCATTTGATAAGCTTGATTCCATTGCAAATAGTTATGGGAATAGACATTTATGTGACAAATTTTGCAGAAAATAATTTTATTGCTCTTTCTCATAGTTAGACCTTTAAAGAAAACACCAATTTTAAAAACTTTTAAATAAAAAATCAAAGGTGGGAGATTGAACTATAGTGCTGTTTTACTGAGTTCTATTGATATCAAATAATTGTACTGATTAAGGCTAAATTAATAATGGATTTAGTTATTTTATTAGATTGTGTCAGTGACTGTATATTAATTATAGAATATGAGTTTCAGTGATGGTAATGCATTACCTCCACAGAATAACAGACCTACTAGCTATTATTTTTTAATTTTATTTTTTGATTTTAGAAGCACAAAATATATAAACAAAATAAGAACTAGATAAAACATCACAGTTAATCTTACTAATTTGTATAATTTTTTTTTTCAAAGCAGAGGCCTATTGTTTTTGGGAGAACATCACTGTTTCAGTCTTTTTATTTTTCCCCCAGTTCTTTTGTTGTTGATCTTTCCAACTTGTATTAGTTATTATTTTTAATATGAGAAATTTACTGCATTTTAAAGTTACTATATATAGCAATGTGAAAATGCTATTAAAATATATTTCCCTCATTTTTCTTACAGGGTCAACAAATTTCATTAGCACCAATTCATAAGCTGGAAGAAGCGCTGTATGAATACCAACCACTGCAAATAGAGACAAGTGGACCCCAAGTTCCCGAGCTTGAGATGTTAGGAAGACTTGGGTAAGAGTCAAAAGCAGTGAGGAGCTAATGTGTAGGGCTGTGTTGTTGCTACTTTGGTTGATATTTAACATTCTGAGGTTTTTACTTTATAGACGTTAATTCTGTTTTTAAAAAGCAAGCAATGTTAAATACTAAATTTTTATTTAATACGTTGGTTTTTCAGCAGATTTCCTAGATTCTTGAGATTGGGACTGGAACGTAGCAGCTCTCATGAGCTTATTTGGCAGCCATGTTTAAAGTGACTGTTTTTACCTTGCCATGTTTTGGTTTGTTTTGTTTTTAAATTACCTTAGCAATACACTAGTAAAAACAGGAGTTTGGCAAATTCCACAAAAAAGGGTAGATTTATGCATTGTCTGCTGCCTGTAGCAAAACTTGTCTCATTTGTGAGACACATGCCAGGAAATATATATTTTGTGAATAGATAGAATGCAGGGCTGGCCCAATAGTCGTATGTGTCCTTTTTGGAGAACTTGAGAACGTGGCCTTTGTGAATGATGGAAATAGTCCATTTCTCGCCCTGAATCAAATGAGGTATTTATGTACTTGGAAAATACAGAAACAGATGTTTCTAGATGGAGAAAATCATGTCTTGGTCTGGCCTTTTAGTACAAAGTATAAAATGGAAGAATGATTCAGAATCAATCAATCTTTCTTTCTTTCTCTCTCTCTCTCTCTCTCTTTCTTTCTCTTTCTCTCTTTCTTTCTCTCTCTCTCTCTCTCTCTCTCTCTCTCTCTCTCTCTCTCCCTTCCTTCTCTGTCTCTGTCTCTGTCTCTCTCTCTCTTTCTTTCTTTCTTTCTTTCTTTCAACTTTTCTGAGACAGGGTGTCACTATGTAACCTTGGCTGGCCAGGAACTCACTATGTAGACCAGGCTGGCCTGGAACTCACAGAGATATGCCTGTCTCTGAGTGCTGGGACTGAAGGTGTGTATCACCATAACTGGCCTAGATACTGAGTTTCTTTTTTTGGGGGGGTTGGTATTTTTGAGACAGGGTCTCCCTGTAGCCCCAGCTGTCCTGGAACTCACTATGTAGACCAGGCTGGCCTTGAACTCCCAGGGATCCACCTGCCTCTGCCTCCCAAGTGCTGGGATTAAAGGCCATGGGCCCCCATGCTTGGATTTTTACATGGGGAAGATCCATGGGATGACAGGAGTTCTTCAAATTCAATTGGAGACATTGCATCAAGATGCTTCTCAATGGATTTTATAGGGAGTTAGGGAGTCTATTCCTGACATTGGGCTGTTTCTTTTTTCTTTTTCTTTTCTTTTCTTTTCTTTTCTTTTCTTTTCTTTTCTTTTCTTTTTTTTATTCTCAGAGGACTTATCAGATATTAAACTGATAAGAACAGATACTACACTTGATCTTAGCCAGAAGACTGACTTTTTGAGACAGAGTCTCCCCTTAGTCCCAGCTGGCCTGGAACTCATTATGTAGACCAGGCTGGCCTTGAATTCACAGAGATCTGCCTGCTTCTGCCTTCCCAGTGCTGGGGTTAAAGGCATGTGCCACCACCCCTGGCGTGGTTCCACGAGGTGTGTGAGATTGGCTGGCAGTGTGCCCTCAGCAGACTGGAGAGGCCTCTGGATCCTACCTGAGACCGGGTGGAGCAGCAAATACCCGAAACTCCACCTTCATTGCACCACAGATGAGCGGCCACAGATGAGCATCGGCATTGTGCGCCTTAACCCAGGGTTTGGCATTCGGTTCATCCCACAGCGCCATTTCTACTTACCAAAAGTGGCCCACTAGGTACTCACATTCCATGCCTGTCTCCACACCAGCAAGCTGGGCTTCTTGCCCATTTAAAGTTTGAGAATAGGTTGTAACGTTTGGCCCCAAGACCTCTAATCATTCGCTTTACCGGATAAAACTGTGTTGCACCAGCTATCCTGAGGGAAACTTCGGAGGGAACGAGCTACTAGATGGTTCCATTAGTCTTTCACCCCTATACTCAGGTCCATCGACTGATTTGCATGTGAGGAACCCTATGGACTTCTACCAGAGTTTCCTCTGGATTCGCCCTACCCAGGCATAGTTCACCATCTTTCAGGTCCTAACTCGTGCGCTTGTGCTCCACCGCCTGCCTGCCTCTTCAGCACTCCAAGGCAGAGGCAGGCAGATCTCTGTGAGTTCAAGGCCAGCCTGGGCAACATAGTGAGTTCCAGGATTCTCATGCTTGTTTGACAAGCATTTTACCAACTGAGCGATCTCCTTAACCCCAAGAATATTATATTTTATGATGTAAAAAAAGTTACACATAACACAAACTGATCAAAAAAATATTTTACTGAATTACCAAGAGCCAGAATTCTATTTCTCTAACATTAAAAAAAAATAACTTCTTTTTTGGTCTTTTTGAGACAAGGTCTCCCTTTAGTTCCAGCTTGCCTGGAACTCATGTAGACCAGGGTGCACTTGAACTCACAGAGATCCACCTGCCTCTGGGATTAAAGGCATTCACCACCATGCCCAGCAAAACAACACAACAACAACAACAACAACAAAAAACCTTTAACATCAGTAGCAATTAGGTATTTAAAATAGTGCCCTCTATGTTACAGCTTTGCATTTCATGACAATTTTGTCATGCATTTGAAAAATCATGAAAAGGCCATGAATAGTAACAGGGCATTGTTGGGTTTATAACATGAAGAAGTGTTTTGGGGTTTCCCTCTCTAACTCCCCTCCCTCTAGTTTGTGTGTGTATGTACATGTGTATGTATACACACAAGTGCCATAGGGCCATATGGAAGTCAGAATACAACTTGCAGGAGTCTATTTGCTCTTTCTACTGGGTGGGTTCCAAGATGAAATTCAGCCTTGACAAGAACCGCCCTTGCCTTCTGGGCCTCAAAGCAAAACATTTGACAACGTTAGTTCAAAGGACAGGAAGAAGGAAAAGAAAGTTTGCTATTGTAATTTTTATACAGTGTCAATGAAGTAGTATGTTATAAACCCCAGAATAACTACTGAAAAAAAAAAAAAAAAAAGAAATCAACCAATACCAGAGAAAATGAGATCATAAGAACACTTAATTTGGGCAGAGGAGATGGCTCAGTGTTAAAATGCTTGCCATATAAACTCAAGGACTGGAGTTTGGATCCCCAGAGCCCGTGTAAATGCAGGGAGTATAATGGCTTACCTGTAATTCCATCCCTGGAAGCTAGAGACAGGATCCCTAGAAGAGCTGGCTAGGGACTAGCTATGTTGATGAGCTCTGGGTTTGATTGAGAGACTCTCCCTCATTGAATATGGTGAGTGACTAGGGATGATTCCCAACATCAACTCTGTATGCCGTATGTATGTGCATCATTATGCAGACATATAGACATATCACACACACACACACGTGAAAAGAAGTTTAATGAAAGGGAAACAAGAAGAGATGGCCTATGGTTTAGCGGTTAAGAGCGCCGACCGCTCTTGCAGAGGACCCGGGTTCGATCCCCAGCACTCACATGGCGGCCGAGAACCGTCTGAAACTCCAATTCCAGGAGAACTCCAGTTCCAGGGGAATCCGACGCCCTCTTCTGACCTCCGCGGCATTGCACGACACGGGTGCACGGACTTGCATGCAGACAGTACATTCACACATACAGAAATAAATAAAATTAATAAAAAAAAATAAAAATAAAAGAAGAGCAATGTAAATGTTGTACACTAGAGTAAAGAGCAGAAATTTCTGTGATGCTGTTAATGTTTTAGATCTGCACTGTCCAACATGGAAGCTACTGATCATAGTTCTGCTGAGCACTTGAAATGTGCCTAGTGTCACAGAAGAACTCAATTTAATTTTTAGTGAATTTCATTAAATGTTAAAACTTTCTTTGAATTTGATCTGTATTTTGTTGTTTTAATTTGGCAAATACCTGAATCATTATCTCTTTAAATATTCCTTCCTTATTTTTTGTTTTCATCCTACACCTCTGATTTCACATGTTAAATGTAGCAAAATTTTTTATTGATTTTTATTTTATGTGTATAAGTGGTTTTACCTGCATATAAGTACACCACATATGTGTAACGCCTACAAAGACCAGAAGAAGGCATTAGATACCTGGGAACTGGAGTTATGGTTGATTATTAGCCCCATGTTGGTGCTGGGAGCCGAGACTGGGCCCTCTTCCAGAGCAGCCAGTGCTCTTAACTGCTCAGCCATCTCTGCAGTTCATGTTAAGCTATTTAAACTCCATTTTTTCAACTGAGGTACTACACATATAAAATAGGCTATCTTAGCAGATTTTAAGTAGACAATGGCATTAAGTAGGTTCACACTGTTGTGCAACCATCACTAATATCCATTTCCAGAACTTTGCATTTTTGCAAAACTGAACTATGTGCCACTGGCACTTCCTCCTTTCCCAGTGCTTTTGTCACTGCTGCTCGACTCCTCTAAGTACCTCATAAAGTAGAATCATGGAATCTGTCTTTAGTGAATGGCTTTTATCATATAGCATAAAACCCTCAAAGGACACGTTGAAGTGTGTGGCAGGTGTTTTAGGGCTAAATAATGTCATGTTGTATACCTATCCCACTTCTATTGACCCAGTCATTCCTCGATGCACATCTGTGCTGTGTAATCTCTTGGTTATTGTGAATAGTGATACTATGTACCTGGCTGGGGGTTTGAGGTTCTGCTTTAAATGCTTTTGGATATATACCCAAAAGCACGATGACTGGAGCATTTCAGGAGTTTGGGTATGAAGACTCTATACTGTTTTCCACCAAAGCTGAGTCATTTTATAGAACCAAGAATAGTATACCAGGGTTCTTTTATTCTTATTCTCATTAACACTTTCTTTCTTATTTAAAGTAGTAAGCGAATTAATGTATTTAGAGTACTCACTACAGTTTGTATTTCCTACATGATGTTGACTATCTTTTCATATATATTTATATATATGCGTGTGTGTGTGTGTGTGTGTGTGTGTGTGTGTGTCTGCTTTTTTAAGCTTATGTGTGTAGTCTGTCGGTCTGTCTGAGGGTAGAGGTCTGAGGACAACTTTATGGTATTGGTTCTTTCCTTCCATCATATCAGTACTGAGGACTGAACTTAAGCAAGTGCTCTTACCCACTGAGCCATCCTGCCAGCCCAAATATTTTATTCTTTACATTTAATTTTATGGCGTACAATTTTAAATGTATCAGTGTACTTGCTGAGTATTTTTTTTGAATTTTTATTAGTAGGTATTTGAAAACATATTTAGGAAAGGTTGATCTCAGCTAATCATAAAATTTGTTTTAAATGAAACCATTTAGGTTTCTTTTGAAGAATAATTGAAGATAAGCTATAATTACCACTTAGGAAATGAGAATTTATTTAACAGCTTCATTGAAGTGTAATTGCATATAATAAAATACCTCTTTTAATTGTATGCTTTCATGAGTTCTGACGACACAGCTTCGTGGGGTACAGCCACTGCGGTCATGACTGTTATGTCATCTGCTGTCACTGATTGTGGTTTTTTTCTTAGAAAAAATAATTTTATGATACAAAATCATTGTTTATGTTCTATACTTTCTGTGGAGAATATGATGTTTTATATACTATTTTTTGGTTTAGGTCATTACCTATTGGTCATATGTTTAGCTTGCTCAGCTGTGGGCAAACGATGTTTGTTTCGTTTTATTTTTATGGTGTTCATGAAAATTAATATATTATACAAAGCTTCTCAGGAACATCAGAAAAAATAAAAAGTCACAAAAGCGATTGCAGTATATGTATGTAGATAACATTTATATTATACTTGGTTGTGATTATACAAGTACTATTAAATTAAGGTTCATTTTTTTTCTTGCTATAATAGCAAAATGTCTTTCATATCTGTTTTCATTAGTATTTGAATTAGAAATCAACTCGCAAATCAACATGAACCTTTGTGTTTTAGCTTCTAGTCTGGCTTTGGTCTGGGAAGTTTTCAGTCTTTTTATGCAATCATGGAGAAATATGTTTCTGCTGAAGTCGTTGTCAAACAAGCTTCTTTCAACAGTCAGACACAGGGGCAGCTAAATGAAGCTGTTTAGTCTAGAGTAAATGCTCGCGAGATTGCAAGGTCACTAAGGAAATGTAATTATGCAGTCTCTTCCAGAATCTTTTTTTTTTTTTTGGTAGTTGGGACTTTAACTATATTAAATCACAATGCTAATTAAAATATATAATAAAATTTATTCTAAAGTTAATCTCAGAAAAGCAGCTCAAAATATAATAAATTATTACAGTGAAACTTTTTTTTTAAAAAAAGGACTTCAAAAGAACAAGTTCAATTTGTGGCTGGAATTTGATTATTTATTCCTCCCATAAAATTTGTTAGACCCTGTAGACGCTATATGAGGGTCTCCATTGGAAAGTGAAACTTTTAGTAATATCAGGTTAACTGAGAAACAGTGAATTCTTTAGCCGTTATTTTGTTTTGCTGTTCATTTGCTTATCACTCAGCAAATATTTATGATGTATTTACTGTAGGCCAGTTACTCTTCTGGGTCCCAAGAAAACATCAATAAACAAAGCAGAAAAAAATGCCTCATAACTTTCTGGTACAAAACCAACAATAAAAATGCATTATTGAATCTGTTAGTTGATGATTTAGTCAGTGTTCTCTCATGAAAAAGAACCAGTAGGCTTTGTAGAGATTTAAGATGAGGTTTATTTTGGACTTGGCTCATGTGATTATGAAGTACCATAATGTACTGTCTGCAAGCAGCACATTAGAGCTGGTGGTATAATTCTGAATCTAAAGGACTGAGAACAGTGGCAGTTGATGATGTGACCCTTAGTGTGAAGCTTAATGACTGAGAATGGGCTGATGGTGGAGACATGTACAGGATTTTAAATCCCCTGAGTCTGAAGACCTGAGCACCTAATGTCTGAGGATAGATGAGTATCTCAGCCCAAGAGTGAAAATGAACGCACCTTCCTTTACCTCCCCACTCCTGTGTTCATCCCCTTCCCCGCTTGCCCTTATTTTTTTGTCAGACCTTCAGCTGAGCTAGATATTTGGTGGAGATCAATCTTTTTTACTCAGGCTTCTGGTTCAAATGCCCATTTCTTCTGGAAACATTACTACAGACCCACTAAGAAATTATGTTTTGCAAGCTGTTTGAATATCTCTTAGCTGATTTAACTTGATATAACCCTAAAGTTGATAATTAGTACTTGGAAGATAAAAGCAGCAGGATAAAAGTGTTGGAGAATAATTAGAATAGGGTGCCATTGTTTAGCTAGGTAGTTTGTGCTGAAGTCTTTTATAAGGTAGGGTTAGGCAAAGGGGTTATAACATGAGTTAGGAAAAGAACTGAATCATTCTGTACCCTGGGAAGAATCAAAAGAAACTTTAAGTACAGTGACCCAGAAGCAAATGTGTGTGTATGAGGAAGAGGGTCCAGTATATTTGGTGTTGAATATGGAGAACAGTTAGAGAAGAAGTCAGAGAGCTGCAGGTTCTTTTTTTTTTTTTTTTTTCTTTTTTGGTCTTTTCAAGACAGAGTCTCCCTGTAGCCCCAGCTGTCCTGGAACTCGCTCTGTAGACCAGGCTGGCCTTGAACTCACAAAGATCCGCCTGCCTCTGCCTCCCAAGTGCTAGGATTAAAGGCGTGTGCCACCACGCCTGGCAAGCTGCCGGTTCTTATATAGGGGAAGGTTGATTCTGGTTAGGTGCTGTACTTTAGTTTCTTTTCTGTTTTGATAAAATACTATGACCAAAAGCAACTTACAAAAGGAAAAGTTTATTCTGATTTCTACCTCTAGAAGGAGAGTCCATAATGGCAGTGAGGCATGATAATGGGAGGCTGGAGCAGGAAGCTGGGAGAGCATATCAATTTCCACATGCAGGAAGCAGAGAGAGAGAACTGAAAATCCAACAAGGCTACAAACTTGCAAAGCCTGCTTCCAGTGATGGAAGCACTTCCTACAGCAAAGCTGCACCTTCTGAAAGTTCCATAACTTCCCTAAACAGCACCAGCAGCAGGGCTCCAAGTGTTCAGATACTTGCACAGGACATTTCTCATTCAAACCACCACAGTGCTATATGTTTTTTTAGGTGATGGTTGAGATTTGACTTTTCATTTTAGGAGGTTGGGAGGACAAAGGATATAGCATAATATGACATACCCCTAGAAAGGTCTATTATACAAGAGTTTGATGGTGGTGGGCGAGATAGAGAACAATGGTGAAGCAAGCAAACTTGTAGCATGTCTGCTTCAGGTTATGGTGGCATGCTCAAGTGTGATAGCAGTGTAGCTGGTAGGAAAGCATTTGGATATGAGTATAATTTTGGTGCAGAGCCAAGAAGTTTTTGTGGATTGATTATGGAGGCAACATGACAAAGGTATAACTTCTAAGGTTTTGTTTTGTTTTTTAATCTAAACAGCTAGTAGTTGCTTCCAGGACTTCAATTGAACAATGAAGCTGCCATTTGCTGTTCAGGCAGTAAGGCTGTGTTGTCTGTAGTAAATTTGAAATATTGTAAGGCCAGTCGTCGAAAGTCAGCCTACTTTTCATCATCATGTACTAGTTATTCTAAACAATGCCTGTATTAAAAATTATTTATTACTTTTATGTGTATGAGTATATTGCGTGCATGTGTGTAAGTGCCCCCCAGGTAGTACAGTGCCTTCGGAGGTCAGAAGAGGTGTTGGATTCCCCTGGAACTAGAGTTGCTGGATGTTAGCTGCCCTGTGGGTCCTGAGAATTGAACCCAGTGCTCTGCAAAAGCAGCCAGTGCTCTTAACCACTGAGCCATCTCTCTACCACCACAATGTCTGTTTTTAAGTTCTAAATAATTGCTGTGGTTATATTTAAATTTAGTAATATATTTCTAAGTTCTCAGCACATCTTTACTTCTTGCTCCTTAATAACATATTAGACATAGGAGTTGCTGCAGAGACTCTCAGTTTTTAAATTTATTTTACTTATTTATTTATTTATTATTTATTTATTTATTTATTTTCGTATGTGTATGAATGTACTGTCTGGATGCAGGTTTGTGCACCCGTGTCGTGCAATGCTGTGGAGGTCAGAAGAGGGTGTCGGATTCCCCTGGAACTGGAGTTAAAGACTGTTCTCAGCTGCCATGTGGGTGCTGAGAATTGAACCTGGGTCCTCTGCAAGAGTGGTCGGCGCACTTAACCACTAGGCTATCTCTCCAGCCCCTACTTTTTTTTTTCTTTAAACTAAACTTTGATACTTTGTACCTTTGCAGGAATTCATCCATTGCAAATTTCAAACATAGCATCATATATCTGTTTATAATACTGTTATTTTCTTCTTAATAATCTATAGAATTTGTAGTAATATTGCCTTTCCTCAGAGAATCTAAATGCATGAAGTATATCTTAGTTAATAAGGAGACAGAAAAAGAAAGCAGACAGAAGTTGGAATTATAGAATATATGTCTCTCTTTTAGCTATATGCCTGTTACCCAGTTAAATTGACGATATTATAAAGTGTACAATCACTCATTAATTTTTTATTTCCTAGTCAAAACCTGGGATCATGAAGTAGGATTTGGGTGGCCATTTGAGTTGTTGCCTCGAAAGATTAATGTTCTCTTAAGAACACTTTCAAGTACAGATAACCCTTAAAAATTAGGTCTGGGGCTGGAGAGATGGCCTAGTGGTTAAGAGCGCCGACCGCTCTTACAGAGGACCCGGGTTCGATCCCCAGCACCCACATGGTGGCCGAGAACCGTCTGAAACTCCAATCCCAGGAGAACTCCAGTTCCAGGGGAATCTGAAACCCTCTTCTGACCGCCGCGGTATTGCACGACACGGGTGCACAAACTTGCATGCAGATAGTACATTCATACACATACAGAAATAAATAAAATTAAAAAAAAAATAGGTCTGTAGAAATTGCATTTTCATTTACAGAGACCGAAGGGGGAAAAACAGAAAACAACAGAGAAAAGAACTTTGAGATGAAGTGGTAGGAAATTCTTAGATACATAGCTTAGTTGGTTTTAACCTTTAAAATAAAAACCATGTATACTCTTGCATTACTCTGTTAATTTATATTTATCGGGTTCTGTGATTTTTAACCTAGGTCTGTTTTCTTTTCTGTCTACTTACTAACAAATATATAATTCATTCTTTTAATTTCTGTAAATCCTTCTACCATGAGTTTTCCAATTAAATAAAAAAACAAGAAATAGCAATAAAAGCATAACACATAAGAAACAATAAAATTCTAGATTTTAGATGGGCTGCTACAAATGATTATTCACTCATTTTTGGAGATAGTTTAAAATTTTAAATTTGAAAGAGGCAGTAAGTATAATGTATTAGGACAAGTCATTCTTAATCACGTTGAATCTTAAGAGCATTTGTTAAAATAAGTTGTTGTTTTTTCTTCCTATTGAAGGTAATAGATATTCATTATTGAAAAACATTGAGATATAAGTAAATAGGAGGAAAAGCTGCTCATGCTGTTAGTATTGAACTTCCTTTTTCAATATATGAAATCGTAAACTGTAAGTGATTTCTGTCCTAGGACACAACTGCCCATAAACTCTGCTTTTTTTCTTAGCAGCTTAGCAATTAAATGTTGACTTCTTTCCTCCGGGCTTGGTGAGGTGTACTGCCTTACACTAGGAAACCAGTGTAGCCATTTCCCAAACAAACAGTCCACAAAATGAGAACTAGATAGTTCTGTTGGTATAAAATAAAAACATATTAAAGATTTGCTTCTAAATATTATTAAAATTATTAGAATTTATTTAAACATGCCCTAAATCCCCAAAGCAGTCATTATTCTGACTTGAGTGCAATGCTGCCCCCTCCTTTTTAGGTTTCTCTATATAACTAGTTTTAAATATAAAAACATAAATCCTAAAGAGCAGGAATGGAGAACAGGGATGGTTTTCATTTGCCACAATTTCCTGTGAGACATGGCTCTAAACAAGGCCCATAGTTATGCAAGTTAATATGGTTTTATTTACAGTGGTATATTCAGCACATTTAAAAATTATTTCATTTCACATTTTAGTCATTGGTACTTAATACTTTCATGTTAAATGTATCTAATAACGGGTGAAGTTTGAAATAATTTTTGAATAATTTTACATTAGAAACACTAGTTAAATCAACTTTGAAGTAATAAATGTTGGGAAAAAATTATTCTTGCTGCCACTGCAAAATCAATTGTGCAACTGTTCTTCTAAACTGACTTTTACTTTGCTAAATTCTAAACACTGCACTCCTGTAACTTGTCAGAAGCAGGTTTTGGTTAATAGATATTTTCGGTGATGTAATGGGAAATTTTGGCAGTGAGTCAGAATATAATGGACTGTGATTAATGTTTTAATAAGTACTTTTCTACTGCTCATGATGTAGAGGAGAAATGGTTTCCTGCTTAAATTGATAGGAGAATAGCAGGTGTGCATTCAGTGTTTTTTTTTTTTAATGGTTTGTTTTCTTAGGTTAACATTAATATTTTTGTGGTTGAATTCATTATCATAGTGTGTAGATATATATATATGTGTGTGTGTGTGTGTGTGTATTCTGTATTCACAAACATGTATATATTCACACAAATCTAAAATTTTTTGAAAAATAGATTAATCAAATCTTGAAATTTCTGGACTGTTTTTTCGTATGAAACTACAACTTGAGGCCTCTATGGTTTGTTTGCTCTTGATTCTTACTATAAACTCTTTAAAGGAACAAAGAATGTGTTTAAAGTACTTGGTTTAGGACATGAGTTCTGTGTCATACAGTTTCTAAAACAGCAAGTTAAAAATCTCTTACCGGGCATGGTGGCGCATGCCTTTAATCCCAGCGGAGGCAGGTGGATCTCTGTGAGCTCAAGGCCAGTCTGGTCTACATTGCGAGCTCCAGGCCAGCTGGGACTAAAGGGAGACCCTGTCTCAAAAAGACAAAACAAATAAACAAAAAAAAACAACTCTAAGAAGCCTTCTGTGAAGGCCAGGAAGATTGATGGCTAAATGGAATAGTGATCATGTTAGAGTCTCCATTGCAGAGGCCACAAGTTCAGCCTAAAAGCTCAATAAAGTTTAGAAATTTGGAAAGTTAAACCCAGTAGATTGTGTGTCAATCTTGGAATCTAAGTAAGTGAAGACAAAAGGGGAGAAATGCTCGGGTGTCACACTTGAGGGGTTGCTTCACAGCTTGCTTTTAAAACTTTTTTGTTTGCAATTTAATTTTGGCAGTTTACATACTATATATATGTAAATACACATATATTTACATATATATGTTATTTGTTATAGGTAAGGAGCCCTGGTGCTTAATAGATTTCCTCTTTGGAGTAGTGCTGCATTACTGCAGATACCTCTTGTCCTATAGTTGTGCATAACACTGGACGTTATGGTCCAAATGTACACCTTTCTAGAAGTCAGTTTGTGGTTTTCCATCAGAGTCTCACAGGGATACTGATTTTAATAAAAACCAAAAATCTAGAATAGTTCGTCTCAAGCTTTTGGACATGTAGTAATCACTGAAACACAGATTGGTGGTCTCAATCTCCAGGGTTTCTGATTTAGCCAGATTTGAGTGGGGCCCTATAATGTTTATTTCCAAGAAAATAATGGTGCTGATGTTGCTGATTAGGGACTACTGTGTGAGCTGTCTTTCTTGCTCTGTCATTATTCATGTTTATCCATTGTCTCACTTAAAGCATTCCATCATTTTCTTGTCCCGTTTTCTGTTAGACATTTAGGCTGTTTTCTATTTGTTGCTTTAAAATTTTTATTTTTTTTGTTATGTGTGTGTATGTGTGGTGTCTGTATGTGCATGTAGGTTGTTTCATACATGTGTATGTGTACCTGTATGTGGGTGCAAGTCTGTATGGAAGCCCAAGGTTGATATTGAGAGTCTTCCTAGATCACTCTCCACCTTATTCATTGATGCAGAGTTCTGCATTGAACCCAGAGTCCACAGATACGTCTACTGTAGCTAGTCAGCTGACTTTTGGGACCCCCATTTCCATCCTCTGAGCACTGGAATTACAGGAGGCCACCACACTCACCAAGCTTCTATGTGATGGGAATCTGATCTCTGGTCCTCTCTCTTGCTATTTGTATGGTTTAGCTGCCGAGCCACCTCCCTAGGCCTATCTGTTGCTTTTATAAGCAGATTCTTGATAAGTTTGTGCACAGTTATTTCTTCCAGGTAAAAATTCCTACATTGAAGGATATATTAATGAGGCCTAGCTGAGGACTCATGATCTCTACCTGGCATTTATATACTAATGAATATAATGACTCCCACTTTAAGAAATTTGAAAAGCAAAACCAAAAAACATTGTGAGAAGTCAAGTGTTTTGCCTCTTACTTGGTTCAAATCATATTCATTCTTCCTCTCCCTCTCTCCCTCTCCCTTTCCTTTCCTGTCCTTTTTGAGACAGGGTCTGACTATGTAGCCCTGGCTGGCCTAGAACTCACAGAATTCAACCCATTTCTACCTGAGTGCTAGGATTAAAGGTGTGTACCACCACACCCCGCAGTTTTCTTTTTTTTTTTTAATATATATTTATTAAGCAAATATGACTGATCCATAAAGGCTCAAGCTCCCACTTAAAAAGCTATTTTAGTTTTTGTAATCATAATAAAACTTATATGGGCTAATGATCTATTTTTATTTGTTTTAAAATATATTTATTGGCATGTCACATACACATGGAAGTTAAAAGTTTACCCCCAAATTTAAAGTATTGTTGTATGCTGATATTAAAGAGTTCTTTTGGGGCTGGAGAGATGGCCTAGCGGTTAAGAGTGCCAACTGCTCTTGCAGAGGAGCTGGGTTCGATCCCCAGCACCCACATGGCGGCTGAGAACCGTCTTTGACTCCAGTTCCAGGGGAATCCGACGCCCTCTTCTGACCTCAGCACCATTGCACGACACGGGTGCACAAACCTGAATGCAGACAGTACATTCATACACGCAAAAAATAAATAAAAAATTTTAAAAATAAAGTTATTTTGGTTCAGTGTTTATTTTTGATTAAATGTAGCAAAAACGTGGTACAGATTAATATTGGTAGTATTTCTTTTATTTCTGTCTACAACAGTAGAAAGGAGAAATAATTCAGATGATGTTTTTACATTTGAGGATGAAATGAAATATCCACGCATCAACTTTTACTAGCATGTATTCATTGTATAAAATGATGCATTTGATTATATTTCATAATTCACATAATATATTTTGATCTTATCCATCTCCCTATTGCATCTTCTCTCCCTGTTTTTAAATGCAGATTTTGCATAAGAGAGAAAACATGTGATACTTTTCTCTTGGCAGTCTTAGTTTGTTTTATATGATGATTCCTAGTTCCACCAATTTCCTGCAAACATAAGTTCATTGTTCTCTATGGCTAAATAAAATGCCATTCTTTATCCATTTATCTGTCCATTAGACACTTGGCCTGATTCTGTCAGTAAAGTGGATGCATGGACATCTCTGTTACAAGCTGACTTTGTTCTTTCAGGTGTGTATCCATGATTTGTATAGCTAGTAATCCATCTAGAGACTAGAATATATATATTTTTTTTTATTTAATTTTTATTGGTGGTTTGTGCATTTCGTACATCATTTTCCAATTCAGATCAGGCATATTTCCCTTTCCCTTCCCCCCCACCCCCACCCCATCCCAGATCATGTATTCTGCCATAACTGTCCTGCATCTTTCAGGTTTTGTTTTTTTTTTCATTCCAAGTCAACAGCTCCAGAGAGAGAGGACAGTTTTACTTCTCATTCACCTGTGCCCCTTTTCTAAGCCTAGGGAACAATCTGCGGAAGAGGGGGCGAGGTAGAATGTAAAGGCTGCGATTGGGGTGAACGGTGAAACTACAGCGATGTAGTCTGGACACTCATTTGATCAACTTGATTGAACAAACAACCTGTCACCCCCCACTGAATGGTGGGACTGTGGGGGTTTGGGCACAACAGTCTGTAGATTGGTTTTGCACGAAGGATGCTTATACTCATGGATTATCACTTATAGCTAAAAAAGAGACTAGAATATATTAAATCTTTGTGCTGTAATATAAAATCAACCATGTAACAACATTCTCTCTCCTGAGTCTCAACATAACAATACTAAGCCCATGCATAGAAAAATAATCTGAATGAGAGATCCACATATGTGTTTATTGAAAGTGTCCCATGTTAGGGAAATTGGGTACAGCAAGGAAGAGAGTGGATAGCTAAAAACACTGACAACTGAGACATTATTTGAAGCAGACAGTAGATCAAATTCTGTTCTGTTACAAAGCCTATTTTAGACATAGCTGAAACACAAATTAGCTCATCTTTATAAATAGTAGATAGTAAATAGTGGAATGATATGTATATAATGTGGGAGTTATTTTAGTTTGCATACAATTTCTTCCAGTAGATAAATGTATTCCATTACCAGTTAATAGCAGTAGAACTTAGATATGTAGATATGTGAGCACAGCTCACTGCTCATACAGAAGGTACTTTACCAATTGAGCCATCATCCCAGCCTTTGTCATTCTTTTTAATGGTATCTTAAAAACTTTTTTTTGGAGACAGGGTCTCTCTGTAGCCCCAGCTGGACTGAAACTCACTATGTAGACCAGGGTGGCCTTGATGTCACAGAGATCCACCTGCCTCTGCTTCCTGACTGCTGGAATTAAAGGCTTGTGCTACCATGGTTTTCTAATAGTTTATTTATCTTTTAATTTGAGCATTTTGAGAGTGCCCATGTTCACTTAATTCTTTTTTTTTTTTTTTTTTTTTTTTTTTTTTGTCTTTTTGTCTTTTTGTCTTTTTGAGACAGGGTCTCCCTGTAGCCCCAGCTGTCCTGGAACTCACTCTGTAGACCAGGTTGGCCTTGAACTCACAAAGATCTGCCTGCCTCTGCCTCCCAAGTACTAGGATTAAAGGCATGCACCACCATACTTGGCACTTAATTCCTATGTACGATGTGAAGTAAAGATCCAAGTTGATCCTTTTTCTACCTAGATACCCAATTGTCCCAGTGCCATTCATGGAAAAGATGTTCTTTTCCTACTGAACTCCTTTAAAGCCATGGGTTTTACCTCTCATACCTAGTAATTTCTAGTGCATGTAAGCAAAGCTATTTGATATTGAGCCCTGAACTTTTCCTTGACCTGGGGTATTTTTCCTTTTCTGCTTTAACTTTGAGGAGTTATTCAAGTGTGGGTTAAGTCTGCAGAACTTCTAATTTTAGGGTGTTTATTTGTTTGTTTGTTTGTATGTGTGCCTTTTTGAGGTAAGCTCTGATTACATTGTTGCCTAAGTTGGTCTCAAGCGTTTCATCTCCTCAATCCTCCTGCCTCAGCCTCCCAAAGGAACTGGGACTATTGGCACCCACCATTCACACCTGACATTTCCATTTTTTTAATTATTTTTGTTTTATATTTATGACTGTATTGCCTGCATGTGTGCAATTGTACTTGTGTCATGTAATGCCTGTAGAATTCAGAATCCCCTAAAACTGGAGTTACAGATGGTTGTTAGCCTCCATGTCAGTGCTGGGAATCAATCCAACCCACATCCTCTGAAGCCAGTGCTCTTAACTGCTGAACCATCTCTCTAGTCCCCTGACATTTCTAATTTTAAAATGAAAATTATAAGGAAACTATTTGTATGTTTACATCAATTTATAATTAAGTTTTGAAATCAGTAGGTTCTTGGATTCTCCAATAATTAAACATTTTTACAGGAATCACCCTCATTCAACCTAAAACAAATACCTAACTGAATGCCAACACATCTAAATTTTGTTTCACTTTTCAAACTCAAAATGTTTGTATCTAGAGGTCAGAAAAATATAACATATGCTTTAGTAAAGCAAAACTGTTCCCTTAGTTACTTTTCTACATGAAAAAGTAGAGGTCACTGAAGCAGTGTTTCATTTGGTTATGTTATAAACATTTAGGCTATCAGTTCCACAGCATTTGGTTAAGAGGATATCTTCCTTGTCATAGTTAGCTTCAGTTGTTAACATGAACCTAGAGTCACCTGGGAAGAGGGAACCTCAACAGAGGAATTTCTCAGATAAGACTAGCCTGTGGCCATGTTTGTGAGGCATTTTCTTAATTAATTGCTAATTGATATTAGCCTCAGGAAGGCTGTTGACGGTGGTGCCATATCTTGAGTGTGGTGTCAGTTCTAGGAAGCTAGCCCTGGTCTCTGTATAAGAAAGGTAGCTAGCCCAAGCAAGCTGGAGGTAGGAATCGGGTAAGCAATGTTCCTCCTTGGTTTTTGCTTCCACGGTTCCTGCCTTGACTTGCCGAAATGGGGAACTGGGTCGTGCAGCTATAAGCCAAATAAACCCCTTCCTTTCCCAAATTGCTTTTGGTATTCATGTGTAACACAGCAACATAAAACAAAGTAGAACACTTCCTGAAGACAATATCTTTAACAGTTGACTTTCTTTGTCTTTTTAGTCTGCTTCTAAGATCCTGACCTTGCTCGGTATGAGTATGTCCCAAACCCATTTTTGTTTCCTGTCATTGCATTCTGACTTACCTTATCTGACTCTTCCTCTTGAAGTATATGAAAAGTAGTAATGTTTTATGCTGGGATTATGATCTGTCAGCCATGGTTGGCTCCTCTCTCATAAGCTGATTGGGTCTGGAGAGGGAGACTGTATGTAAACAAGAGTAGCATGCGTATGTCAGAGGAGAAAGGCTCTGTAAAATTACAGAGATTAAAAAAAATTGAAGCTGATGTAGTGGCATGCCCTTTAATGCCAGCACTTGGGAGGCTGAAGCAGGTGAATATCTGTGAAACCAAGGCTGATCTAGTCTACATAATGAGTTCCAAACCAGCTGGGGCTATAGAGAGACCCTATCTCAAAAGACCTCCCCACCCCCAAATAACATTTGAAAGAACATGGTGTCTTTGAAGGAAAAGTAAGTAGCTTGTTCTGACTAGAGCACAGGGTTCATAGCAGGGACTATCATAAACTAGTTAGAATCAGATCATGAAGAATCTTAGTTTCCATACTGAGTATTTTGGGCAATTTTACTAATCCCCTGGTTTTTTCAATGTGTCCCAAATCAAAGTTGAAAACAACGTTGCTATTTCTATAATTGGACTCTAAGCAATGCACTTTACCAGTAGCAAGATGTTGAAGAAGTTTAAGCAGGTAGGATATTCAGATTTATGTTTTAGAGAGATATTTAATGGGAATATATGTTTGAGAGGCCAGCATTTAAAGAACTGCCCAAATAAGGCAGATCTGAGCAGTAAGCATGGGGTTGAGAGAATGAATTTAGGAGCAACTTAAAGGACTGAATAGGACTTGGCACAGACTCTGGATAAAGGAATGCACTAGGAAGATGTCCTCAGTATCTGGAAGGTTCTGTGATGTCTCTCACAGAGCTAAAGCTTTTCTGAGTCTGTACAGCATGAGCCACTAGACACACTTGTGTGTGAGAGTACAGCAGACATCTGAATGACGGGGGCAGCTGTTAGGCGTCCCCTCACTCAGTGGAGACAAGCACTGCACTTATTCTGCTGCCAGAGAACATGTGCAGCTGCCACTTCCTTCTGATGCTCCACTACCACTTGCCACAGCTGCCGGGCCAGACCAAAATAGGCAGACAGTAAGAGGCTGTGTCCCCAAAGCCCACTTGCAGCACTGGACATAACTCAATTTTTTTATTCATCATATTTTTGGATTTTGTTCTTAGTGTTTTTGTATGCGTTTTAAAGTATTTGAACTCTGGAGTTGTGACCCTGAGAAGAGTACTTGTCTACAGTGATGAAAGATTTGTTGCACACTCCCAAAGACAATTTCCCCAACAATGGCAAACTTATTACTCTCTTAGACCCCCAGCAGCAGACCATTTAAATTGTATATATTCAGTTCTTATAGAAATTAAGCATCTTATTTGTCTACTAGATAACTCATGCTTAAACCTTTGCTGTTTCTAGAATATTCCTAGTTCACAGCAATTTTTCTGTTCCAAACTTCATGTTGTAAGGATATTATTTTTTCATCAGTTTTATGTTTATTAAGGTCCTTTCCCCAGTATATATATTTACTTTTGCTTTGTACAAACCCCTTGGGCCCTCCTGTCTACAAAGGGAATTTTCTTGTTTTTCTTCATCTTGTTGTTGGTTTCATGGCTATTGATCTTTGGAGAACAAAAATTCTTTCAGAGACTGCCTTTGCACGAGTAATTGATTGATTGATGAGGAGAATGGACTGTATGCTGATTTTCACATTGTGATTCCAGGGGAAAAAATAAGACTATCTTGAGAGATTTATTGTTGTATTTCTTTATGATTGCCGACGATCTAAGATAAATGTGACACTTTATTTATTTTTTATTTCTGTATGTGTATGAATGTACTGTCTGCATGTAGGTTTGTGCACCCGTGTCGTGCAATGCCTCGGAGGTCAGAAGAGGGTGTCAAATTCCCCTGGAACTGGAGTTCTCCTGGAATTAGAGTTACAGACGGTTCTTAGCCGTCATGTGGGTGCTGGGGATCGAACGTGGGTCCTCTGTAAGAGCGGTCGGTGCTCTTAACCGCTAGGCCATCTCTCCAGCCCCAAATGTGATACTTTAATAAAATACTCAGTCAGTGACACAAAACACCCTATTGTATGAGATTGACATTCCCCAATTGCCCTTAATCCTTTTGCCTCTGCTTTCATAATTTGTGAAGACTGGTAAGATCTGAATTAACTGACTAGAGCCAGTCTTTGTCATAATTATTAATGGAATAGTATTTCAATCATTGATGTAGTTTTACTCACATAGGCTTACTTTACTGTTCAAAATCATGCTTCATTTAGTCAAGACGCAATTGAGCCCCTGATCGTTCCTATAGGCACCTTTTCTGGTGATCAGCAGATTGCTTTTAATTGCCATTCTCTTTCAAGTTCTGTTTCTTTTTTTATGCTTTTATTGATGTTTTGTGTATTTCAGACATCATTTTTCAGTTCAGTTTAGACATATTCCCCTTTTCCCTTCCCCCCACCCCACCCCAGATCATGCATTCTGCCATAACTGTCCTGCATCTTGCTCTCAGTCTTTTTTTTTTTTTTTTATGTTTAGGAATTCACATTTTACTCCTTTAATTTTATATTACTCTAAAATATGTATATATACTTTCCACTCATACACAGTAATTACAGAGTCTGAGAGTAAGTGGTGGATCAATTCTGGAGCCTATTAAGAGATTTACATTATAACAGCATAGTTGCTTTCAGATAAACAGAAATATAACAATAATGTTGTTCAGCTTGCCTTTCATCTGGGGATTTGGTGTTAGCATCCACAAATGAGGGAGACCATTCACCGCTTGTTTTTCTGGGACTGTGTTACTTCACTTAGCATAATGGCTTTGAGTTCCATCCATTTACCTGCAAAGTTCATGATGTCATCTTTCTTTACTGCTGAGTAATACTCCGTGGTGTAGATGTACCACATTTGTCATCCACTCATCAGTTGAGGGGCATTTGGGTTGGTTCCAGCTCTTCGCTATTGTGAAGAGAGCTGCAATGAACATGGATGTGCATGTATCTTCAAAAGATGTAGTAAAGAGCTGAACAGAGACTTCACCAGTGAGGAATTAAAGATGACTGAGAAACGTCTTAAAAAGTGTTCAACATCATGGGGGCTGGAGAGATGGCCTAGCGGTTAAGAGCGCCGACCGCTCTTACAGAGGACCCGGGTTCGATCCCCAGCACCCACATGGCAGCTGAGAACCGTCTGAAGCTCCAATTCCAGGAAAACTCCAGTTCCAGGGGAATCCAAGACCCTCTTCTGAACTCCGCGGCGTTGCACGACACGGGTGCACAGACCTGCATGCAGACAGTACATTCATACACATACAGAAATAAATAAAATTAAAAAAAAAAAAGTGTTCAACATCATTAATAATTAAGGAAATGCAAATTAAAACCACTCTCAGATATCATCTCACTCAGATACGACTGGCTAAGATCAAGAACACAAAAGACACCAAATGCTCGAGAGGTTGTGGGGAAAGGGGAACACTCATCCACTGCTGGTGGGAATGTAAACTTGTACAACCATTATGGAAAGCAGTGTGGAGAACCCTTAAAAGACTGAAAATGAGCCTACCACCTGACCTATCCATACTACTCCTGGGTATATACCCACAAGACTCAAGTTCTGTTTCTCATCCATAACTTATTCATTAAAGAATATTAAGTAGAAAACATGAGAGAGAATCTTTTCAGAGACTGAACTCCATTTTTTCATTTGTTTCTTGCACACATTTTTAGAGATACTTAGTTTTTCCATGTAAAACTACAGAAATTTTAAATTATCCCAAATGTTCAGTGTTGAATCATTTTAAATGGATTTGCATCCCAGAACTGTCATTTCACTTCGTGGAGCATTTTGTTTCATGTTTTCTTTAAGTTATGTTTAAAGTCACATTTATTTTATTTTACATCTGTAGGCACATGGGCATGCTGTACCAGGCATGTGGAAGTCAAAGGACAATTTGTAGAGTCCATTCTATCCTTCTACCCTGTGGGTATTAAGGATCGCACTTGGATTGGCTGGCTTGGTGGCAGGTGCCTTTCTTTGGGCCATCTCCCTGGCCCAGTTACCATTTTTATAAAGAAAAAATTCCCCTTATAATAAGTTCAAGAGACTATCACAGATCATGCAGGTATTTCAGCATCTGCTTTTTAGTTTTCATCCTTTTAAAATGTAAGGTGCAATTTAGTTTACCACTTTAATTATGTTTAAGGAGTTAAATATGTTTATATATCCCATAAATAGCATTATTTAATTAAGAATTTTATTCTGCACTCTGGGCATAAATTCCGAAAGACAGTTAAACCTAAAAGATGATCAGGCTAGTCTTTGTTTCTTTATCCTGTGCTCTACCATTTATTGTTTAGGGCCATGTGTCAAATGTCACGTTTGTTTCTAAATAGCTAAATGTTAATATTGAGTACATTTTTGTTCCCTATGTTGTGTTACAGCTGAATGTTTTCAGGAAATTTGATTTGGCAAACATAAACATAAACAAAACAATATATGTATCACTTTATGACTTATATATTAAATATTAATAATATGATACAATACAGTTTAAATGGTTAGAAGTGGGTATTTGAAATTATATTACCTGGGGTCAGCCTTTACTATGTTCTTGCTTGATCTATAATACTAGGCAAGTTACTTAGCCATTATGTTTCTTTGTTTCTTCTTTTATGAAACTTATCATTATCCAATGAGAGCACCTACTTTTTTGTTGTGAGTACTAATTGTATATGCAAAGCCCTAGAATGCTGACTGGTAGGATATGGAAATACATGTGGATAGTGTAGTCCTTTAGAATCAAATGCATTACAGTGTTTTTAGGTCTTAGTCCTGTCTTCACTTTGTTACTCTCTGTCTCTGTCTCTCCCTTCCTTTTCCCTACTCATCCTTCCTCCCTTCCCTCCTGCTCCCTCCTGCCCCCTTCTCTCTCTTTCTCTCCCTCCCTTCCTAATTTGATGAATTAAATGTATCAACTTAAAGATAAGTGGCTATATTACCATTCTCCCTTACAATTTTGGCATTAAGTAGAGTTTTGGGGGCTTAAAATATCTTTTTTAGCACCACTGTTTTAGAGATGAAGAACTTTAGAGTCCAAAATGATTGTGATTTGTTCAAATGACTGTAGTACAATAAATGTGACTTGTAGCCAAAGTTAGAGATAAAAAATGATGCTAAATTCCTTGATTAGACTTTTAAGGGTTAGAACAAAAGGTCAAAGTCAAGAAAAAAGAGGTTACACAAATTAAAACGGGCATGCTATAAATTTGTTTCACTTGCAATTTCAGACTGATATGACCTGAGTTTTCCTTTACTTATTACTTTATAGATAGCATACATGAAGAAGTTGCAGGCTTGTTTCATTCATTCTTGTGTGATCACTCCTTGAGAATTCATAATTTCCTTCTCTGTATGCACATGTGCTGTGGAGTGGAGGAGGAAAGCAGAGCAGAACTAAGAACAAAAACCTAAACTCATTTTTACATTGCTGCTCTCTTCAGTTTATTTTTATGCAAACAGATATATTATGTGGTCAAGAAGAGAAAAATGACAATTGATGATGGCGAATTTCTATTAGAAATCATAGGAGAAGGAGGAGGGTAGTTAGTTCCTGCAGATTGCTCCTTTTCAGATGCTGCTCCTTTCAAATAGTGTAAGACTCAGCACTGATTGGGTTTAAATTTAATTCCCCCCCTTTGGATTTTTTGAGACTTAGTTTCCCTGTAGCCACAGCTGTCCTGGAACTCACTACGGAGAGCAGGCTGGCCTTGAATTCACAGAGATCTGCCTGCTTCTCCCTCTTGAGTGCTGGGATCAAAGCCATATGCCATCACACCTGGCCTAAATTCAGTTCTTTTTTGTTTGTTTTTTTTTTTTTTTTTTTTTGAGACAGGGTTTCCCTTTTAGCCCCAACTGGCCTGGAACTCACTATGTAGACCAGGCTGGGCTTGAACTCACAGAGATCTGCCTGCCTCTCTTTCCTGATTGCTGGGATTAAAGGCATGCACTACCATGCCCAGCTGCTAAATTCAATTCTTAATCCTTCTCATAAATCTCTTCGGTATTTACAAAAAGGGTGTGGGTTGGGCTGGAGAGATGGCCTAGCGGTTAAGAGCGCCGACCGCTCTTGCAGAGGACCCGGGTTCGATCCCCGCACCCACATGGCGGCTGAGAACCGTCTGAAACTCCAACTCCAGGAGAACTCCAGTCCAAGGGAATCCGACGCCCTCTTCTGACCTCCGCGGCATTTCACACACGGGTTCACAGACTTGCCTGCAGACAATACATTCGTACACACTATAGAAATAATAAAATTAATAAAAAAAATTATAAAAAAAAGGGTGTGGGTTTAAAATTAAAATACTGAGTTCTGAGAAGCCCTGTTTTTCGAGGTTTTTTTTTTTTTCACATAAATTTATTTTTTTTATTATTTATTTTTAACAATCTAGACCCTGTTTCCCGCTCCTTCCCCCCACCCCGCCGAGGCTCATGATTCTGCCAGACATGCTTTCATCTCTTAGTCTTTCTCAATATTTTCCATGGGGAAGTTGACTGTTTTTGAGCGAGTTCACTGTTTCAGTCAGTTCTTTGATGCAGTCTTTTCTGTTGTTGTTGTTGTTTCCAAAATTCGTTATGCCCAACTGCTTTGGACAAAAGCTCAAGGGGCCATAACAAGAAATCTTTCAATTGGGTAATTGGCACTAGCATCCACAGATGAGGGATACCATTCGTCGTTTGTTTTTCTGGGACTGTGTAATTCCCTCAGCATGATGTCCTCCTAGCTCCAGCCATTTTCCAGCAAAGCTCTTGATGTCGTCTTTCTTTACTGCTGCAATAGAACCTCCATTGTGTAGTGTACCACATTCTTCTCTATCATCGCAGTTGAGGGGCATTTAGGTTGGTTCCAGCTCCTTGCTATTGTGAAGAGAGTCTGCAATAAGCTGGCTTTGCATGTATCTCTGTGTGGCGTAAGTCTTGAGGGTACATGCCTAGGAGTGAGTGGTATGGTCGGGTCAGGTGGGCAAGTTCATTCCAAGTCTTCCAAGGTTTTCCCCACTGCTTTCCATAGTGGCTGTACGAGTTTACATTCCTACAGCAGGTGGATAAGTGTTCCCCTTTTCCCCACAATCTCCAGCACTTGGTATCATTTGTTTTCTTGATCCTAGCCAGTCTTATTGGAGTAAGATGATATCTTAAAGTGGGTTCATTTGCATTTCCTTAATGATTAGTGATGTTGAGCGTTCCTGAGGTGTTTCTCAGACATCTCTAATTCCTCCTTGAGAAGTCTCTGTTCAGTTCTTTGCTCCATCTATTGAGCAGGTCATTTGTTTTCTTCTTTCTTTGTTTTTTGGTAGTTTTTATTTTCTGGAAATCATGCTTTGTCAGATGTATCTGCAGTGAAGGTTTCCTCCCCACTCTGTGGGATTTCTTGTCACTTCCTTGATTGTTTCTTTTGATGTACAGAAGCTTTTGAGTTTGATGAGGTCCCAGTTTGTCAATTGTCGACCTTAATTCTGTGCAGCTGCTGTCTGATTTGGAAAGTCTTTTTCCTATGCCTATTGTCTTGTAGTTCTGCTGACAACTTTTCTTCTATCACCTTCAGAGTTTGGGGTTTCACTGTTGAGGTCTTTTAATCCATCTGGAGTTACTTTTGTACACGGTGAGAGGTAGGGGTTTAATTTCATTCTTCTACAAGTGGTGAACCAGTTTTGCCAACACCACTTGCTTGAAGATGCTGTCTTTCTCCATTGTGGTTTCTTGGCCCCCTTGTCAAATTTGAGATGGCTGAAATTGTATGTGCTCAGATTGGATCTTTGATTTTGTTCCAATTGTCAACAGGTCTGTTTTTGTACCAGTACCAGGCTGTTTTTATGACTATAGCCCTGTTAGTATAGTTTAAATCTGGTATAGAGATCCCTCCTCTCAGATTTGAGATCTCCTGAGTCCAGCGAAGGAAAGAGAGAGAAGGTAGAACTGGGTGCCTCACGAGCTGATTGTTGATCCCTTGGTCCTGCTGTCTTTGGTTGATTGCCTTTGTGGCTGTGAGGTTGGAGTTATCCTCCTAGCTGGGATTAAAGGTGTGGTCTTTGGCTTGATTAGATCTAGTGGCTGTGGGGGCGGAGTTATCCTCCCAGCCGGTATTAAAGGCACGCTTGTGTGACTCTTGAGATTTGAGATCTCCTGAGCCAAGCGGAAGGAAAGAGGGAGAGACAGGTAGGAACTGGGTGCCTTGGCGAGCTGATTGATGTTTTTCAAGGTTTTTAAAAAATTATAGACTTTAATTGTCTCATTTTTGTTGAAAAAAATTGAAGCTAGTTACTGTTAAAAGCAAGGTATAACCTTCTGCCACCTAGTGTTAATACTTAAATTATTTCTTTGAAAAGCTTACAGAGAATGCCATTGTTAAGTGCTAGTAATTTACTGGTGTTCCACTTACTCAAGTAGTATATAAAAGTTTTAGTTTGGGTTTTATAGTATTGATTATTTTGTATGGTGTCTAAATAATGATGCTGAATTTAACAAAAGGTTCATTCAATTGTATAACTGCTTTATTCTTCATCTGCAAGTATTTCCCTGATAGTATATTCCCTCTTTGATCTCCTAATGTCTGATTCATGAAATTGTATTAATGAATGGTCAATACTTGCTGATTACTATGCTTTCAATAAAATAATTTAAAATATGATGTCATCATTTGTAGCTAGAATGATGAAGCAAAATTTAGTTCTTAAATATTTTCACTGTTAAAAAAATAGATTCTGATGAGGAATAAAGCATATTTCATATTATTTAACATCCCTTCACCTTACCTAGAAGAGTCACAGCTTGTTAAAAGTCAGTATATGCCAGCTGCTCCTATATTCAAAGGTACAGAGAGTTGGTTCAGGTCTTCCCCCCCCCATCAATAAAAACATTTTTAAACTGATGAACATTTTTAAGGCAACTGACCCATATGTAATATGTTTGAAATTATTTTTGGGGGGGTCTTTTTGAGACAAGGTCTCCCTGTAGCCTCAGCTGTCCTGGAATTCGCTCTGTAGACCAGGCTGGCCTTGAACTCACAAAGATCCGTCTGCCTCTGCCTCCCAATGAAATCTTCATTGGATTGTTTTTCATAAAGAGTTCAGCTATAAAAGCACATTTATTTTTATTTGATAATTGTTTCTTCCAGTAGTAATAGCATAAGAAAACTTGTTTTTCTGGGCTTTATTATTTTCTTCAAGAAATGCCCAGTAGCAAATGTTAACTTAATGGGGGTCTGCCAAAATATCATATTGACTGTACAAAGTGTAGAGTCATAGGAAATGGAGCTCTCTTATTCCTCACTTTAAACACACACACACACACACACACACACACACACACCTATTGATAGAAAATTTTCTAGTGCCTGACACAATCAGTAATGACTATGAGAATAATAAAGTTATTTTACTTTACTTTATATACTTAAGATTCTCTAATTTGGGTAGGTTTTTTGGCTTTTGTTTTGGTAATGACATTTGTATTAAGTTGGTAAAAATTTGCCCATTTAATGAATTAAAGTGATAGAGGTTTATAAGAACCGTTTTATGTCCCTCACAATCTATTTTAGATATTGAGTTTAAAACTCATTCAGCATATGTGTTGTATCAGGGGTAAAAACATTTGAGTTGGGCTTGAAATGAGCCTTTGGTTGTAGATAAAAAATTCACTATTCATAAAACATAAAAGAAAAGAAAATAAAAACCCCCCATAAAATTCACATATCATAAAACAGAAATAGGTACACCCTATCTCTTATATAAAATGTAGAATAAGCCAAATAATTATTATCTGTTTATACTTTTTATGCTGATGTAGGAACATTTTCTCCAAGTCATAATAGGGGCATAGAAAAGAAAAAAGAAAACCCTAGTTCTCTTAAAAAGCCAGTGACTGAGGCATAGGGTGAGGAGGCTCTGCAGACCGCACTCTGGGAGCAGCAAAGCATCTTCATAGGTGGTTATTGAAGTCTTACCAGCAAACCTTGTATATGCATAGCAGAAAAGACACACAGGTACATATTTATTTTAAAGTGATTTTTATTTATTCTTTGGATATCTCATACTTGTATCTTAATCATATCTACCCCCACTTTCCCCTTCCCACTGCCCTCCAGAATTCCCCTAACGCATCTCCCTCCCAACTCCATGTCCTTATTTAATTACCCTCTGAATCCTGCTAGTGCTGCCCATGTGCATATGGGTACTGAGTCGTCCACTGGGGTCTGGGCAACCTGCAAGCGGCCATTCCTCCAAACAAAGGAACTCTTCCTCCCCCAACGGCTGTCAATTGCCAGTGGCCCCTCAGCTAGGGGTAGAGCCTCGCTGGCCCCTCCTCCATCCATGGGAGATGCTCACTGCTTTGATTTTATGTAGGTCTCTTGCAAGAACCACAGCTGCTCTGAGTTCATGTATACAGTCCCCATGTTTGTCCAGAAGACAGCATTTCACAGCGCTCCTCCCCATCCTCTGGCTCTGACATTCTTTCCTTCTCCTGTTCTATAATGTTCCCTGAGCCCTGGCTGGTTGGTAAAGATGTCTCACCTGGCTGACCACTCCTAGTGCTTATTCTCATCACTTTGATCTTCTCTGTCCAAGGTTGAGAGAAACACAAACATATGGGTTATTTCTTCACAGAAGTAATACTGAATGAAACTTGGAAGCACTATATACTTGCCATCTCTCAGATTCAGCTTAATCATAAAGTAGTCTACTACTGCTGTTTTAGATCCCTGAAGCCAGTAGCTTCTAAAGTCTCAAATATTCTAATTGTCACTTATTACTGAGACTTAAAGTTCTCATTATCATTACAGTGTACTTGAAATTAGATGCATAGAGTCCTTTTACTGGTAGTGATTTTTAGCTATAACTGCCATTTAAATATTTTAATTATTACAGAAATACATTTATATTTAGCCTTTATCATACTTTAAAAATAAGTTGCTTAGTTGCTGGGGAAGGTTGTTCAGTCAGCATGAGGACCTGAGTTTGATTCTCAGAACCTGTGTGAAAAACCCAAACATGGTGGCATGCGTATAGTCGGGTGCTGGGAGGTAGAGACAGGTACCTGGGGGCTTAAGGGTAATGGGCCTTGCTGACTTGGTGAGGCTCAGGGCAGTGAGAAACCCTGGCTTAGAAAACAAGGTGGCTGGCTCCTGAAGATGGACAGCCAAGGTTGGCCTCTGGTGTCCACAAACACAACACACACACACACACACACACACACACACACACACACACACACACGAAAAAATAAGTTGATTAGAAAAAATATAATAAAATGTTTCCCTTTTCTAATCATGGTGGAGTTCATTTGAAACTGATTAGTAAAAAAGGGTTTCTCTTTACCAGAAAGGTATGTTTTCAGTATTCAATTGTAAAATTAGTAGAATTGTTAAAGGTAGAGTAGAAAGTACATTGCATAATATTTATGTAAGAAGTATTTGAGTTTGAGTTTACTTTTTTTTTTTTTTTTGGTCTTTTTGAGGCAGGGTCTCCTTGTAGCCCCAGGTGTCCTGGAACTCACTATGTAGATCAGGATGACCTTGAACTCACAGAGATCTGCCTGCCCCTGGCTCTGTTTTACACTTTCAAGAACTGTACTGTCATATTACATTATATGCCACACTGGGATTAAGTTCCCCATGTCCATTGTTTTATTTATTTCCCCGTTTCTTGCTCTGCTTTTAGTTTCTTAGTTGAAGCAAGCGTGGACACACCAAGTTAGCCTAGAAATAAGGCAATACAAGCTGACAGTAGGGGGTTTTATACCAAAAAGCTTTATTTTACAGACACTTAAAAATATGACAAATGCAGAAATAGAACTGTGTAAAAAGTGGGCTGGAATACAGAAACACTATATTATGTTTGTCTTGGAGGGAGAATGGAAATCAGATCTGGGAAAACTTTTACAACATTCGGTGCCCGATTCCGTGTAAAGGATGGCTAGATGTTTGCCAGATGGCTAGAAGGAGAAAGGCATTCTAGTAGAGAGAAAAGCAAGCACAGCAGCTCAGAAGCCTGACCTAATAATAGATCGTGTGTCAGGACAACTTATCATTCCTGGAACATAAACTGTTAGAAGGTAGGAGTGGAGGAATGGCACAAGAAAAGCTAGAAAACCAGGTTCAGAGGAGAGGGGTTCTGGGTCCTGATGGAGAGTTTTCATCTCATCGCATAGGTGGTGGGGAGCCAATGAACGATTTCTTAGTAGTTCCCCATCACCTTTCTCCTCTATTTGCTTAAAAAAAAATAAAACAGGGCCGGGCATAGGGGTGTACACCTTTAATCATAGCACTTGGGAGATGGAGGCAGAGGCAGGCAGATCTCTGTGAGTTCAAGGCCAGCCTGGTTTACATACAGAGTTCCAGGTCAATCAAGATTACATAGTGAGACCTTGTCTCAAAAAGCAAACAAGCAAAAAATAAAATAGTGATTTATAGTATGTGTGTGTGTGTGTGTGTGTGTGTGTGTGTGTGCATGCATATGTGTATCCTTGAGCCATGACACAAGTTGTGGAGGTCAGAGGAGTGGGAGTTGGCTCTTTCTAGCCTGTGGGGTCCAGGAATTGAATTTAGGTCCTTAGGCTTAGTGGCAGGTACTCTTACTTTCTGAATCATCTCAGTGGCCCCTTCTGTATTCATTTTTGTAAACCTTATATTTATGTCCCTTGACTGCCATTGTATAATAGCTGCAGGTAATTTTATTCATATGTCTGCAGCCTCACTTGCTCATCAGAGGTGACAGTGCCTTGAACAAATCACTTTTGAGCTTTGACTGTCTCTATAAGTTGAAAATCTTTTCCTTGACTCCTCTCTTGTGTATTACTGGGTTTTTATCAAGATCAAATGAGAAAATGCCTATGAAAATATGTAAAGTTAATATAATGCTCTACTGGGGTCTAGTCAGCCTATGTAGAGTCTCCTTAAGATCAGCTTTCCCTCACCTAGAAGTAATTAGCTGCCAATAGTTCTTTGACTGAGGTTGGAGCCTACTGGCCATTTCCCCCAGTCTCTGCTGGGTTTTTATCTGCTTGAGTTTGCATGAGTCTTGTCTTGTGCATGCCTGACACCATTGCCATGGGTTTATGTGAGCAAGTTCCCAGGAGCCTGTAAAACTATATTTCCTCATGGGCACACACCTACTCCTCTGACTCTTAAAATCTTTGCACCTCCTCTTCCATAATGGTCCCTAGCCTTGGGTGGGTAGAGTTTAATATGGGAGTCCTGTCCATGGACCCATACTCTGCTGTTTGTTACATTGTGGCCATTTGTGGCCTTTTGTGTTCTTTCCTTGCTGTTGCAGGAGGGAGCTTCGTTGATGAGAGTTGAGAGATACATTAGTATTCCCTCTACCCCTTTTCTACTATTTTCCATGAGCCTTAGATATACCCATTCTAGATGTGTCATTTAGAGTTGGGCATCTCACAGATTCTTATTCTCTGTTTGTGTCCAGTTGTGGAACTCTGTGATAGTCTCTGTTGAAAATGGAGCTTCTTTGAATAGTGGTGACTGGCATAGTCGGTAAATGTAAGGATACATATTTAGCATATAGTAAGAAATTTGTCTGAGGATGTGACAGCCTTTGGGATTTCTCTAAGATGTATGATCTCTCCAGCCATGCCATGTGTATTTGGCTGTGTTTATGAGTTCCCTCCCATAGACTGGGCTTTAGGTCCAATTAGGTAACTGTCCATTACCCCCCAAGATAGAGGTTCCAATATAGTTTGCTGTGCCAGTCATATTTGTGGTTATTAGGCTTTAAAGCTGGGTTTGGGTTATTGATTTATATCTCCCTTAGCAGCTTGCATAGTGTCCTTAAAAACTATGAGAGCTAGCCTTCAGGGAAGTAGCTTCCAGGTCAGTTCCAGCTCTATTGTTCCAAATCCTGTCCATGAAGTATGTTCTAGCTTCAGCAATAGGTTCTTACCTTCAAGATCTGGGAGGCAGTCAAGGGCTGTGGCAATAGCCTATTTAATAATGTTGGAAGTCTCTTGGACTACTCTGACCAACAACTTGAAGGGAGGTTTCTCCTGTCTGGCACTGCTTTCTTTTTACATAGTCTTCAGCTAAACACATAGACCCATGTAGAGATATTTTATGTCTATTTCCTTCTGTTTTTTTTTTTTTCACAACAGCTAAGCATTATTTATCTCTCCCTATCTACCCTCCTTCCTCTCCCCCCCAGGTAAAGAACCCCCATTTTCCCCATCTCACCCTTGATAATACCTGTCTCCTATGAGTCCTCGCTCTCTTGAGCTCTTCTTTCCCCTTTCCCCCCCGTGGATCCACTCTTTCCGTAGACCTTATCAGTCAATATCTTGTATTCTTTTATCAGTGAGATGTGAGTCATAAGAGCCAGAAACCAGTAATAAGGTGAACGGGGAGCTTTTGGAATCTCTTCTCTAGATTCCACATATTTTTTTCAGTGGGTTGTGGTTACAGCAGAACATGCATATTTTTTGGATCACTGAAGCAAAGAAAGAAAAGAGAACAAACTAGTGGAAAACCCACATCATTAAACTTTTTTCAATCTTTGCAATTAAGTCTGAGTTTAAACATTGCCAATTATTCTTGAACTTTTTAATCCCTATAATATTAAAAATTATATTAAAAGTCATTTTTCTGTCTTAAGAGATCATGCTTCTGTTTTCTCTATACTCAGGGAAATTTCTGTGTTTTGGTCATAAGACTCAAGGATATTCTGTCAGCTGTCTGAAAGATTTTTTATTCAAAACACAATAGTAACAAAGAAATGGTGTTTAGTCATATTTGTATGTAATTATTTTTTTGTTTGTTTTTTGTATGTAATTATTTTATGGCGTATTTTTTCTTTTATAATTTATGTCTCCTTACATGCAAATTAAAGGTATGAGATACTGTGTAGGAAAAAGATATATTCCTAATATGTACCACTTAGTGTGCTATCTGTATTGTCTGTGCTTAGGCAGCATTAAAATTCTTATCACATAATTATTGCTATACTCTATTGACCTTTTACTATCTTGATTGTTTTAACTATTTTTATTATGCATGAAAATACAGGATTATTCCAGCCATGGCCAATCATCCTCTTGTAGGACCATCCAACCTATTTTTAATGTATTAGATTTTAGAAATATAGGGATATTGAAAACCGTGTTCTTTTGTAGGTATACACACATATATGTGTGCGAGGACGTGTGCATGCAGGGATACCCACGCTGGGGCACACTTGTGGAGGTCAGAGGACAGCTTTCATCAGGTCTGCCTTACTGAGGCAGGATCTCTCGTTTCAGATGCTGTGCTGTTTAAGCATTCTTCTAGTGGTTCACCTGTCCCTGTTTCTGGCTTATTTTTCCTTTACTAAGACAGGATTTCACTGTAGACCTCACTGGCTTGAAACTCACTATGTAGACCAGATGGACCTTGATCTCAGATCTTTGATCCCTGCAGATCACTGGGATCAAAGACATGGACCACTGTGCCAGCCTGCACTCAGATTTTGGCGTAAGTTCTGGAGATTGATCTGAGATTGTTGGGCCTGTACACCTACTACTTTTACACTCAGAGCCATCACCCTGGCTCCAAAACAATGTCCTCTTAAAATATTTTTACATATGTTTATTGATTTTGTGTCTGTGTGTATGTATATTTGTGCATATATGTGATGTGTGTGGTGTTGGGAGTCAGTTGTCTCTTTTGAAATCACCTCATCAGTCTTGGTGGCAGGCCCCTTTATCTGCTGAGCAATTTTGCCTGTCCCATGTGTTATATTTTATTTACTGGCTCCAATATAGATATATGAGTAATATTTATAGCAGTTTATACTAGTCTTTACAATGAATGTGCATTTTCAGGTTTCAACTGAAAGTTGTCCTGCGAATATGGCATCCAGTCCAAGAAAATACATATAGAAAAAATTTAGTAGGTAATACTGTGATGTTTCAATGTACAAGAAATGGTGGTCAGGGCATTTTATATTCATTTTTAAATATTAAAGATGATAGTTATAGTATCTTAGATAGATCTAAAGCATGTGATTAAATTAGTGAGTATATGTGTTCTTTTTTTTAAGGTTTCAGAGCATATTAATTTGTACCAATTAAATTCAATAAAATAAGTCTAAAGATTGTTGAAGGTCAGTAAGTAAAACATTTTAATTTGGATTTCTAGAGCTCATAATTTTTATGAGAAATTTTCTCTGGTTTTCTGGCTAGTTCTGAAATGACTTTCTACCATTTCATAGAGAATGAATAATGACTCTAAGGAGTTTCATGCAAACATAGCTCTTAAAGAGAGTTAAATATTTGTTTGCTCCGAGGAAATAAATGCTTAGAAAATTTTTACTGTAAATATGATCATAGCAGTTTCCCAAAGCCAATAAAATAAGCATTTGGTCAGCTAATGAAAAATTCAGTTGATGCAATTAAGTAGCTAATGTGAAGCCATGAATTAGTTTCTCTTTTTTTATGAATCAGTTTCAAAACTGCTAAGAACCTCTTACCATTGTCATGACAAGCTCAAGTGCTTTCGCTCAAGTCAGAGTGCTGTAATTTCTTGTTCAAGATAAACTTTAGAAGTAAGACTATTTCCAAACCCATAACTTCCTGTTCTATTTAGAAAGGTTTGGGGGGGAGGATGATTAGGGCACACACACACACACACACACACACACACACACACACACACAAATACAAATGCCCCTTCATTTTGTTTGTTTATTTTGTCTTTTTGAGACAGGGTCTCCCTGTAGCCCCAGCTGTCCTAGAACTCACTGTGTAGACCAGGCTGGCCTTGAACTCACAGAGATCCGCCTGCCTCTGCCTCCCAAGTGCTGGGATTAAAGGCCTGGCTTAACTTCGTGTTTTTTTAAGACAGGATCTCACATAGCTCAGACTTGCCTTCAACTCACTTTGTAACCCAGGCTACTCTTAAACTCTAATCCTTACTTCAATCCTCCCAAGTGCTGGGATTGTGGGCATAAGCCACCACACCTGGATTCTTTTTTCTTTTAAGTTTCATCTTTTGAGTCTGTGATGTGTCATGAAAAACTATTATGGTAGAGAGGTAGCAAGTAATTTTTTCTGAATCCAAGGCTCTTCACTAAGAAAAATATAGATCTTTACATGAAAGAATTCTAATAATACATAATTTCATGGTTTGATTTGGAATAAATTTGAGTATAAAATAGGTTCTTTGTAGGAACACTGTAATATGGGCCCAGACTCAAAACTAAATAAATTTGATCCTTTTCCTGTGACCGCAGAAAGACCTAGGTCATTGGGAGAAGGGTACATTCTAAACTTCCTTTATAAGCAAGCTTATCCCTTATTTTCTTTATGAATCAAGATTAGATGAGTATTTTTCACATTTTAATTATATTGTGACAAAATAGGAGATTTCATGCCAAGAGTAACTGTAAATATTTTCTAACATGTATGAATTATTATTGAAATAGTTGGAGATAGTTAGAGAAAAATCACACATGTGACCAAATGGGTGCTTCTCAGCAACCTCTTACACTCTCATTGACTTTCTAGATGGGCCACTCTCCCCAGGTTCCCACTCCCACTCCCCACTTCCATACTATCTCCAATCTTTTCATGTATTAGCACAGAGAAAATATACACATGAATCTGTTCTCTTGAAATATGTACCCAAAAGACAGATGGCCTGCCCTCACTGGAAACAGTGGCACTGCCTATGTTCCATGGCCCACTTTGCTGTTTAACTCAAGAATATTACTCTGTCCAATTGGGCTCCATCTCAGCTCTTCTTTTTGGCAGGATCTTTCCTCTGGTATTCCTTCTCATAAGGATACTAATACCATCACGACTTCCTATAATCCAAATTGCCTCTCAAAGACCCTGCCTGCAAATTCTATCACATTGGAAGTTAGAGCTTCAACACATGAATCTGGGAGTGGGGCACAACTTGCTTCTGGACAAGGGTTTTCTGACTTTTAAAGAAAGAGAACTGTGGCTTTTACCAAATGAAATCTTAGGATCCCTAAATAGAAAATGTATAGAAGCACAACTACTATTTTAGTGGGCGATGGGTTCAGAGCCTCCATGGCCAGTTTGGACTTCTCCCTGTTCTACTGTACGGCCCTAAAGGCACTTGCTCAGAACCCAGGGGCTCCAAGAAAACCAATTAAGATATGAGGATTTATGTTTACTCACACACATGTATCTTTTAAATTCAGATTTTTCAAATATATCCTGAACACTTTTTCTTTACTACCTATTTATCTGACTAGTATCTATATTCCTTATGTCCCAAATCAGAATATCTTCATTGTAAAACCTGTTCTAGCTCTTGTACATTTTATAGTGAAACTTCCTAACATAGTCAGTCATCTGAGTTCTAGTCTTGGTAGTCTTTATGTATTTCTTCTTGCTACTATCTTACATTTAATGGTACAATTAAGGTTTGCAGGGCTTTTAACCTCTTAGGGACCTAATAGTCTTTACTTTTCTATTTTATCACCCTCTCTTTGATCTGTCTTTCGTACAAAAGTGAGTTCTTAAATTCAGACCAGATTGTATTACTTATTAACAACAAAAACGTTTTTTTTTTTTTTTTTCCTTCTAGAGGTGTCTCTTTGCCCATTGCCGGGAGGTGGGGGAAATTTTTTTTACAGTTATATTTTCCCTTGGATTAAAGTTCCAAGTTCCTACCCCTGCCCCTCTTCCTACCCACCAAATCCCTACTTCCTGAGGAAAATATTTGTTTACACATGACTTTTTGGTCCAATGATGTTAACCAATCAAGTGGCTAGTCTCTTAAAGCACTCTATTCTAGAAAAGCTTCATTTGGGGGCCATTGATTGCATTAGCACATTGCATCTGATAAGAAGCATGGATTTTTTTTTTTCCCCCCAAAGTAAAGCTGTGGCTTTCCTTTTGGAAGAGAATGCAAGTTTCTGTGGTCTTAAGTATTAAAAATTCTTCTTTATCAAAAAAGTTTGAACTTGTTATGCATTAAGCCATAATTGTTGGAGCTTCTTTTTCAGATTTTACTGCTATAGTCACTGGTTCCTTGAGTTAGATGTTGTTATGAACTGGTTTGTACTTGCAGAAAAATCAAGTTTTCCACAATTAAGAGTAAGCATCAGTTATTTTCTTTGCTTGATACTGTCTTTCCTTGTTCTGGTGACTAAGTTGTTGACATCAGATTTCATTGTATGAAATAGAGCTATTGAGGAGACAGTACTTTAAACGGAAAAACATGTGTTATTAAACCTCTAGCTTTGGGTAAGTCCAGTCTTGTCTGAATGTTTTGCTTGTCTTTGGATTTAAAGTTGGATCTCATTATACTATTTATCTTTGAGTATAAAATTTGTTAACCCGGTGAGTTCAGCTTATACAGTAGAGGATAAATTAAAACTTCAAAGGAAGTTTTGAAATACACACATTTCAGAAAATCCAAAAGCAGGGCTGGAGAGATTGCTCTTCAGTTAAGAAAGGGCACTGGCTGCTCTTGCAGAGGACCTGGTTCAGTTCCCAGCATCCACGTGGCCACTCACAATGATCTGCTTACAGGGGATCCAATACCTTCTTTCAGCCTCCACATGTACCAGGCATGAATGTGGTGCACATACATACAGACAGACAGACAGACAGACAAGCAAGAACTCATATGCATATATTTTTTAAATCTTTTTAAATAAAATACAAATATTTTCATTTTGAAGGAAGACATTTTATATTGTGTTCTCCATCTCATGCCTTTCCCTCAGTCCTTGTCCACCTTCTTCCACAGTTTCACAGTTTGTGATAATTGTTTTCCTATTGTCCTGTCAGCTATTATCATGGCTATAGTTTATATCTATATCTGAAGTAAACAAAGCCCAGGTATATTGTTTTTTATTTTTTAATTTTTTTATTATTTTTTTTAGGTGTATGAATGCACTGTCTGCATGTGGGTTGGTGCACCCAGGTCGTGCAATGCCATGGAGGTCAGAAGAGGGCATCGGATTCCCCTGGAATGGTTTTTAGCCACCATTTGGGTGCTGGCTATCAAACCCAGGGTCCTCTGCAAGAGTAGTGGGTGCTCTTAACTGCTGAGCCGTCTCTCCAGCCCCGTATTGTTTTAAATTCTAAATAAAAAGGATGATCCTTTTAAAATATGATATCCTAAATGAATTCTTTGGGAATTTAATACATACACAGAATGTATTTTTTTTTAATTTTTATTTATTTTTGTATGTGTGTGAATGTATTGTCTGCATGCAGGTTTGTGCACCCATGTCGTGCAATGCTGGGGAGGTCAGAAGAGGGTGTCGGATTCCCCTGGAACTGAAGTTCTCCTGGAATTGGAGTTTCAGACGGTTCTCAGTCGCCATGTGGGTGCTGGGGATCGAACCCAGGTCCTCTGTAAGAGCGGTCAGTGCTCTTAACCACTAGGCCATCTCTCCAGCCCCACAGAATGTATTTTGATCGTATTCACACACACCCCACTCTTCTCCCTAATTCCCCCTAGGTCCACCACTCACCCTTACGCTCCTGCCACCTTCATATCCTCTATTTATTTATTTATTTATTTATTTATTTATTTATTTATATTATTTTTTTTTTTTTTNTTACTTTCATGGATTGACAGCTATCCTGCCACCTTACTGAAGCTCTTAATGTTTCTAGGAGTTTTCTGGTGGAGTTTTTAGCATCCCTTAAGTAAACAATCTTATCATCAGCAAAAAAGGGATAGATTGACTTCCTCTTTTCCAATTAGTACTCCTTTAATTTCCTTTTCTTGCCTTATTGCCCTAGCAAGTGTTTCAAGCACTATATTAAAGACAAGTGGTGATGGGGGCAGCCTTGCTGAGTTCCTACCTTTAAAGGGAATGCTTCTGTTGTTTGGAGATTTATTTTTAAAGGTCTTTTTTTAAGACAGGGTCTCCGTGTAGCCCCAGCTGGCCTAGAACTCAGTATGTATACAAGGATGGCCTCTATCTCACAGACATCTGCCTGCCTCTGCCTCCTGGTGATTGCTTTTTTTTAAATTATAATTAAAAATAATTTTTTAATGTTTGTGTAAGCATCATACATGAGTATAGTCTTTGTAGCATTTCCATTTCTCCCAGTTCCTTTCCAACTCTTCCCATGTCTCCCTCACTCCCTTTCGATTTCCTGTCCCCTTCCTTGATATATTGCATGTATATTGTTAAATATACATGCATATGTGTGTGTGTGTGTGCATATTTAGTTCATTCAGCATTGCACCTGTGTCTTGTGCCCAGTCACTGTTAGATAAACCTCTTAATTTTTTTTATTATTATTTATTTTTGTATGTGTATGAATGTACTGTCTGCATGTAGGTCTGATCATCTGTGTCGTGCAATGCTGCGGAGGTCCGAAGAGGGTCTCGAATTCCCCTGGAATTGGAGTTACAGACGGTTCTCAGCCACCATGTGGGTGCTGGGGATTGAACCCGGGTCTTCTGCAAGAGCGGTTGGTGCTCTTAACTGCTAGGCCATCCCTCCAGCCCCAAACCTCTTAATTTTTAATACCATTCCAAAATTATTTTTCATGCCTATTCAATATCTAAAAAATGGATGTATAGCAATGAACTTTTAGGCTGGGTTCATTTTATATTAGCTATTTAGAGAATGATTATGTAATTTAAAGTACCTCTGTTGATTCCTTTTATACCGATAACATGGGGAAAACAAATACTTCTTACATGAGTTGAGCTTTTCTTTTTTTTGGTCCTTTTGAGACAGGGTCTCCGTGTAGCCCCAGCTGTCCTGGAACTCACTCTGTAGACCAGGCTGGCCTTGAACTCACAAAGATCCGCCTGTCTCAGCCTCCCGAGTGCTAGGATTAAAGGTGTGCGCCACCACTCCCAGCCATATCCTCTTTTTAAAATATATTTTTAAAGGGGCTGGAGAGATGGCTCAGCAGTTAGGAGCACTGACTGCTCTTGCAGAGGACCCAGGTTCGATTCCCAGCACCCACATGGCAGCTAAGAACGATCTTTAACTCCAGTTCCAGGGGAATCCAACGCCCTCTTCTGACCTCCTCAGCATTGCACGACACAGCTGCATGAACAACCTACATGCAGACAGTACACTCATATACCTAAAAAATAATAAAAAAATAAAAAATATATATATTTTAAATAACCCACTGAAAATCTGATTTGTGCTGCCCATATATAAATGGTTGTTGAGCCATCCACTAAGCAACCTACAAAGGGGTCACACTCTTTAAAAACCCTCTTCCCTAGGGGGCGTGGTAAAATGTAAGGGCACAATTGGGGTGAATGGTGAAACTACAGCAACATAGTCTGGACACTTATTTGATCAACATGATTGTACATATAAGCCCCACCAGCTGGGTGGTGGGAGACTTGGGCATAGCTGCTTGCAAATTGGTTTTACATGAAGAATGCTTGTACTCATAACTTATTACTTATTGTTAAAAAAAGTAAAAATTAAAAATTGGAAAAAAAAAAAAACCCTCTTCCTTAGCAGCCATCAACTGTTACTAGCTCCTCAGCTAGAGGCAGGGATTTAAGAACCCCTCCTCCCCCATGCTGGAAAGTTGACTGGCTTGAATTTGTGCAGGTTTTATGCAGGTAACCATACCTGCTGTGAGTGCATCAGTCCTTTTATATCCTGAAGACATCGGTTTGTCCTAATCCTCCCTGACCTCGGCTACTTATAGTCATTCTGCCCCTTATTCAAGGATGTTTCCTGAGCCTTTGGGGAAAAAGGTATGATATAGATGTCCATTTAAGGCAGAACACTCCTCAGATTCTGTTCTCTGCACTTTGACCTTGGGAGTTTCTGCATTCATCAATGGACACTAAACCCAGAAGCTTCTCTGATGAGAGCTGAGGGTATACAAATCTACAAATACAGAGATACTATGTCCATTTAGCAAAATAGTAGTAGTAGGTTCATCCTTGGGCCTATGAGCTCCTCAGCCATGAGTTCTTGGTCAGATTTATAGTACGAGGCATATGTTTCGTCCTGTGGAACAGTCCTTAAATCTGACCAGAAACCGGTTGGCTGTTCCCGTGACATTCATGCTGCTTTTGCTCCCAGGGGCTTATCTTGCCAAAACAGTTTTTATTGTAACTTGCAGGGTTCCCAGTTGGGTAAGACTGTTGATGACATTTCTCCTCCAGCAGCTTACAGAATACCTTCTGGTACTACGAAAGCCAGCCAGCAGTGAGGAAGCTTCCTGGTCAGTAGCAGTTTGATTTTAACATGCCCTGTGACCAAACCATGTGGTGTCTTCAACAGGAGATTCTTACCATCAAATTCTGTTGTGCAACCAATGGCGATTTAATGGCCTGTATTGTTTTGGGGGTGTCTCTGGAATACCCCTAATTCAAGGGGGGAGGTATCCTCTGGTTTCTGGGAGGAGCATTATCTCCTATGTGAGGTAACTTACATTAAACTCCTGTGTGTGTATTCGTATAAAGCAGTAGGTTTCTACATAGCATTTTCAAATACCTTTAAAGTGTTCTCCTTTCCCTGCCCTGTCGTCTGCCATACCCTCCATCTCCCCTCACTTAAACCTTTTTCCCCATTATTCCCCTTCCTCCTAAATGATGGGTATTTAGTGAGTAAATATTTATCATACTGTTAAGCTGCTTATTACTGTGGAATATATAGCATTTATTTACAAAAGAACGAGAGATAAAGTGTTTGTGAATTCGGAAAAGAAAAAGAGTAATGCTACCCAGGGAATCTAGAAGAGGTATAACCTAAAATAATTGTTAAGTATTTCAAAGCTGAAGAATACTGAGGGTAATATAAAAAGACGTTACTAGTTTTGCCACCCAGAATTAGTAAATGCTATTTCCAGAAGTTTAAAGTTAATATCATTTCTCTTTCTGAACAAAACAATCTTAGATGCCTCGCCTTAGACTTCTGTTGCCCTCGCTGGTCTGGTACCAGCTGGCTTTCTTGTCCTGTACTCGCCCTCGTCCTTAGACTTCTGTTGCTCTCGCTGGTCTGGTACCAGCTGGCTTTCTTGTCCTGTACTCGGCCTCATCCTGGTTGTGCTTCTCTTCTGTTGGATCTTAATATCCTTCTTGCCAAAACATCTATTTTATGGCTTTTTATTTTCCTTTGTTTATCCTCATATTTATTTAAGCGTTGCTATATTCTCTGTTCTTTGCATATCTTTCAGGTTTTCCTCTCCATTTGTGGACAACCTATCACTTTACCTGCCCTTTAACATTTTTAAAGAATTTCTGTTGTTTCTTTAAAAAAAAATTAGCGCCAGGCTTGATGGCGCACACCTTTAATCCTAGCACTCGGGAGGCAGAGGCAGGTGGATCTCTGTGAGTTCAAGGCCAGCCTGGTCTACAGAGTGAGTTCCAGGCCAGCTGGGGCTATAGGGAGACCCTGTCTCAAAAAAAAAAAAAAAAATTACCCTATTCTTTTCTTACTGTGCTTTTCTTATGATGGCTATTTCATCTTTTGACGTTCTGTATACTTCCTTAAAGCCTTTCCCCAATCATTCTCTATCTGTGGTTCTGGTGCATATGTCTTGCCATTTATTTTATATTTTGTTTTTGTTTTTTTACTATCAGCGAGCCATTGTTTTGTTATTACTATGGACCTTTTTTAGTGGGAATAGTTTTCCATAGGCCTTGGATGCTAACACAGAAATTCACATTTGCTTTGTGAGACTCTTGTGGGCTTCATTGAATCTGTAATAATTGTTCTTAACTTCTTGGGGGTGAAGCAGCCTTATATATTTATTCTCTTGTCATGTGTGGTTTCTTTTCTACTCATGTCTCTAGATAGGTTATATGTTTTCTGATTACCTTTTTGTGGCTACTTCAGGCTAGTGAGCAAAATATTTCCTACTAGTTGTTTCATAGATCAGATGAGAACTTTTAGGTTATGTGCAGGGAGCCAAGCCTAGTTTCCACTTCTGATAGGACTGAGGGTTCTCTCTGGTCTCTGTGTCAATATTGAATCACTACTATCCAAAGTTGAGAAAACTAAACTTAAGCAAGTTCACTGCTTGTATTTTAAGTTCCTGTACCATATCTGATACCTGAAACTTTTAAGATTGCTTAGAGATGGAGAGATGGCTCGGCTATTAAGAATGTGTACTGCCCTTGCAGAAGACTAAATTTGATTCCCAGTGTTAGCAGTTGTTGTTCCTCCTCTGTGTTCCACTGGGTCTCAGTAGCAACAAGGAGGGGAAGAGAGAAGGTTCCAGGAGCCTGGAAAGAGGCAGAGAGACAAACCCAATAATGGGCTGGGAGAAATTTCACAGGAGGAAATAATTCAACTTTATTGGCAAAAGTCAGGGCCTTTATGCTATTCACTGGACCTTGTGAGGTGGGAATGGGGGTTGGGGAGAGAGGGCAGGGAAAGTGTGAGCCATCATTGCTACCTGCCTGGATAAAACTTGGGGTGAGTTGATAGTAGGAGGTGTGATATATTTTCTGCCCAGTACTTCAGAGGAAGGCAGTAGGATATAAAGCTAAACTTTGGCCAGCAGGTGATCTGTTCATCCTGGCCTCAAAGACATTGTCAGGATGGTGGGCGCCAGAGGATGTAGTGCTCAAACCAAACGGAGGCTCACTCCGTCATCCCAGCATCTATCTGTTAGATGGCTCACAACTACTAGCTTCAGGAGATCCAATACCCTCTGGCCTCCAAGGGCACTGTGCTCATGTACACAAGCTCCCTCCTATCACATACCTACAAGCATACAAGCATACATACATACATACATACATACAATTAAAAAAATTTGGGAGTTTTTCAAGACAGGGTCTCCCTCACTGAGTACACCAGGCTGGCCTTGATCCCACCGAGATCCACCTGCCTCTGCCTCCCTAGTGCTGGGAGTAATGGGCGTGGTTTTTAATATGTAGGCATTGGCATCTTTGGCTCACTTTGTCATCCCAAATACTCTTCTTGTCCTCTGGAATCCTTTACCTGGATATTTATAATTAGATAAAATGAAAAAAAATGGAAGAGAGTGGTCAACAGTGTTATTACAGTAAATGTGGAAATAAGAAAATCACTGGGATGGGAAAGGACAGGCACATACTAATTAGCAGAGGGTAAACCACTCGGGAATTTGACCTATCCCCTATGATAGCACACTTTGTATTAATAGTATAAAAAAGAAGGTGTGCCAGGCATGGTGACACACACCTTTAATCCCAGCACTCAGGAGGCAGAGGCAGGTGGATCTTTGTGAGTTCACGGCCAGCCTGGTCTACATAGTGAATGTGAGTTCCAGGCCAGCTGGGGCAACAGGGAGACCCTGTCTCAAAAAGACGAAATAATAATAATAATAATAATAATGATAATAATAATAATAATAGTAGTAGAAGAAGAAGTTGTATGGTAGATAGATGCCATATTTGTTGCTCACATTTGGGGGGGAATTTTTTTACTGTCCTAAACTAATCATGCAATGCATTGTATAGTAGTGGGTTTCAGTCTGTTCCCACATGTACATAATGTGCTTTAATCTTATTTACTTATCCTTCTGTTGCTAACTCATACCCTTCCTTCCCTGATAGTCCTCCCCACACACCCCTGTGTTTACTGTTAAACTAGATTCCACATAGGTGAGAAAGCATGCAGTATTTGTCTCTCTTGGCTCAATGTGATGATCTCCCTGTGGAATACCACATTGTTTTATCCAGGCATTCATTGATATGTACCTAGGCAGATTTTATAACTTAGTAATTGGGCTAGTTCTGTGATAAATATGGTGTACAGATACCTTTATATTGTATTTGACTTTGATTCCCTTGGGTATACACCCTGGGGTAGTTCAGTTGGATCGTTTAGTAGTTCTATTTTTAGAATTTTTATGAACCTCTATTTTGAATTTCATAATGGATGGACTAATTTACATTCTCACCAACAGCTTATAAATCTTCCCAAACCCTGTCTTGCAGACATTTTTTTATTCTTTGTTTTCTTTATGGTAGCCATTCTGATTGGGGTGGTACTCACATGCAATGCTAGGCAGGAGCAGGAACAGTGAGCTGAAGTCTCAGGAAGCCATTGAGTCAGGAGGGTAAAGAACTAGTGTGGAATAGTGCACTGTTGTTAAGCTGTGATGTTCCTAGGTTTGGTCTATTGGGATGTAGCCCTACTGAGTCTGATACTGTGTAGCAAAGCTTCAAGAGCATATGAGAAAGCCATATATGATATGCAGAAAGAATAATCTTTGTGCTCTCAAAACAAAAAATTATACAGAGACCATTCTTTGATTATAGAATATTATAATTGTTCTCTCTCCTTATTTGTCATTGTTGTTCATCTCTCATTGTGCCTAATTTATAAATTAAACTTTATGTCATAGATATGCATTTATAAGAAAACACATATATATGTGTGTGTGTGTGTATATATATATATATATACACACACACATATATACACACACACACACATATATATATATATATATATGTGGTTTACTGCTGAGGATAGGTCTTAGAACATATTCCTTGGGGATGAAGAGATGGCCTAGTGGTTAAGAGCACCTACTGCTCTTGCAGAGGACCCGGGTTTGATCCCCAGCACCCACATGGCTGCTGAAAACCATCTGTAACTCCAATTCCAGGAGAACTCCAGTTCCAAGGGAATCTGACACCCTCATCTGACCTCCGAGGCATTGCACCACACGGGTGCACAGACCTACATGCAGACAGTACATTCATACACATAAATAAATAAATAATTTTTAAAAAGAACATATTCCTTATAAATAAGAGGAAATAACAATTAGCAAAAATGAAATTAGCAAAACATGTAATTTATTGTTTAAATAAATTTCTGATTTTGAGAAATATTTTCAAGATTTATCAAAACATCTCTGGTTTGTTGGCTACTATATATTTTCATGGCATTGTCAAGTTTATTTCATAGTGCCTAGTTCCTGAGATACTCCTGTGTATCTATTGTTCAGGCCAAATCTATCATAAAGCTCTATCAGTAGAGCTATCCAAGCAGGCAGGGCGTGGTGGCGCACACCTTTAATCCTAGCACTCGGGAGGCAGAGGCAGGCAGATCTCTGTGAGTCCAAGGCCAGCCTGGTCTACAAAGTGAGCTCCAGGCCAGCTGGGACTTAAAGGCAGACCTTGTTTCAAAAATACAAAAAAAAAAAAAGAAAAAAAGAAAAGAAAAGAAAAAAGAAAGATATCCAGCACTGACAACAGGATATCATTCTTAGAGTACATTACATACATTGCACTTGAGAAGCTAAATCCTCTGTTATTTGGTTTATACTCAAATCAAGGAACTATTACTTGAATTACATGGTTATTAATTTACAGTAATAGCTGTTTTATGCTGAAATACCTAGTGTGGCCTTGGTATTTTGCAAATTGCAATTGACTTCAGCTTTAAGTTAGAACAGCTCATCTAAACAATCTGTGTTCACTCTGGAATGTGAATAGTAAATTATAGTGTCTGCTTGGATACCATTTGGCTTTTAATTTCCAAATCTGAGTCTTTCTGTTTGGATAGCCTAAACATCTGCATAATTGTTTTCTTTGTTCCCAAAGCGGGTGTGCCACACCTGACAATCTTGGGTGTCATTCTCAGCAACCTCATCCACCTTCTTTGCAACGGGTCTCTCATTCACCTGGTTCACCAGTTGATCAAGGCTGGCTAGTAGGCTCCCAGGATCCTACTGTCTCTGCCTTCCCAGCGCTGGGTTTTCAGGTGTGTGCCACCTTCCCCTGATTTTCCTGTGTGTACTGGGAAGTGAACTCAGGTCCTCACCCTTGCAGAGCAAGCTCTTTACTGAAGGAGTTCTCTTTCCACTCCATTATAAATATTTTATACCTGTGATTGAACTTGGGGGTAGGGCACGAGGAGGTACAGTGCAAGGGATTGGAACCAGGACCTTGAACATGCTAGACAAGTTTTTTTTTTACCACCTAGTAACAACCTAGCCCTTTAGATGAACTTCTCATACTTGTAAGAGTTCTTAGTTTTGGTATCTAGGACGCAGACTTGTTTGAAACAGGTCTGTTTAATACATGGTGGCATTAAATGCAAACTTTAAAAAAAAAAAAAAGAGGGGCTGGAGAGATAGCCTAGTGGTTGGGAGCACCGCTGCTCTTGCACAGGACCCAGGTTTGATCCCCAGCACCCACATGGCGGCTAAAAACCGTCTGTAACTCCAATTCCAGGAGAACTCCAGTTCCAGGGGAATCTGAGACCCTCTTCTGACCTCCGTGGCATTGCAGGACATGGGTGCACAGACCTACATGCAGACAGTACATTCATACACATACAAAAATTTAAAAAAAAATTTAAAAAAAAGAGAGAGGAGGGCTCCTTGCAGATTGTCACAGTGATATGAACTTGTAGGTAGCAAGATCACATGAGCCTAAGTAGTTTGATGCCAGCATTTGTGATGTAGAAGAACCATCTCAAAAGGGCCAGCTGAGGAAAACAAGTCTTACTCTGTAGAGTTCATTACATTTCTTACTTTGAACGAGTTCAAGCTTTTTAGTTTTGGTTTGGTTTGGTTTTTGTTTGTTTTTGACAGGGTATCCCTAGTCTTGGCCTACCTGGAACTCACTATGTGAGAGATCCTCCGGCCTCTGCCTCCTAAGGGCTGAGATTAAAGGCGCCCACCACCACATCCAGCATCAGCTCAGGTTTTAACTTTTCATAGGGCCTAGTAATTGAAAGTAGAAGAAACAAATGAGGACTTTTCAATTTAAATTCCAAAAATTCTGAAGTGTTTATTCTAGCATGTTTCAGGCGTTATCATAAAGAGATTATGACTGGTAATTGTAGTGAGTAGTGCTAACCAACCTGTCTTCCGCTGCTTGTTGAGAACTACGGCATTGTTGAAAAGCACTGGAATGAGCTGAGTACAAAATTTCTGCCAGATGGTCAGTGCACCTTTAAAGGACGGGAGCTAGTAAAGGAGTAGTCTCAAAGGCACTCTCTTATGCTGAAGAACTGAAAACTGAAGCCTTTCTGAAGCAAAGTGTAAATTATACTGCCTGCTGGAGAATAAAAGCTGCTATATAAAGCAGAAAAAATGACGAAGGAACTCAGAGTCCAGGGAAAGCCTTCATATTTAATGTTCACCTGACCGTCCTCTCAGGGGCCATTGGTCGCTCTCTCCCTTCTCCAATGCCTGCTAGGGGATTTTGATGGGTAGTGGCCAAGAAAGGCAACTTTAGACAGAGGATAAATTAGAGTCTAAAATAGCCTTTGTATAAGAATTATCTTAGACATATTTTTTAGAACACCTTTTGGGTTTTATTAAGAAAATAAAGCTATGATTTCAGCAAAACTAAGGGCATAGCTACCAAAATAAAGAAATTTTCTCTTTCTTTCCTGCTTTCTGGTTATAAGATTTGTACATATTTAAAAGTAAACCCATAAAAAAACAGAAATAGTGTCTTGGCATTGGCTAAACAGAGCAATTACATCCAGGCCCCCAAGCCCACCTGAGCTTGAGTTTTGGAAATAAATTTGCCTTAGATTTCTTCCTCATTCCATCACATAAAGTTTTATCTGAAATGATGCTCACCTCAGCCATAAGCCACTAGAATCCTGCTCTCAGAACTGTCCTTGTGACAGTCATGAAAGGATCAACATGTATGGATTAAGGTGGAAAGGTAAACAAAAGTCTAAATTCTCAGTATATTGTTTCAAGGTGGCCAATCCTTAAGGTACTTTGGGATACCACAGTAATTAAAAGGTTTGAGGCCATTTAGTTAAAACACTTAGAAACTAAAAACTTACAACTGAATAACAAGAGTGAACTATATATTTTTTTACTGGATTATTCCAGATTGCTGTGATGAAAATATTTCAAAACACTTAACAGTAACGGTTTTGTATCACCCCTCAAGATTAAAAAAAAAAAAAAAAGGAGCAGTATAAATAGGCAGGACACTTAAAGAGTCCTGTTCCCAGACATGCTAATGTAAATGATCTCTAGAAGGGGAGTGTATTTTCTTCAGTGCTAGGCAGAGAAATTTTAATTGACTTATTTTGGCAGTGAGAATCATACAACTTAGCATTAATAACTCCAATTTAACAGTATTTGCTCATTGCTTTGGATTATGACTGTGTGCAAGAAGTACTATTTTCAAACACTAATCACTTTAGATAAACTTTTTAAAAATACATTTATGGCCTCAATGAGTATGACTGTTTATTACATTTTACTTATAAAAGCTGAACTGTTTTATATACTCTTTATGGAAACAGTGTACAGTCATAAATTAGAAGATGCAACTGCTGTAGACATTTTACTGTGCTCCTGTGTGTGCCTGCCAGCCGAGCAGCTGCTTCAAGGTTCCTCAGGATAACATATAAAAAGCTGCCTGCACACAGCAGTTTATACTGGAATTGCCAGGCCAGAGAAGGTATGACTCAACTTTCCCAGAAGCAAGCTGGACCAAAATGTGATGAATCAATAGTTGGTTGCCCATTAGCCTGTATTACAACTATGAAAACCAGTTCCATTTGTGATAGTTGTTCTCTTTCTGTTGACAAACTTTCTGTGATGTTTGGATTCGTCATGAGTGGACTAAGTGGAGCTAAAACTCTGTTTTTCTTTTGAGGATCTGAGGAAGAGAGTGATAGACCATTATCTTCTTTTTTTTTTAATTTTTAAAAAAATTTAATTTTTTTTAATTTTATTTATTTATGTATGTGTATGAATGTACTGTCTGCATGCAGGTCTGTGCACCCGTGTCGTGCAATGCTGCAGAGGTCAGAAGAGGGTCTCGGATTCCCCTGGAACTGGAGTTCTCCTGGAATTGGAGTTTCAGATGGTTCTCGGCCGCCATGTGGGTGCTGGGGATCGAACCCGGGTCCTCTGTAAGAGTGGTTGGCACTCTTAACCGCTAGGCCATCTCTCCACCCCGACCATTATCTTCTATAAATAAAATGAATTTAAACTTGAATCAGGAATGAAGTATGTAACTTCCAGTTTACCAATAAAACTATTACTTCTTTGTGTAGTAGGTATTGAATTCACGGTAATGGTTGATTTTACTTTCTGAGGTGACTTTTCATTTGCCTTGTTTTTTATCCATCAGAATCGTAACAGCTCAAATTTTATTATGTTCTAGAAGGGTAGGCAGATAACTTTATGGTCATGTGATAGATTCATTAATTCCTGTTTAACTCCTGTGAGAGGTCAGGGTCTATCAGCTGTAGTGGCATGTAACGACAGTAGTTTCTGCAATAGGCTGTACACTGGGAGAACGTGCAAGATGGTGGACAGGGAAAAAATATTAGAACTTTTTAAAAAAGAGACCATCTCACCATGTAACACTGGTTAACCTGGAAGTCACTGTGTATACCAGGATGCCCAGCAACTCACAGGGGTCCACTTTGCCTCTACCTCTGCCCCTCTGTCCCTCTGTCCCTCTGCCCCTCTGTCCCTCTGTCCCTCTCTGCCTCTCTCTGCTTCTCTGCCCCTTCCTCAACTTCTGTTTCCTGAGTATAGGATTAAAGGCATAAACCACAATGCCCAGAAAAATGTTAGAACTTTTGTTTTAACATTTTATTTCATCCTCTAAATTTTCTACTTACATACATTTCATAAGATACTACAGATGTATATTATGTGCATAATTATATATTACATAGAATAGCATATATTAGTACCTATAACTTATTATAAGTTTTTGAAGATGGAGGCACCACATAATTTATACTGCTATAAATATTCTACCCAAATAGTTTTACATTGTTGCTCAGTAAACATTCATTTCCTTTCTACTTTGACTTTCACCTTGGCAGAGAAGTGAAGAATTGAGTTAACACCATGATTTGTGGCAATCTGAATAAATTATAGCCAGTTCTAAAAGCTTGACCTGTCGTATTTTGACAGCTTTTTTGTACTTGGTCTCTTAGGTTGCTATATATTTTTAATCATACAAGCTTATTAAACATGGATACAGATGAATAACTGACTTTTGTTATGTTAGAAATAAGTTGCTGGTGTACTAAGATCTTGACACACAGGAAGTTTGAATGAATGAGTAGAAAAGGTTCCAAGCTATTAAAATGTTCTGCTGCCTGATTTATTTGTCATACCTGTAATTCTAAAAGCAGGTGAAGGAGCTTTATTTCCAAAGACGACGTGGTTTTCTAAAGGAGGCACTAGAGCAAAGCTGGAAATACTCTGTTCCCAGCAGCAGTGACAGGCATGCTAACAGGTTGTCCCTCTTTGGTAGGACTGTCTTATTTTTGAGGGCTGTTTTGTCTATTTTATGAAGGCAGAATATTTCCATTACTAGAAACATTATGAGACTGAAGAGAAATTGTCTGTCACATTATCTTTTTGGGATCAATTCAGAAGATTCTTCTACATTCTTTGAATCATTATTTTCAACTCAGCTCAGTTTTCTTGGACATGTACTCGTTTTTTTTTGTTGTTGTTGTTGTTGTTTTGTTTTTGTCTTTTTGAGGCAGGGTCTCCCTGGAACTCTGGCTGTCCTGGAACTTGCTCTGTAGACCAGGCTGACCTTGAACTCACAGAAATCCACCTACCTCTGCCTCCCAAGTGCTAGGATTAAAGGCATGCGCCACTACGCCCGGCAACATGTACTTTTTAATGGTCTCTTTAGACAATATTCTTTGGGAATATCAAAGTCATTTCCAGGTGTTATATTCTTTCTTCCCTCCCCCACTTGCTTTAGGTACTTAAAGAATTTGCTTTAAAACATTTATATAAAAATCTGGCATAATAGTATTCAGTACTGTGTATTTATTAAAAGCATGCCTGAAAGGTAGCATTAGTTAGATATCTAACCACAGCCAACAAAACAGATCAATCCTAGAAATTATGAAACAATGCACATTTTATTTTTTTATTTTTTATTTATTTATTTATTTATTTATTGGTCTTTTCAAGACAGGGTCTCCCTGTAGCCCCAGCTGACCTGGAACTCACTCCGTAGACCAGGGTGCCTTAAACTCACAAAGATCCGTCTGCCTCTGCCTCCAGAGTGCCAGGATTAAAGGCATGCGCCACCACGCCCAGCAACAGTGCACATTTTAATACTTAATCAAAATGTATTATTTTTAAGCCTTCAGGACTATTTTTAAGCCATGCTGTACTTTGTAACTTAGTACTGCTTTAGGCAATCCAGGTATCCAGTTGGCACATTTTCTTTTGAAATGTAATGATCCATTTGTAAAAGCCTAAACATTTCAGTCTTAGAATTCCTTTTAAAGTTGGGATCAGTCCTACTCTTGCTTTGTAAATGTTCCCAGTTTATATGTGCTTTTCATGCCAATGCTCCGCTTTCTGTTTTCTCTTAGGTATTTAAACCACGTCAGAGCTGCCTCTCCACAGGACCTTGCTGGTGGCTACACATCTTCTCTTGCTTGCCACAGAGCACTCCAGGATGCATTCAGTGGGCTCTTCTGGCAGCCTAGTTAACCTGTATTTCTCTATTTATAAGATTTGGACCTTGGAGCCAAACCAAGGGGCTAGAAAAGTAAAGCAGATTCACAAGACAAGAGCCATATGCAGCTGCACCACGGCACTGTCTTAGTTGCCGTGTTCAAGCATTCAGAACATTCAGAACCAGAACGAAGTCGAGAAAAACGGGGGGGGGGGGTTCATAGAAAGGTTTCTTTTTTATTCCTCAGAGACAGATTGAAGCAATGAACCTCATCTGAGTGGAAAGAAAGAAATAATCTGCCTATGTATGGAGTTGATAGCTGTATAAAATCTTTTTTAAAATAAAGTTTGATTTTATAGTATGCTTTGTGGTTTTTCTCTTATAGTTTTACTTGAACACATTTAAAAATGCCATTTTGATTACAACATTTACTGTTAATATCCAAATCTATTATTTTTCCGATAAAACTTGTTTTAATACTAGTCCAGACAAGTGGATATATTCCTTCCTACAGCAGGCAGTGGCAAGTTAAACCTAACCTGAGATAATGGCAGCCCTTCAATATTAAGAACTTAGTTTGTTTTGAGCAGTGGAAAGTGAGGCAAATGGTTCCCAGCTGTGAGCCACACTCAGGATGAACCAGAGCAGAGCATTAGCCTGCTTTAATGACAAATTCAAAGTAAGCCAATAAAATTTAATACTTCAATGGCACCTTTCACCTCCAGTGTGAACTCATTTTATGATGAGATGTTGAGACTGGAAAAGGTACATTTTAAGTAAAAGTTCTCTGTTCATAAATTGTAGAGTGCAATTTTCCATCAAAACTTCAAAGTTTTGTTTTTTTTTTTTGTACTCATAATTTTGTTAAAGAGTGTGGTTGAGGATGGGATCAGTCCATGTAGCATCCAACCTTGTACAAATCTATTTCTTAGCCTACTGGATACGGGGAAAGTTTCTCAAGGAAATTAAAGGATTTTCTATCAAATCTCCATCATAACAGATGTTAACTTTGAGTGGAGAGTTAAATGAATCAAGGTTTGTGTTATATTGGGACATAATAGCCATGTGTAACAACTCCATATTATTTTTACTAATGAACAATTTCAAAAGTACATTGCATCTTCTGATACCACACTTCTTTCCTGGGTATCAGAACAGTTCTGTTTGATGAATGAGAAAACCAAAGCATTGAATTATTGAGTAGACCAAGATTATATATGTAAATCAAGAAAAAGCCAGAATTAAAACACAGATTAGTTTTTAATCCAAATCCAATTCTAACTATACTCTCTACCAGGGTGCAGAGCATATTCCTTAGATTAGATAGTCTCTGATTGAGAATTCATGCTTTTTAGTCCAATCTAAGGGATTGCTCTTAAAAGAAGTGGTAACAATGAACTTATGATTAGGCTTTGCTGCACTCACCTGCAGAAACTATCTAAAGGTAATAAATTAATTAATAAGATGTTTCAAAGCCTTTCACCCTCCCAGTGAGTTCTGAGAGACAAGGAGTATACAAGTCCTTAAACTATATGATCAAGTGTACCATTTTATATTACTAGTACGGAAATAATAGTTAACCACTGTATGGCCTATGTGCTAGGCACTGCATACCCCAGACCTCCTAACTCTTCTCCATCTACCTCAACCTCTCCAACGTGTTACCCCACACATACTTTTTTAAAAATAACCCAGTGAGTCCAATTTGTACTGCCTGTATACTCCTAAGTGTGGGGCCAACTACTCTGGTTCATGATTGATTTCCCAGGCAGCCATACTCTTCAAACAGTCTCTTTCTCGATGAGAAGCCATGGACTGCCTGTAGCTCCTCGGGGGTGGGGGTTCTGAGCCCCTCCCCCTCCATGTTAGATCATTGGCTGGCCTGATCTTGGGCAAGCAACCACAGCTGCTATGAGTTCATGGGTGCAGTGGACCTGTCATGTCCAGAAGAAAGCTTTGCTCTAATCCTCCCCACCTTAAGGCTCCTTCAGTCTTTCTACCCCTTCTTCCATGATGGTCCCTGAGCCTCGGGGGTGGGGTTGGGTTAAGATTTTCCATTTATACCTGAACACTCCACTAACACTTATTCTCTGCACTTAGAACAGTTGTGAATTTCTACATTAGCCAACATCCACTGTACAAAGAACCTTCTCTGATGAGGTCAGAGAGCTGCGCTAATCTATGTTCAATGGGTACTTGGTCAGATTTATAGTTACCAGGCATTTCCTCCTCCAAAGTGGAGCTTAAATCCAATCAGAAAGCAGTAGGTTACCCCATGACAGTTGTGCAACTATCACACTCATGAGCATATCTTGCCACACAGTCACTACCGTAGTTCAGGGTTCACAGCTGGGTAACACTGGTGATGACATTTCTCCCTCAGCAGTGCACACAGAACCTTTGAGTCCTATGACAGCTAGCTAGCAGGGAGGTAGCCTCCGGGGCAGTACGGGTTTCATTTCTCTATGTGACCAAAGTGTATGATATCTTCAGCAATAGGTCTTATCATCAACTTCTGGTGGGAGGCCACAAGCAGTGGCAAGAGCCAGTATTGTTTTAGGGCTTTCCGGAATACCCTGGCCAACAACTGAAGGAGAAATATCCCATACACGACACTGTGCTTTTTATTTGGCAAGCAATGGCTTCTAGGAGTTGGGAGACATTTTTAGAGTAATGGATTCTTTCCTTGATGTTTGCCATTTAATATGTCATTACAGAGCACATTAATCAAGTCTAATTTAAAATTAGATGGAAGCTCCTCAATTACAATTTATTAAATAGAGTCTGAAGTGGAAAATTTTCCTTTTCACTTATATTAATACCCCCAAAATACTGAACTTACAAAAACTCAGAAAACTAGCTACTGCTAATTTGTATGAATGAAATATTGTTTTAATTGTTGGACCATGAAAAATATATAAAATAGGGTATTTTGATTCAAGTGTCAATTGTGTAAATGTCTTTACTCTTATAGTTGTGTTTCATAAATCCTTTAAGAAGTTTATCAGGTCTTCATCAAAAGTTTATTTCTAAGATTATTCAGTGTTCCAGAATGTTTAAGAGTAGTTCTTGAAAAAAAAGTTGTCTTGGATGGAAATCAAGCTCAAAGCATTACAACCTTTAGGACCAGTGAGATAGATGAGCAGATAAAGCCACTTGCCATGCAAGTCTGACACCTGAGTTCAACCCCCAGAACCCATTGGAAGATGGAGAACCAGCTCCATGAAGTTGTCCTGTGACCTCCATGCATGCTCCATTGCACACATGCCCCACACACACAATAAATTTTTTTTAATTACAAGTTTTATTATTCCTAAACAAATTAGGTGATACAAGTCAGGATATTAAGAAATTTCTGATAAAACTCAAGGCAAAGTTTATCACAGATACTCTGGTTGAATACATGGTAGATTCAAATATTTTCACAGGGTATTTGCTGAGTAATAAAATGAACAGCTTTAAATTACATTTTATATACTTTATAAATTTGTCCGATTAAGCTCTTTTCTGTTCCACATGTTTTTAGATTTTTTTTTTTACCATCAGTCATACCCAATCTTAGTAAATTCTACTTTAGTTGTACAGTGTTTTCCTCGACTCATTTTTCATTCATAGGTGTTCCATGCAGAGTAGTCACTGGAGCCGATTCTTTAGTCACTGCAAGCCTTGTTGCAAAGCCTCAAACAAGAACTGAGCAGTATCGGTAACAACTGTCAGCCCAGTAAAAGTCAAAGACCCACTCTGATCATTTACCTTCTGAACTGAGCAGTATCAGTAACAACTGTCAGCCCAGTAAGAGTCAAAGCACCACTCTGAATCAATCACTTGCCTTCTGAATTGCCTATTGACATTACTCTCTCCCAATGTTCCTAACTCTGGGCAACTGTTCTTGCCAAAAGGCCAATCCTCTTTTTAAGTTTATTTTCTCTGGACATACTTCTTCAATTGCTGGATTTAAATACAATTTACTCATCATCAGTAACTGGTTTCCCTTGCTTGGCTAAAATGTCATTTGGGGGGCTGGAGAGATGGCCTAGCGGTTAAGAGCGCAGACCACTCTTACAGAGGACCCGGGTTCGATCCCCAGTACCCACATGGTGGCTGAGAACCGTCTTTAACTCCAGTTCCAGGGGAATCCAACACCCTCTTCTGACCTCCGTGGCATTGCATGACACGGGTGCACAAACCTACATGCAGACAGTATATTCATACACATACAAAAATAAATAAAAATTTTTAAAAAATGTCATTTGGAGACTTACTTTGGTCATAGCCTCATTTTCATTTTTTATTGTATAAAGAAATTCTTTATTATTTTTTGCTTCAAATTTCTGAGTTACCTGTTCATTGAGAACACCATGATAAGCGCTTTGTCTGGTAGTATCAATGCGTACTGTATTTTTTTCTGCATAGGTATAGATGCTTTGCCATCTTTTTTTTTTCCCCCTCTCTTTATTTTTCATGACCTGAGGAGCATCTGTCTTCCCTGTTCCTGTGCAGAGGACTTCTCGGGATTGTCACTCTGCCCATTTCTTAACCTAAGGATTACAGAGAGCATCCACTTGCCATCTCTGATCCTGTGCAGAGGGCCTTTCGGGTGTGCCACTCTGCTGATTTCTTCTCTGCTCCTCAGGTCCCAATGCTTATTTTTATATCTTAATAGCAAAATAATCCATACCCCACTGTGCTTTCAAAGCACAACAAAGTCAATTTGTCTTGACATGACTATCCACTATTAATAAAAATTGAACCTGAGAAGCTGGGTGTATTAGTCACTTTTCTGTTGCTGTGATAAAACCACCATGACCAAGGGAACTTATAAAAGGAAGAGTTTATTTGAGCTTACAATTGATTGACGGTTCCAGGGAATTAGAGTCCACTATGGCAGGAGGCATGGTGGCTGGGGCTGGAGCAGAAAGCCAACTGAGTATAGGAAGTTGAGACCCTCCGGAGATTAAGCAAGGCTTGTTAAATTCACTAAGCCCGCCCCCCAGTGACGTACCTCCTCCAGAATGCCCACACCCTCTAAGATCTCCCAAAATAGCACCACCAACTGGGGACAAAATGCCTGAATACTTGAAGCCTATGGGGGACACTCTCATTCAAACCACCACACTGGGCATGGTGACTCACACCTGTACCCCAGCACTTGGGAGGCTGAGGAAAAGGACTGCTGTGAGTCAAGGCCAGCCTGGGCTACATAGTAAATTCTGGGTAGGACTGAACTACAGTTTGGAGATACAGTTTTCCATCCCTGATCCAAATAATTTATTACTTTTATTCCAATAATTGATAGACAAGTAGTGATATAAAGTTGCATTTTTAAAAAAGATTTATTTTTATTCATGATTAAAAATTTATTTCTATCTGTCTCACAGAGGCCAGAAACTGGAGTTACAGGCAGTGGTGAGCTGCCTGATGTAGGGGCTAGAAACCAAACTTGGGTTCCATGCAAGAGCAGTATATGCTCTGAACTGCTGAGCCATGTCTCCAGCCCCATTACATTCTTCAACTAAGAAATCACTACACAGTAGTAATTAAATGCTTTCCTAGTTAGGTAGCATATAATTACTCTACCTTTAAAATTTATCTTCCCAAGAAACAGACACTATGAAAGTATGCTTACCTAATAAAAATAACTTGATTATAAAGAATGTAATTTGGCTTAAAATAATGTAATTTAGGGTTGAAATTTACTTATTGCATTTATTTAGTGTGCGTGCCACACAAGCATGCCACGGCACGCATGGAGAACAACTTTCCAGGGTCGGTTCTCTCCTTCCACCATGAGGGTACCAGGTATCAAACTCTGGTCATCAGGCTTAGGAGCAAATGCCTTTTCCTGCGGGGCCATCCTGCTAGCTCAAGTCATTTAGATTTTGAAACTGTGGTGGGTAATGCTGGTGCATGTCTAAAATTCCAACACTCAGGAGGCTGAGGCAGGAGGACAGTTCCAAGCTAGCCTAGGTTACACAGTGTGATCCTGGCACACAAAAGGAAAACACAAAATACTGCATTCAGTTTGACTTATTTCAACTAAATTTGAATTTGGTAATTAATAATCAACTCATAAAAGCAAAACATAAGGGCTCAATAGGAAAGTACTTGAATGTTAAAATGTTAATCAGACAAATTATATTTCTCTACATCAGGTCTAGTGAGAAGATGAAGAAAACATTTCAAACTAAGAATCTGATGCAATTTGTGGTCTTTCTTCTGAAAAGGCATTATCACTCCTCTGCCGTTTAGGAGATGGCTCGTCGGAACTGTCTGTAACAAATCCAGAAAGCCCATTTTAAAGAAGATACTTAACAGTTGAATACATTTTTAAAAAGGGATTCTTAAGATTTTAAATTTAGATAGATTTAAATGTTCTTACTTAAACAAAGGAAGATCATTGCTATGGATTTATTATTTTAACAAAATAAGCCTTCTATTAAACTAAAGCATGTACCACATTGAACATTCTAAATTGAGTGACAAGTCATAAATCAAAATAAGTAGAACTTGGTTAATTAAATACATACATTCATCCCAAAGAAAGGTGCATGATGGATATACTTTACATTTAATTCTCCAAAACTGCTCACCTGAACTGATGTGGTTCTTATAGAGGGTAGCAGCAGGAATCTGGAAGCTGATGCACAGCATTTCCTTGTTCGGGGACACATTTCTTACGAGGTGAACTGAACTGCAAGCCTCCAAGGAAATGCCTAACACAGCTCCTGCCCGCTGACGAGCATCCTCGGCAGGATTACTATCTTTGGAGAAGCAGTAACAGTGCACTGTGGGGAGGACACTGCTGCATGGCTGCCCATCCAGAAGGGACTTGAAAACACTGAGAAACTCTACTGCCTTTGCTGGCAAGTTCATGACAATGTGAACAGACGGTTTGGCTTCTTCTGACAGTCCCAGCCGCTGCATTAATTCTTCTCTGACTGGTCCTTGGAGGAAGTCTTTGCCATCTAAGTTGAAAACTTTTACCTTTTGGTCTACTTTATTTAATTTACAATTGTGTAATAGCCATTTATGAGACTCAGGATTGAGATCATTGGCGAATACTATACAATTTTTCTTTGCTGCTGGAATGGCAAAGGGTCCAACCCCAGCAAAGACATCAAATAAAACATCTCCAGGATTGAGAAGGTCTGTCACACGGCTGTGTTCTGTAGAGAGACGAGGATTCCAATAGACTTTTGAGAAATCAAATTCATAAGAGTAGTTGTTTTCTCGAACCTGAAAAAGATATTCTGTTTCTAGTTAATCTGACTGGATTTAAATTCCATCCACTGAAAATGGATAGGACAAGTATGCATAGATGACAACTTGCATGTAAGTATCACTACAACTACATTTAAAAACATCTGGATTAGAATCTGTTGGGTCCTGGCCCCCAGGGGTTCTGCTAACCAGCTTGTTGACCAAGCACTTATCTTGCTGAAACATCTTGTTACCCTTCTTCCGAGAAGGCCTGACCACAAGTTCCTGTTTTCCACCCATGCCAGAAAACCGCCTGTGCCTGGGAGCGTGAACTTCTGACCCTGGTTTTTTCACTTGTGCTGTAAGCCTGTATATAAGGCTCCCCGGTCTCTTCAATAAATGGCATTCAGCATTCTCTCAGCACGAATGACCCGCTGTCTTGTCTTCCTTTAAATCCTCAGCCCCTCACCCGACCCTTTGGGTAATGCAGTAGCGCAGGTGCTACAAGTGGAGGTCCCACCAAGATCAGGAAAGAAGGGAAGACTGCTGAAGGATCGCCCGAGAAGGCTGGCCAGCACTTCTGATAGGGTAAGAAGCGGGCGTATTGAAAATGGGTGCCGCTAGTTCTCATTCTCTTTTGGTGGAGCAACTGATTGAACTCTTAAAGAAACAAAGCACAGGAATTAAACATAAGACAGCTAAAGATTTCATAAAAACCTTACAAAAAACTAGTCCCTGGTTCCCTGTATCTGGTGGCCTTAATATTCCCGACTGGGGACAGGTCAAGGGAAACTTACAAAGGGCATTAAAGAAAGAGGGACCTGATAGTATCCCTATCACCACCTTTTCATTATGGCGCCTCATCAAAGATGCCTTACTCAGTACAGATGCTAAAGTTAAGGAACAGCTGACTGAGGCAAAAATAATTTTTGAAGAGGCACAGGAACAGGAATCGCTGCAATCGCTCCAGGCTTGTGATGCCTCTTCTCTTGATCCCTTCTCCTCCTCTGAGGATGAGGGTGATGAGTATGAGGAATGGCAATTAACTAAAGAAATTGAAAATTTGAAAACTTAAGAAATGTTCCCTTGAGCAGCATCCTTCTGCCCACAATCCTAACTATGCTAGTTCTCCACATCTCCCATCTGCGAGGGCCAGAGGACAAAAAGGGTGGAGTTGCCTTTCCAGTAATCGAGCCGGGCGTGGTAGCTCACGCCTTTAATCCCAGCACTCAGGAGGCAGAGGTAGGTGAATCTCTGTGGGTTCCAGGCCAGCCTGGCCTACAGAGGGAGCTCCAGGACACCTGGTACTAAAAGGGAGACCCTGTCTCAAAAATACCAAAAAGGGTAAAACTAAAAAAAACAAAAAAAATCAATCTAACAACAGTCTTTCACTTGAGAGATACACTATGTTCTACTAAGGTCTTAAATGAATCCTCCATTAATCAAACCTCATCTTTTCTAGGTAATTGTATAATTCTTAGCAATTGGTCTATCGCAGATTTTTCTCCCAATGCTACCAACGCTTCTGTTGTTGGCCTCTGCAATATTTGGGGCCCCATTAATCGAGACTCCAATATTATTGGGGCTGTGCCACCACCCTGCCCTGGGCCCAGATGTTGGCCTGGATCATTCAGCTACATATGCCTGCCTAGATGCTGTCCCCTTGGTAGCACATGATACGGTTTGTTTTAATCAGACTACCCCTTGGAATGCCTCTTCGACTTTTGAGGACTCTTTACACTTTCACTACACCCCATGTAGCAAAAATAAAATTATTGAGTCTGCTGTATGTGGTTAATGCCCCTCTCTTGGGAGAGGTTCTTAATTGTTCCCACCAGGTATGCCGCTTGAGAAGCTGTTGGAATAATGAGGAATCAGCATTGTTGGTACGCGTTCCGGGTATAGTTCCCATGCCGGTCTGCCACACAGGAGAAAATCACCTTGTTCTCATTCATCAAAAAGAGACTTTGGCATTACTGTAGCTGTTCTCGCAGCCATTACAGCTGCCGGCACTGCTGCTACGGCCTCTGGCATTGCCCTATCCCACTCAGCTGCTACAGCAAGCACAGTGGATAAGCTATTGGGAGAAGTTGCTGCTGCCCTCAGCACACAGAATAATATTAATTCCTTGCTCCACTTGGGCATCTCAAATCTCAATCAACAAACCGCCCTTTTACAGGAACAAATAGATTTGTTATGGGAGGCCCACATGGTGTCTTGCACGCCTCTGTTTTCACGTATCTGCATCACCCCTGCCAAGGTGCGCAATGCCTCCCAAGAAGTTTGAAAATTAAACAGCTACCTTCTTGGAACTTGGAATTCTAATTTTACCAATTGACCAATGAAATTATCAAGATCAATGAGACCAAGCTGCCTCCATTGGTGGGGGACGCACTCTTACAAGGTCTGCAATTGGCAGGTCGATTAATTAAGGAATGGAGCAGGTCACTGGCCCTAGGCCTGATAACTCTGGGTACTGCTACCCTAGCTTTGGTCTTCCTTTGCCATATGGGGAGACAACAAGCCCAGCACCACTTTCATACTTTCTTTGGCAGCAGAAAACCCCACTGCTCAGGTATGGTTGAGCATGCAGTACAAATGAGTGATCAATGATGGGTAAGACCTGGGGGTCTTAACCTAAGACAGAAGGTCTGCGAGGCCTGGGCAGGCTATTTGATGACGGGTAAGACAGATGTCAACGTCCTGGGCAACCTAAGACAGATCCTCATTTATATATAAAGAAGAGGGACCTGTTGGGTCCTGGCCCCCAGGGGATCTGCTGACCAGCTTATTGACCAAGCGTTTATCTTGCTGGAACATCTTGTTACCCTTCTTCCGAGAAGGCCTGACCACAAGTTCCTGTTTTCCACCCAGCCAGAGAACCGCCTGTGCCTGGGAGCATGAACTTCTGACCCCGGTTTTTTCACTTGTGCTGTAAGCCTGTATATAAGGCTCCTCTGTCTCTTCAATAAATGGTATTCTCTCAGCACGAATGACCTGCTGTCTTGTCTTCCTTTAAATCCTCAGCCCCCCAAAATACCAGAATCCTGGTATTTTGGCAGCTGGAGAGATGGCTCAACAGTTAAGAGCGCCAACTGCTCTTACAGAAGACCCAGATGTGATTCCCAGCACCCACATGGTGGCTAAGAACCGTCTTTAACTCCAGTTCCAAGGGAATCCAATGCCCCATTCTGACCCCCGAGGCACTGCACGACACAGACGCACCAACCTACATGCAGACAGTACACTCATACACATAAAAAAAATAATAAAATACACTTAAAATATATTAAAAAAAAAAAAAAGAATCCTGGTATTTATACTATTTCCAGGGCCACTTAATATCTTGCATTAACCTTTTTTTCGTGAGAAAAGTGAACTCTCCACATCCAAATAGCTCACTACTTCAATCTTAAAAGGGCCATGAAATTGATTCCAAATCATATGAGTTTTCCAGAAAGGCCAGCTGTCTGGGCTGTCACCAGATGGAGAAGAAACAAAACAAAAACAAAACCAATCATTTGGAACAGCATACCACACTTTTTTTTTTTAATTTCATGTGTCTTGAGTGTTTTGCCTACATGTCTGTATATGTACCATATATGTATATGTACAAGGTCTACAGAGGCCAGAAGACAGCATCAGATTCCCTGGAACTGAAGTTACAGATGGCTGTTAACCACCATGTGGGTGCTGGGAACTGAACCCAGGTCCTCTGCAAGAGCAGCCAGTGCTCTTAACCACTGAGCCATCTGTCCAGCCCAAGTTGCTCACATTCTTATATACACTTCAATATTGGGTATTATAAATACTTTTACTCTGCGCAACCAGATGGAAGGGGAAAGATAGGTGCACAGTCTGCCCCTCCTCTCAGCCTCCCATGTCCCAGAGACAGACAGATGGGGAGTCAGTCACGGCCAATCTCATTTATTGCAAGCACTACAGCAGCTTATAAAGGCAAAGACCACAAGGGACTACCCACGGCCCAAAACAGGCAGCCAATCATCTTAAAGGTCAAATAGCTAGAGCCAATCGGAAAAGTTTCAAAACAACCCTGGCTACTTCCTTTAGCCCCCTCTTGTTTACTTAGGACCAGCTGGCCCGTCTACCTTACTTCCTTTAGGTGCTGTCTTTAGGGTGTTGTTGCCTCTCATGCCCCTTCATTACTCTTTTTTCATCTATCTTGATCCTAAGCATTAGTCTTGGTATTCAGTTTGAGACAACAATAAAACACTGTGTACCTTGGTCAGCATGTTCTCTTCTCCAGATAGCACTTCCATTTGGAAATTTCGGTATGTACTGTCAATATTACTGATTTTATTTACTGCTGAGGTGATTCCTGGATTTTTGTCAATCATAACTTGTCCTGAAAGATGAAAATTAATAATAAATAATGCTTATTGCTTGCACAATTAAACTGAAAACATTAAACATAAATGAATTATTTTCTTTTGGCTTACAAATAAAAACTACTTGGTGTGTGCAATGCTGCATATAATCCTAAAAATTTAACAGATTAAGTTACTGTCTGAATGCCTCTAACGTATGTAAGGAATGTACCTTTTACAAGAAAAAAATTGAGGACTTTGAGTCTACTATTTTTCCACATTTTTATTAAATATACTCTAAGAAAAAAAATGACCAAAGTTGGCAAAGAATGGATAAACAACTACGAAGACCCTAACAACAAATGGTCTCAGAAATACCAGCAAAACCATCTGCCTGTCCCCACTGGCTTCAAACCAAATGCTGTCTTACTGTGTGTCCAAACAACGTCTCCAGTTTGGAAATTTATGTTAGCAAACAATGTTTACAACAAATGAAATATAGGCTCTTCCGGGTCTTATCTAAATTGAAAATGGTCATCTACTTAAATTGTCCTTTTTGGCAAAATTTATCATAGCAGAAAAGCCTCAAAGATAAAATGTCCTAAGCAAAAGAGTCATTTTTTTGTTAGCACTTAAAATTTCACAAAAATTTGTATGTATCTCATTACATAAGGAAAACTTCATTTGTAAGTTAGCAAAAATATACTGAATAATATAATTATGCTGAAATACAATAAGAATCTATGTTTTCTCTCATAATTAGATATAAACATAATGAAATCAGTGAACTCTAAACAGTGGCCCTCTCACAATGTTCTGCTTCACACATCTGAACTCAATTTTTTGTTTGTTTGTTTTTTTTCTGGTCTTTTCAAGACAGGGTCTCCCTGTAGTCCCAGCTGTCCTGGAACTCACTCTGTAGACCAGGCTGGCCTTGAACTCACAAAGATCCGCCTGCCTCTGCCTCCCAAGTGCTAGGATTAAAGGCATGAGCCACCATGCCCGGCTCTGAACTCAATTTTTAAGGTACAATTTTATTATTTTTTTTATTATTTTTTATGTGTATGAGTGTACTATCTGCATGTAGGTTGGTGCACTCCTGTCCTGCAATGCTGTGGAAGTCAGAAGAGGGCGTCAGATTCCCCTGGAACTGGAGTTAAAGACAGTTCTTAGTCGCTGCGTGGGCGCTGGGAATCGAACCTGGGTCCTCTGCAAGAGCAGTCCGTGCTCTTAACTGCTAGGCCACCTCTCCAGCCCCTTAAGGTACAATTTTAAAAGAGGAAATGTGAAAACATTAAAAGCAATTCTGAGACTCCATATTAAAAGCTTTAAAATTATTAGTGTATAGAAATGCTACTTACTACCATTACCACTAATTATTATTATTTTTATTGTAGGGCTAGGGAAGGATCCCAGGGTCTTGACCTTACTAGGTAAGCCCTCTACCACACTGAGCTACAACCCCATCCAGAAAGGTTATTTTTTTTTTTTAATTTTTTTTTTTATTATTTATTTTTGTATGTGTATGAATGTATTGTCTGCATGCAGGTCTGTGCACCCGTGTCGTGCAATGCCGCGGAGGTCAGAAGAGGGTCTCGGATTCCCCTGGAACTGGAGTTCTCCTAGAATTGGAGTTACAGACGGTTCTTAGCCGCCATGTGGGTGCTGGGGATCGAACCCGGGTCCTCTGCAAGAGTGTCGGTGCTCTTAACCGCTAGGCTATCTCTCTATTTTTAACACGAGTGCCTCTTTAAGAGGGATTAAAAAATTGGAATGGCCAAAGAACACTTGAGTTAGCTAAGGCAACAAGTACATGAAAGCCCACAGCTGACATCTGCACCTAGTCTGAGCTAGAAGGATCTGCTTAACTAGTATTTACCACTGTACCTTATCAATGCCTTAGTCAATAAAAACAGAGGGAAAGCCTAACCAAAGTTATAAACGTCTATGTACACAAAATATTATAAGGTTGGAAGTAATCTACAGAATGTATGTACATCAAGTGTTTATGTAAATATGGGTTTGATTAGCCTTCTTTCTCATTCAAAGAACACAGGCCTTGAGGTTTCCCTGGAGTCACAGGAGTAGGACATGCATTCACACTGTTTCTAAAAACCACTAGGAACACTAAAAACATTTTTTTCTTTTTTTTTTGAGATAGGGTCTCCCTGTAGCCCCAGCTGTCCTGGAACTCAAGGCTGGGCTTGAACTCAGAGATCTGCCTGCCTCTGCCTCCAGAGGGCTGGGATTAAAGTCATACGCCACCATACCCGGCTAAAAACCAAATTTTTTTTTAAGTGCTTAATATACATTAGAGGCTTAATTAGCTGAAATAATCATAAGTAAACAGCACTGTGTATCTGCCTATAAAATACAAGAATTTATGAAATCTAGTACTGAACATTGTCCCAAAGGCCTAATAGTCTTTTGTATCAAAAAGAACTTTGTTTACTGGGATTTTTTTGTTGGTGTCTGTTAAAAGTTTGCACCGATGCTATGATTAGGTACAGGAGAGTCCAAAAGGGGTATGCTGCTTAAGATTCGATGAAAATTACAATGATAAACTTCCTTGCTTCTGTAAATTTAGCATTTGGGGAAAAAAACCCTGAAACAACCAAATGAGAATTTATCATGTGTTTTCTAGTACATGAATAGGACTATACCTACCAATTAAATGCCTGAAAGGTAGCTGATGTTCTCGAAGGTTTAGGTGTGCAATATGTCCAATTCTGCTAAACGCTGAGGTCACATCCTGACCTTCAGGAAGCACAGCCTTCAAAATTTCTTCTGATTTAAAGTTTTCATAAGTTAGTTCTAAATTGTATTTAGATAACTGTGGGCTGACATCAAGTTCTTTTAGAACACTGAGCTCTGCTTTCACAAAGGATTCGTGAGTAAACATTTTGTAGGGATCCAACATAATTAGTCGGCTGTCTTCATCTTCTGGATCTTCAATCACACGCTTTATGCCTGGGCGCTGCAATGCTGCTCTTTTAAGGGCTCGCATCAATCTGTTGACTTTTTCTTTCCTCACTTTAAGCACTGGAATGGTGACTGTTTTTTTGAAAGCTGTTCTATCAAGTTTTGTCATTCCTCGAACATCAGAGGGTGGTGAAAATAATTCAGGGTCTCTCTCACTTGCTTCTGTTTCTGGCATGGCTGAGAATCCTTTTCTTTGACCCAACAAGAAAACATGAGGTGCTTCCCTAAGCTTCTGTGCCAGTGTCGTCCATGCCAGTGCAAACAGGGATACTGACTCAGTGGGGTTGCACCCTCCTAATTGTAGAATTCTTGAGAATCCAGATGGCTTCCATAAGATTCTGGGAAAAATATTCAAAAGATACCATAAAGCTACAACATCAACAATGTCTTTCATTTATTTATTTTGAGACAGGGTTTCACTTTGTAGCCTTGGCTGGCCTGGAACTCACTATGTAGACCAAGTTCACAGAAATCTACCTGCCTGTCTTGAGGGCCTGGATTACAGGAATGTGCCACCTCACCCCGCAATGGCTTTTGAGAATAAGAATGTAAATTCTCTTTTGAATCATCTGACTAGTGCAGACAAAATTTTTTTAATATTTTATTTATTTATTTATGTGTATGAATGTATTGTCTGCATGTAGGTTTGTGCACCCGTGTCGTGCAATGCCGCGGAGGTCAGAGGAGGGTCTCAGATTCCCCTGGAACTGGAGTTCTCCTGGTATTGGAGTTATAGACGGTTCTCAGCCGCCATGTGGGTGCTGGGGATTGAACCCGGGTCCTCTGTAAGAGCAGTCAGCACTCTTAACCGCTAGGCTATCTCTCCAGCCCCCCATGCAGACAAAATTTTAATGGTATGGGAGTATAGTCTCTTCCAAGACAGAATGACTTTTGTCAGTAAATATTAAATTTGTACTTTCAATCCACCTGCTGTTGGAACAGAGAGATCAGTGGTTCAATAGTCTCCCTATACCCAGTGAACTCCCTGCTCTAATTTTCTACAGAATGGACACAGGACCAGAAGGATGAAATTTCAGTCAAAGGGTCATCTCTAAATGAAATGGTCATCATATATGATGCTACCAATAGGCTATTCTTACAGAATATTATATCAGGTGGTGTGTTATCAATCTTATGAGGTATGTAAATGAACTGCGTAAATGACTCAGACTAATTCACCCAAGGTTGTATTGCTGGGAAGGTTCAGAAGAATTAAAACTCCATTATGGGCTGGAATGTTTTTCAGTTGGTAGAATGCTTGCCTTAGCACGCACAAAACCTCAGCACCACATAAAATTGGGCCTAGGGACTGTCTGCTTGTAATCCCAACACTAGGGAGGGCGACAGGAGGATCAAGAGTTCAAGGATGTTCTTGGCCACACAGAAAGTTAAAGACCAGACTGGGCTACATGTTTTGAGAGCCTACCTCAAAAAAACCAGAAAACTTGCTTAAAAATTTGCCGGGCATGGTGGCTCGCCCCTTTAATCCTAGCACTCGGGAGGCAGAGGCAGGCGGATCTTTGTGAGTTCAAGGCCAGCCTGGTCTACAGAGTGAGTTCCAGGACAGCTGGGGCTACAGGGAGACCCTGTCTCAAAAAGACAAAAAAAGAAAAGAAAAGAAAAAAAGAACGACCTTATGGGCAGGGAATGTAGCTCAGTTAAGAGTTCTTGTGTAGCATGCAAACAGGAAGCCATGGGTTTTCAATCTCCAAAAGTTGCATTAAACGGTGTGGCGGTGCATGCTTATAACTCCAACAACCCGCCACTAGGGAGGTCACTCTGGACAGGCGAGATCTTCCTAGGAAAATAACCTTAGTATATTGCTAGGTTGTTCAGACTTTACAGTCATGTGTCTTGCCTGTAACTAAAGGCTTCGCTATTTTGATAAGGATGAGGCTTTACTTAGTGTTTTAAGCACAGTATCAGTTATTGACTTGGTCTTCTAAAAAGGTCCTAGAATATAAAACAAAGGAAGCTAAGATTTACTCTAGTACCTAATCAACTAGGTAATCCTGACTAAATCTGGGTGTCCGTTTTCCATGTGTAAAACGTGGATTAAGACTACGGAAAGGCCGGGCCTGGTGGTGCACGCCTTTAATCCCAGCGCTCGGAAGGCATAGGCAGGATGATCTCTATATGTTCAAGGCCAGCCTGGTCTACATAGTGAGTTCCAGGACAGCTGGGGCTACAGGGAGACCCAGTTTCGAAAAAAAAAAAAAAAAAAAAAAAAAAAAAGACTACGGAAAGGTTTTTGGTTTTGCAGTACCCTGGACCTCCCACATGCTAGGCAAGCGTTCCACCACTGAGCTACACCCCATCCCTCACCAGGAGTAGGGCCTGGGATCAGCACCCAGCAGGGGAAGTGAGCAGCCCGCGGCCCGCGGCTCCGGAGCCGGAGAAGAGAGCAGTACCGGGCGGCCGGGCCTTCACCCCATCCGGGTTACGGCGGCCCCACCTCACCAACCGCATCTTTTCAAGTCAGACGCCGCTGAGCACCAAGATCCCTCACCTCATGCTCCAGTAGGGCTCGGAAAAAGAGCTTCCCTAGCATGTGCAGGCTCTCGGTGACGTCATCACTGATGGCCGCAGAGGGAGCGCGCCGTCCCACCTCAAGACCTGAAGCCTCTCGGCTTGCCTTGGTGAGGTACGGGAACCCGGAAGGGCCAGGCCACTAGCTCCGCCCCTGGTGCGACTCCGCTGGGCGCGCGGGGCTGGAACTCTGGCTGGCGGATGGACCTAGTAGGCGGCGGCAGAGCAGCATGCAAGCGCCGCGGGACAGCATCCAGGCAGAGCCGGGCTGGTACGTCTCTGCCCAGCAGCCGGAGGAGACTGCGGCGGCCGAAGAGTGGAGCCCGTTGCTAAGCAACGTAAGTGGGCTCGGCTGGCGGCGTAGCACCTAGGCGCTGCTGCAGCCCTCCAGTGTCTGCCAAAAGAGATCCGGAAAGGAGGGGACGGCCCCTGGGGTGCGGCCGGTGCGGAGCAGCCGAGACCCTGGCTAGCCGGCCGCTGTTCGGAACGTGACAGCGCCCTTGCGCGCCTTGCCCAGGGGCACGCTCTGGTGCAAGAGTGGAGCCCCGTCAGGGTTTTGTGATTCACTGCTGTTGTCCTTCCAGTTTCTTCCACATGTCTTATGGGATCTTTGCAAGAATCACGAGATGTTTCCTTTTTTGTACTTAATTATGAGATAGGGGAAGGGTGAGTTATAAGCATCTTAATACAAAAGTCCCTGGCGGTACGGAGTAGAGAGGTCTGGTAATGTGCACTCAGCACTTACCTAACCTAAAGCCCATGCAGTGGGCAGTGTGCACACTACGGTCTTCGCCCCCCTTTTAGTTGCTGAAGGTCGAACCCAGGGCCTTGTGCATGCTAGACCAGACTCCACCCCTGAGTTCAGCCCCCGTCTGGATAGATCATTTTTTTTAATTTAATTTTTATTTTTGTATGTGTATGAATGTACTGTCTGCTTATAGGTTTGTCCACCCATGTAGTGCAATGCCGCGGAGGTCAGAAGAGGGTCTTGGATTCCCCTGGAACTGGAGTTCTCCTGGAATTGGAGTTACAGATGGTTCTTAGCCGCCATGTGGGTGCTGGGGATCGAACCAGGGTCCTCTGCAAGAGCAGTCGGTGCTCTTAACCGCTAGGCTATCCCTCCAGCCCCAGATCATTTTTTTTAATACAATCCTTGGACTATAACGATAGCATTTCTCAGGACAGTTGTAACAGTTTTGCTTCTTTTGTAAGGTAGTTCTGTCTATCTTTCCTGTTGGGTGGACTTAATTCATTAGAAAAATAGAGATTCGTTTTGCACTTCTGGTAATTGAGGAGGGTCAGTTGTGGACAGGAGTCCAAGCCCACGAAGGGATTCTTCAGGAATCACATGAGCTGAGGCCTGACCCTTCTTTCAGTCTCCACCCACAGCCTGTCCTATCTTCACCTCTAGCAGTCACAACAGCAGTCATGGCTACTCCGGAAGCCTACCTACCTGGCTTCTGTATTGGAAGAGGTAATTTTCCTGGAAAACTAGGTTCTTGGCACTGCACCAGGAGGCTTAGAAGGAAAGGAAATGAAACTAGTGCTGGTTAAATTCTGTGTCACACAAATCCTCATGCTTTCAGATCTGCATAACTTGTTGGTAATTTTTTTAATTGTTGACAGATTTTAACTTCATTCAAACATTTAACAGTGTTAAATTGTGGTTGGGGCTGGAGAGATGGCCTAGCGGTTAAGAGCGCGGACTCCTCTTGCAGAGGACCTGGGATCGATCCCCAGCACCCATATGACAGCTGAGAACTGTCTATAACTCCAATTCCGGGAGAACTCCAGTTCCAGGGGAATCCGAAACCCTCTTCTGACCTCCGAGGCATTGCACGACACGGGTGCACAGACCTGCATGCAGACAGTACATTCATACAAATAAATAAATAAATAAATAAATAAAAGTAAATAAAATAATAGAATTTTAAAAAATTGTGCTTACAGGAACTTCATGGACAGGGATCCCCGGGAGTTTCATTTGGCCTCTCCGTCTTTAATTTGATGAACGCCATCATGGGAAGCGGGATCCTTGGCTTAGCTTATGTGATGGCGAATACTGGTATCCTTGGATTTAGGTGAGGCCTGTTTTCATGTTTTACCATCACTTTTTCATTTTGATAAATTAGGTTTCAGGGCCAGGTGTTGCGGCACACCAATTGGAAGATAAAGGCAGGCTGATCCCTGTAAGATCAGGGACAGCCTGGTCTCCAGAGCAAGTTCCAGGCCAGCTGGGGCTACAGGGAGACCCTGTCTCAAAAAGAAAATTGGGTTCCAGAAGCTACTATTATGCCATTTCTGTTGGATTCTTTCTGAGGTTTTAGCATGCTTTCGTACTCTTGTTGCTAATGTATAGTTTGGAGGAATGCTACATACATATGTAACATACATGCATGCATGCATACATACATACATGATGTACTGTTTATGGAAGGAGATGTGTTCTATAAGGTCAGCAAGAAGGGAAGAGCGACTCTAAGATAGCACAGATTTTATTCTGGAAAGGACCTGTGCAGGGGATTTCTAAGAGTCAAGGGCTTACTTTGCCTACAGGCCAGGGTAGTTATAGGGCAAAAAAGAAAAAAAAGAGAGGGAAGAGGACCGAATGTTTTCATATTTTGGTAGTTGGTTGGCCATTCCTAGGGGTAGCTAGAGAAATAAAATGAGTGGTGTGTTAAAGAATGTCAAGTGATCAATAAATATCTCTCATATTTTTCAGTTACTGGGAGTAAGGTGCAGAAGAGGGCGAGAATCTAGAAAATACAAATTACTTTAGTTCTGCAAACCCAGTTCATTTGGTCTCAGAATTGTCATTGTTTATCCAAAATGAGGGGAGTTTGACAAAATAGTACGGCCATGGCTGACAGTTCTGAGAGCTGTGGTACTAGGCTATTCTATGATGCGCCTGCATAGAATGTTGCTATGAGCTGTGCTCAGGTCGAGTCAGTGAGTAGTGAAGGAAAGTGAGGCTTGAGAATAGTGCTCACTGTGTAGACTTACCTTTCAACACTGTATACTTAGTAAATTATACTTGGCTTACTGTTTTCCACTTTAGAAAGTTTTGAGTTGTTTTGTTGTTTGTTTTGGGATAGTGTCTCCCTGTAACCCCAGCTGGCCCTATAGATCAGGCTGGCCACTGGTTTCTGGCCTCTGTCTCTTAAGAAATCCACTTGCTTGGGGCTGGAGAGATAGCCTAGTGGTTAAGAGCACCGACTGCTCTTGCAGAGGACCCTGGTTCGATCCCCAGCACCCACATGGCGGCTGAGAACCGTCTGTAACTCCAATTCCAGGAGAACTCCAATTCCAGAGGAATCCGAGACCTTCTTCTGACCTCCGCAGCATTGCACGACATGGGTGCACAAACCTACAAGCAGACAGTACATTCATACACATACAAAAATAAGTAAGATTAAAAAAAATTTTTAAAAAAGAAACTAAAAAAAAAAAAAGAAATCCACTTGCCTCTGCCTCTCAAGTGCTGTTATTAAAGGCATGCACCATCACACACCAGCATTTTTTTAACATGTTGATTCTTGTTAGCACACATATCTTTCAGTGTTTATTATTACACCAACATCATAATCATCTGAATAAATAGATTGATTCTTAAACTAAGTTCCCCTATCTATTAGAACCCTCTGATTCCCAGAAATGTGGCAATAGATCTCTCTTGTCCCCTCAACCTGTGTAGGTGGAGCTGTGTTCTCACCCTGTGCTAGGGCAGGGTGAGGATACACACACACACACACACACACACACACACACACACACACACACTGAAAGAGACAGGGTTCCAGAGACAGTTTCTTCAGCTTCATTGGGGAAGTACAAGTTCAGTCTTGGCTCCACCCTTACTCCTTACCGACCTTCTTGTTTCTTCATCCCTCACATTCATCCCAGGTCCATTGTCCTTCTCCACCTCCTGTTTCCATTGGGTAGCTGCCCTGCTCGCATCACTTTGATATGTTAAATCTCAAGCATGCCCACATTCATTCATTATCTTTTGAGGTGGGGAACCAAACCCAGGTTGCCCAGGAGAGACACCCTGATCAGATCCAAGACTGTGGTTTTACTGGGTTAATTAAAAGTCTCGGGAGGCAAAGGGAGGGAGATTTCTGTGAGTTCAAGGCCAGCCTGGTCTACATAGTGAGCTCCAGGCCAGCTGGGACTAGAGGGAGATCCTGTCTCAAAAAGACAACAAAAAAAAGTCTTAAGTCAAGATTGTGTGCATTAGTAGAAGTCATTCCTACTGTAGCTTAAAACAAACCCATAATGGGGGCTGGAGAGATGGCTCAGTGGTTAAGAGCACAGACTGCTCTAGCAAAGGACCCAGGTTCGATTCCCAGCACCCACGTGGCAGCTAAGAACTGTCTTTAAGCCAGGCTTGGTGGTGCCTGCCTTTAATCCTAGTACTCAGGAGACAGAGACAGGCGGATCCCTGTGAGTTCAAGGCCAGGCTGGTCTACAGAGTGAGTTCCAGGACAGCTGGGGCTACAGGGAGACCCTGTCTCAAAACAAAAAAGAAAAAAACAAAAACCCATAATACAACCTTAGAAAACTTTATATCCATTTATAAGCCTTTTTTAATTTAACTTTAAATTTTTCATATTTCAATTTTTAAACTTTTGTCTTTAAAACTAAGACACATAACCGTACTGGCTTAGAGCCAGGATGATCAAATTCAGTCTCCACATTTCATTCCACTATGTTGTCATTTGAATAAAATTTGATAAATTTTATTTCTTTAATGACTATAATTCTGTTATTCAGAGATAGTCCTTATAACTGTCTAAATATATGGGCTGGAGAGATTGCCTAGCGGTTAAGAGCGCCGACCGCTCTTACAGAGGACCCGGGTTCGATCCCCAGCACCCACATGGTGGCCAAGAACCGTCTGAAACTCCAGTTCCAGGAGAACTCCAGTTCCAGGGGAATCTGAGACCGGCTTCTGACCTCCGCGGCATTGCATGACACGGGTGCACAAACCTGCATGCAGACAGTACATTCATACACATACAGAAATAAATAAAATTAATAAAATAAAATAAAATAAATAACTGTCTAAATATAAAGAAACCTGTGATATGATACCATAAAAAAGAGCAAGTTTAGCCAGGCATGGTGGTGCACACCTTTAATCCCAGCATTTGGGAAGCAGAGGCAGGCAGATCTTTATGAGTTCAAGGCCAGCCTGGTCTATGTAGCGAGTTCCAGCTGGGGCTACAGGGAGAAAGACAAAAAAAAAAGTTTAGAGGAAACTTACCCATATGTTCTTTTATATTTTAGTTTCTTGCTGCTGTTAGTTGCTTTCTTGGCTTCTTATTCAGTCCATCTCCTGCTTAGTATGTGCATCCAAACAGGTGAGTAAAAATACTGTCTGTTTCATTTGACCTAGTCTCTTTAGTTTGTATCTGTGTACAGAAAGGAATGTCTCAGATCCAGCATCTGAGGTTGTGGGTGTAATTCAATTGTACAATATATGTTTAACAAGCCAAACTAGGCCCTGGATTGGAATTCAGGCAACACACACACACACACACACACACACACAAAATCCAATTTCCAGTGAGCATATGTTGTTAACGGTGTGGTGGCTGGTTTTGTTGTCTTGTGATGCTGAGGATGGAAGCAGCTCTTCTTTTTTTTTAATTTTTTTTTTTTTTTGGTCTTTTTTGAGACAGGGTCTCCCTTTTTAGTCACAGATGGCCTGAAGCTTGCTCTGTAGACCAGGCTGCCCTTGAACTCACAGAGATCTGCCTGCCTCTGCCTCCCAAGTGCCAAAACTAAAGGTGTGCACCACCACACCCGGCAGATCTTCTTAATCTCTCTGGCCTCTCTTATGTGTGGATTAGATCGTGCTGATGTCCAGTTACAAGTTTCATCCCTGCGTAGATGAGCTCACCTGGCTTTGTCTGGGCTTGTTGCTTTCAGACTTCTAGAAGCAGCACATACATCCAAAACATATATATATATTTTTACTTTTTATTTATTTTTTTTATTTTTTTTTTAATTTTATTATTTTTGTATGTGTATGAATGTACTGTCTGCATGTAGGTTTGTGCACCCGTGTCGTGCAATGCCAAGAAGAGGGTCTTGGATTCCCCTGGAACTAGAGTTAAAGATGGTTCTTAGCCACCATGTGGGTGCTGGGGATCAAACCCGGGTCCACTGCATATGTGTGTGAATGTACTGTCTGCATGTAGGTTTGTGCACCCATGTCGTGCAATACCTCAGAGGTCAGAAGAGGGCGTCGGATTCCCCTGGAACTGGAGTTCTTCTGGAATTGGAGTTATGGTCAGTTCTCAGCCGCCATGTGGGTGCCTGGGATCAAACCCAAGTCTTCTGCAAGAGCAGTCGGCTCTCTTAACCGCTAAGCCATCTCTCCAGCCCCCCAAAATATATTTTTTAAATGGGATTATTCTAGGCTGAAACAAGTGAAAAGGCCAAAGGTAACTTTAAGATTCTCGAGAACATAGTTCTAAAATCACTGCTCAAGTTTCTTTTCCTGAAACTTGGCATGTATCAAAAACTCCTATTTTGTTTTTCTAATAGGCAGATTTTGTAAGAGGTCCACCAAGTGACTCATGCACAGTCACTTTAAGATCCACAGCTCAGGGGCTGGAGAGATGGCCTAGCAGTTAAGAGCGCCGACCGCTCTTACAGAGGACCCGGGTTCGATCCCCAGCACCCACATGGCGGCTGAGAACCGTCTGAAACTCCAATTCCAGGAGAACTCCAGTTCCAGGGGAATCTGACACCCTCTTCTGACCTCCGCGGCATTGCACGACACGGGTGCACAAACCTACATGCAGACAGTACACTCATACACATACAAAAATAAATAAAATTAAAAAAAAAAAAAAAAAGATCCACAGCTCAGAGCTGCAACTTGTACCAATGGCTAGATGGCTTTGGCCACCAAGGAGTTGCATCCATGCTTGTGAAATTTCACTTCTTCAAATAAACATTTTTAATTAATTGGGATAGTTCATCTTACCTTGTAATACATTCTTTTGATAAGCTCTATTAAAAGATTAAGACTTTAGTCAGCTTTATGGCAATCAGTTTTATTTTAATTATTTGAGAATAGTATTCAACTATAGAATTTTCTAAATAATGTTAATTTTATCCTTCAGATCATTTAACTTTAAAATTCTAACACTGTTGTTCTTTAACTCTGGGGCAGATTAAACTGAAAACATCTGTTTCTTTCTTTTTCCTTTTCTGTGGTTTTGTAGCTTGCTTTGGGCCCATGAACTAAGCTCTTCATGATTCTTCACACACACACTGATGCACCTGTCTTTGCCAACTAAATTCCCCAGTCATTGTAAAATTCTCTGAGGAAGTTGACTTTTCCCAATACAGTCATGTGAGGCTGCAGAATAATGTGTAGTTAATTCCCCTTGGTGGGACTATCACAAAGGAGTACAAGGTCAATTGTTCGCTGGTCAGAAAATGAACTCTTTGATGTCTTTGTAAAATAATTTCTTCATTTATTTGTCTAGAATTAAAAGGTGACGATAACATTTCTTTATGAGACTAGAGTATCCTCACATGAAATACTCCTTGAGATTTTAAAGGGTTGAGGTCTCTTGGGACTTTTCTTGGCAGCGGAGGGGGTCACTTAAGGTACCTTATGCTCCCAGCCTTACTTTGCTGCCTATAAAATAGTCTTGACAGTACTTTCCTCCTAGGATTGTTACAGCAGTGAATCAAAATCATGTGTGTAAAATGTCAAATTCTTGGTTAATGCTGTGAGTTGGTTCAGTGGGACAAAATCTCAGAGGACTGCAAGGTGTTACACATGATGTAATCTCAGAAACCGTTAGCTTGTTGTCATTCTGTGAAAATGTGTGTTATGCTCCAAGAACAGTTTGCCTTCCCTGGCCTCCACATCACTATCAGCAGGAGGAAATGAGGAGTTCTGGAATTCTGGGTGCCTCCAGACTTTTGGTTTAATGATATTATAATACTTATCTCAATTATGTTAGTCACTTCAGGAATCTCATTATCCTTCATTCCCCAGACCTGTCACACATGGTCATCATCTGTTTTCTGACCTCCCCAAGCCCTCCCATCTAGGCTGTCTACAATTGTGGTCCATCAGCAAAGCCCGCATGTCCTTCATTCTCTTCTGAATGCTCCCTTTACTTTCTTACTCCTAGAAAATGAAAGCTTCTTTAAGACCAGCATTTATTAATAGGTACCCAGGGGTGTCATAAGAGATTTACATGTAGTAACTAATCTCACAACAACTGTATGAGGTAGATTTTATTATATAAGTATTGGTGATTAGGAAGGTGGGGCACTAAGAGATAAGTAGTTTAGTCAGGGCTACACAGCTAGATGGTTGGTTAGAAGAGCTGATGTTTGACCTTCACAGTCATCCAGGTTCATGTACACAGCTACCATTTCCTCTCCATGCAAACCTCCAAGTGTATTGTGTGGAGGAAGTAAAACAAGAGAAGTCTGAATTTGATTCTGAATTGATGTATGTTAAAGGCAAGGTCATCTTTATGAAGACAGAACTTGAGTGAAAGTCTACAAACTGAAGAAGAGTCCCACTTCACAGGAGTTCTGAGAATGCTGGCACAGGTTCGCCTCTTACTTAAGGGATTAGAGAAGTTCTTTGTATAGAATTTCTCCTGCCTCAAATAAAATACCTACAGCTATAATAATGGAGGGCCCTCCAAGGAAGACATGCCTTCTTCCTGTTTGATCCTTGTATGATTAAGCCTGCCACTCCACAAGCTGTTGCTTCCACTTATCCTTTTAGAGCCTCACACTTAGTCAACAGAGAGCCAAGTATTACAAGTCAGTTCAGAAAAACTTGTAGCATGAAAGGTTTATGGCTAAAACAAACATAAAAAGTCAACAGAAACAGCCATGAGATACCTTTGTAAACATTTAAATGGTATAAATCCAAAACAGTGCCATATCAGCTGCTGCTGAGGGTGGAGCAAGAGGAACTGTGTTCATTGCTGGTGGCACTGGAAAAGCCGTAGTCTCCCAGGAATGGAGTTGGGCAGGCTGCTGCTGTTGTTGTTGTTTGTTTATTTTTACAAAACTCTACTCTTACCACAGGATCTGCCATGCAGACTTATGGTATCTGCAGAGATTTATGCTTAACAAAACCTCCATGCAGATGTCTGTAGTAATTTTATTCATAATTGCCAAAGTTTGGCAGCGGCCAAATGTCCTTCAATAGGTGAATGACTACACAAACTGACATATTGGTACAACAGAATTTAGTACTAATAAGAAACAAATCACTGAGCCATGAAGAGACATGGAGGAATCATAAAAGCATATTATCAGGCAAAAGAAACCACGTGATCTAAGAATTCCTCTCCTGGGTGCATACACACAGGAAATGAAACCAGTACTTTGTGGGGATAACCTATGGTGTTTTGTTCATTGTAACATTATTCATAGTAGCCAAAATATAGACAGAGCCTATGTCTCAGTAGATGAATGGATAAAGAGTAGTATATTTGTGCAGTGGAATATTATATAGCCTTTAAAATGGAGATCTTGCCACTGGTGATAACAAGGGTGAACCTGTAGACATTATGCTAAAGTGAAATAAGCCAGACAGAAAGAAAAACTCATTTTCTCATTTAAATATGGACTCTAAAAAGAGTTAATATTTAGAAACCGACCATAAAATAATGTTTAACAGGGACTCTGGGGGAGGGAGGGAAGGATAGAGGAATTTTCAGTGGAAGGCTACAAAGTTATAAATAACCTAGGGATTTCATGCACAGCATGTTAACTGTAATTAATAAATGTATGCATTAGAAATTTACCAAGAGAATAGATTTCAGGTGCTCTTAACCAAGGAAGAAAGGAAGGCAGCAAGGAAGGAAGGAAGGTAGGGTTGCATGGATATGATCACCTCCTTGATGTTTGTAATAATTTCAATATGTACATCAGAATATTGTGCTAAACACTTTGGGTATATATAACTAAGAAAAACAGGAAACAAACCAGAAAAGGTTATATATGGTGCAGTTCCAGCTGTCCACCATTATGGGAGCAGTGAAATTATAGAAGGGTAAAATGTTAGTGGTTACCAGGACTGAGGATGAAAGATGCTAAATAGGAAGAACACAGGATATTTAGGGCAGTGGAAAGATTGAGATGATGCATGATGTCATAATGGTGTGTATACATACATTAAGACCTATAGGATATTCAGTGCCAAAAATGAGCCCTCATATAAACTATGGATCTTTTTGGTTTGGGGTGTTTTGTTTTGTTTTACTGGGACTCACTATGTGGCCCTGATTGGCTTAGTACTCACTGTGTGGACCAGGCTGGCCTTGAACTCATAGAGATCCACCTGCCTCTGCCTCCTTAGTGCTGAGATTAAAGACATGTATCACCAAGTATGGCCAAGGGTATGTATTTTGTATGATAGTAAAATGTCAAATTAGGTCCACTGGTTATAACAAATGTACCACTCTGGTGCAAGGTATCACTAGTGTGGGTTGTGGTACATGTACCGGCAGGAGGTATATCCCAGTCTGTACTTTCTTAACTTTGTTGAGGCTGTAAAACTACTCTAAAAATATAATTTATTAAAGAAAAACAATGGGGGAAGATAAATAATGCAGGAACAAGATGAAAAGGTAAGGGGAAAAAAAGATAGCTAATACATTCTTAAAAGAAGAAAGTTTAGAAAACACAAGTGCCCTAGAGGAAAAAAAAAAAAGAAGAAGAAAATTAATTTAGTAAATGGGGAAAAATATGAAAGTTAGAAGAGACCAACATCCACCCAAAGGAGTTCCAGAGAAATCGGTAAAATATAATAGCAGAAAATTATCAACAGAAAAATAAAAAAAGTTGCTGTATCCGAAGAAAATGAGTTTTCTTAGTAAAATAGTTCCCCCTAAGAATCCAACATAATAATTATAAAATAATTCATACCAAGAACATTGTAAAGGACCATAAATCCAGTTACAAAGACTTGTATCTTAAAAGTTTACCAAGAGAAGAAATAAACAAAAAATAAAATCAAGAAAAGGCTGGAGAGACATGGCTCAGTGGTTAATAGCACTGCTATGAAAACTTGGAACTTAGCACCCATGTAACAAGCTGGGCATCCTACAAACAGCTGTAACCCCAGCACTGTGGGTGATGGAAGGATTGATAGAGTTGCTGGCTACTCGCTTAGCCAAAAGTCATGAGTTTCAGGTTAACTGAGAGACCCTGCCTCAAAGGAACAAGGCAGAGGACACACAATACCCTCCCTTGGCATCCACAAACAACACACACGTTATGTGTGCATATGCTACCAACATACCTCACACATACATACATATATACAAACAAATAGGTAAACAAATACTGAGAACCATAATAGCAAAGGTTTTCACAGGAGCAATACTGTGAGATTATCAAACCACGCTTCCAGAATTCCTGCAGCAAATGCTTCTGATATGGAATTTTATACCCAGCCAAACTGTTAGGTAAATGTGAACTTTGAATGATATTTCATGTATGCAAGGTCTTAGAAACTACTTTGAAAGCATACCTACCTAATGAACAGTGGACCTTTTACCAGGGTTGGGAGTAACAGAAATGGGAATTCAGCACAGGAGAGAAGCAAAGGAAATTCCCAAGCTATCAGTTGAGCAGCAGACCCAAGTACCACTTGCAGATGGGGGCTCTTCTTTTCACAAAGGCACAGTGCTTCCTCTAGGTCATTACTAAACTCAGGATTGTATGCCCCTGGGATCACCTCACTCCCATTTATATCACCGGTACCTGAGTAGATTAGTACTTAGGTTAGTCTGTTATAAAAGCTTAAGAATAAAATAAGAATAAAATTAAGAACCAAGATAGGTGGCCAGGCGTGGTGGTGCACACCTTTAATCCTAGCACTTGGGAGGCAGAGGCAGGCGTATCTTTGTGAGTTCAAGGCCAGCCTGGTCTACAGAGTGAGTTCCAGGACAGCTGGGGTTACAGGGAGACCCTGTCTCGAAAAGACAAAAAAAATAAATAAATAAAAATAAAAAAAAGAACCAAGATAACAACAGGAAGATAAAAGGTTAAGAAATGTGGGATAATTAAAATAGAGAACTGGTATCTGAATGAAATGTAGAGCATGAAGGTGTAGGAGATATCTAGGATGTCTTCCAGAGTGCTTGTACGGACCACTTGATTAATAATGGGGTAGAAACGCAGAAGGCAGAGGTGGCTGAAAATTCAAGTGAGTTTTGTTTTGAATATGTGGACTTTGAAGTATTTGTACGTAAGCAGGTCTTAGATCTGAAGCATAGGCTAGAGGTCTGTTTATTCCTTCAGTGTTCTTTTATTTGTTAGAAATACAGAGATAAATAAAGAAGTACAAAATAACAGTTCAACAGGAGAGACAAATACTTGAGCAAATAAATGATGTATTCTGGAGTGTGCTAAATGTGACTGTAGGTGAGAAATTGATGTCTGCTCTCTTTTGGAGGACAGGGGTCAGGTAATATTCCTAGAAAACAGCTGAAAAGGATTTTTGACTAGCAGATAAGGCAAGAGAGAACTTGCCTTATACTTTCTAGCATGTGTAAAGATACAGAAGCTTACTCTGTACCTTGTGCTTAAGGTACAAGATAGCTTGGTGCTATTAGTGGATAGGTGCAAAAGAGAAAATTGAGGGTTAAACAAATCTCAGATGCTGCAGAATATGGGAATTTTGCCCAAGCAATGAGAGACCAACTGCAGGTGCTGAGCAAAGTCGAGGTGGATAATAGAATCTACCATTTGCTCTTTCTAAAGCAAATGTCAGTCCTTCCTAGAGCCTAGGATATTGCCTCTTCCTCTGAGAAAGAGAAAATTGTTCTATTATTATCTTGTTCCTAAGGAAGGTTAATGGTGTGCGTGTGTATGCACATCCACGCAATATGTTTGTATATGTGCTATCTCCTCACCCCCAAGGTGTGGGAAGCTCCAGTTTGAATTAGGGGCTAGTTCTCAGCTAACATCCTCCAGGGCACAATGTGGGAGGCATGAGATTCCTCTGACCTTGCCCCAAGAGGGAGCAACATGGCCCAGGCACATGATGCTAGGTGGAACACCAGTATAGAGTGGCACGAAACTGGGAGGTGATGTCATTTTGCTTATAAAAGTGACTTGTAAGGGCTGGAGAGATGGCTCAGTGGTTAAGAGCACCAACTGCACTTGCAGAGGACTCGGGTGCAATTCCCAGCTAAGTATTTAGCTCCAGTTCCAGGGGAATCCAATGCCCTCTTCTGACCTCCGGGGCATTGCACAACATGGGTGCACCAACCTACATGCAGTACATTCATACACATAAAAAATAAAAAATAGGAGCCGGAGAGATAGCTTAGCGGTTAAGAGCACCAACTGCTCTTGCAGAGGACCCGGGTTCGATCCCCAGCACCCACATGGCAGCTAAGAACTGTATTTAACTCCAGTTCCAGGGGAATCCCATGCCCTCTTCTGACCCCCACAGCATTGCACAACACGGGTGCACCAACCTACATGCATACAGTACACTCATACAAACAATAATAATAATAAAATTTTTAAAAAGATTAAAAATACATTTATAAAAAATTTTTAAGTGACTTGCAGCAGGCAATAAATAAATTCTCCATTACCATCATTACACAGAATTCCCAATCTGTTATTTTGCGCATGTACAGGTCAGAGCAGGCCTGGATTTTGAGTGTCGATGGCTAGTGGGTTAGAAGGGGGTCTGTCAGACCACCAACCTGGTAAACTAGCATAAGATTGGATGGTGGCATGGGGTTGGACAGAGACCAGTTGGGTCACCAAACTGTGGCTAGTGGGTTACAGGTCTATCAGACCACCAACCTTGTAAGCTAGCGTGGGGTTGGACAGAGACCAATCAGGTCACCAGCCTGTGGAGTGAATTTTGAGCAGGTATAGGCTGAAGATAGGCCATCGGCCTTCAGCCCGAAATTCCTGTCCAGAGACCAGCAGTCTTTGGGCAGGTGGGAAAGCACGACCAGACAGGTGGTGTTCTGCCGCCTAGGCTAAGGACCTGAGTTGGAAGTACTGGCCAGCAGAGGGGTCAGTTCCCCCAGTAACCACAGGTGGCCACTGTGCTTCCCTTCCCTTAGCAGGACTGCACTGAACCTGCTCATAGTAAGAGAAGCTTCTACACCAAGGTTTCCATTCTTTATGATGATTTAAATCTCTAATAATGATGAAGAAAAAAGTCCTTCCATGAGCCCTATTTTTGTGTTTTAAACCAGATTTTCAGGTTAAAACTCTTCAGCAGTGATTCTTACCATGTGTATCAGAGGGTGGGAGGAAGTGTTTGATTTAGGGCCTTGCTATGTTGCTCTGGCCTGGAACATTATGTAGACTGGGCTGGCCTCAGACTTGAAGTAACTCTCCTGCTTCTGCTTCCCGAATTCTGGGATCATAGGAATGTGCCACCACACCTGGTTAACACTTTTTTAATTTATTTTTTATGTGTATGAATGTACTGTCTGCAGTCCTGGGGAACACTTTTTATATCAAATATTTTCCAGATGGTCTTTTTCCTGTCTGACATCACATTCTCATAGGTGTTTAACCCCACCTGTAGTGACTGAATACTGGCTCTTCAAAAGATAGCCACATCCCTGAAGGCTGCGTTACCTCATGGCACAGAGGGCTTTGCAGTAGTGATTAAATTAAGGATATTGACATGGGGAATTGTCTTAGTAGGATCTAAATTCAGTCTCGTGTCACAGAGGAAAGATCCTGAACAAGAGAAAAGGACAGTATGGCCACAGGCAGAGTCCAATTGACTTGGCCACAGACCAGGCATCTGAGATTCACCAGAAGCTGAAAGAGGCAGGGAGAGGACTCTCTCCAGATCTTCAGAGGGAGTGTGGCTCTGCCAGCACCCGATTGTGACCCACTAAAATTGATTTTGAATTTCTGGCCTTCTGAACATGAAGCAATAAGTTTCAGAGTTTTTTTTTTTAAGCCATCAAGTTTGGATAATTGGTTGCACCAGTCATAGAGAACAAAACACTAGTTATGATAAAATGCCACGGCAATGAAATGAAGAAGAAACAAAAGCGAAGGGCATGCTGACAATGCGATTTTCCATTTCGAAGCTAGATTTTGGTAAAGTTCCAAATGCAACACATTACAGTGTTTCCTGAATTTATATGATAATTGTATTCCTGGAAACTTTAGTCTATATCCAAACCACTAACCATTATTCACAAGCACCCACCATGTCCTTAACACAGCCAGGACTTAGTAAAAGCTGGAGACATAGATGATAAATGGATGGAACCATTTCCTAGGTTCAAACATTAACATGCACGGCAAAAGTTGTATGTAGTCAGCTGGGCATGGTAGAGCACGCCTATAATCCCAGAAGGCTCACTCAGGAGGATTGAGAGTTCAGGGTCAGCCTGGCCTCCAGAGTGAGATTCTGACATACACAGCAACAATATAAATATGTATCGTCGAACTCACCTATGAGGTTTGCTTTTGTACTGTATGACAGAATATTTGATATCTGTATGTTAAACATTAACATAACTTCTCAAGAAAGTTGGTGTTTAGTTTACCTTTGCCCAGCATTGATCTGAGTATCCTGTGAATGTCATGATGAATTCCATTTAGCACTGTGAGAGACACGGAACTGAAACTGCTGAGACAGAATACTCATATTTCCCAAAGTACAACTCAGTGTAAACATTCTCTTATTTGGAAACGTAGTCAGCTATCTAAACTGTATTTTCATCTCTTTTCTTTTTTGATTAGTGAGCATAGTTTAATGCATCTGCAATTAATTAAGTGGATGAATTAATTAAGCCATCTTCATTGGATTAGTGTTCCTCCTTCATCCATTTTATTACTGTGTGATTCTCAGCTGGGTTTGACTTCTCTCCCAGAACATTTGGCAGTGGCTCTAGACATTTCTGGTTGTCATGCCCAGGAGCAGGGTGGATGAGCAAGGTGCTATTGGTATTCAGTGTGTTAAGGCCAGGGAGGGATCTCGTTGAATATCCTGCAATACACAGGGAAGCCCCATCTGACAGAAAACTGGGCCAAACACAGTGGCCAGGTTGAGCAACCCTGGGTTGGATTGTGTGTGTGCCTTATTGTAGGGTGCACTTGTAGAGGTCAGAGGACAGCTTTGCAGAGGTGGTTTTCTCTATCCACCTTCATGTGTGTCCCAAGGATGGAATTCAGGTTGTCAAGTTTATGTGCCAGACAGCTTTACCCACTGAGCCATGTCACTGACCCTCATTTTTACTTTTATCAAAAGCATCATTTACATCAAGGCACAGTGGCACACACCTTTAATTCTAGCACTCAAAAGGGAGACAGATCTCTGAGTTCGGTATCACTGGTCTGCATAGTGAGTTCTAGCCTAGTAAGGCCTACATAATGAGACCCTATCTCAAAAAGAAAGAAAGTAAAGCACATGATAAGCTTATAAACATGGGCCATGTACACATGTGGTATGTGGAACAGTTCGTTACCCCATCTTCTCCATCTCTTGTCACACTTTCCCAAAGTTAACCTCTGAAAAGTTCTGGTTTTTACTTCTTTTGGTAGTTGCCTTTCTTAGTCTAAATATTTATTGGAGAAATTTTTCTGCCAACTCTTCATTGTAAAAGGCAAAGATTTAGCTCAGATGCTCTAAATTCTCCCTTTCCCTTTCCCCCTCCTGATTTTCATTTCTTTTTTTTCTTTTTTTTTTAAACATTTCAATTTATTTTTTTTAATTTTATTTATTTTTTTATATGTATGAATGTACTGTCTGCATGCAGGTCTGTGCACCTATGTCGTGCAATGCCGCGGAGGTCAGAAGAGGGACTCGGATTCCCCTGGAACTGGAGTCAAAGTTGGTTCTTAGCCGCCATGTGGGTGCTGGGGATCGAACTCGGGTCCTCTGTAAGAGCAGTTGGTGCTCTTAACCGCTAGGCCATCTCTCCAGCCCCTGATTTTCATTTCTATTCAGTAGTTTATCATTGATCATTTCATATGTAATTCTACAAAATACATAGAAACTTTTTTTTTCATTGATGTTTTAAGGTACCCTTTGCTTATTCTCTGTTTTCTAGGGTGTGTGCTTTCCTTACATTGTCAAGGTAGATGGCATTTGGTTTGTAACCCAGCGTGACTTAGAACTTGCCATCTAGACCAGGATGGCCTCTGACCTCACAGACATCCACCTGCCTCTGCCTCCCAAGAGCTGAGATTAAAGGTATGCGCCATCATATCTGCCTTGTAATGACTTTTAAGTTGCCTGTGTTGAGTCCAGTAGTTGAAAATGGTGCATGTCACTTATAGGCTATGACTGTAAATATTATTCACTGCAGCACTATCTGGTAAGTTGAGATCCCAGAACTTCTCTATGTTTACAGTGTTACCACTATTGCCATTTGAAGAATGTCTCTAGTATCTATCCTTTCATCCTATTTTATTTTAATGCTTAGCAAGGTCTTAAATTGTGTGACCCTAAAATGGATATTAAAGAAGTCAGAAGTAGTCTTAAAAATTAGTGAATGTTCAATACTAGAATAACCTCTGTGGTACTGTGGGGGGAGGGCAGGGAGGAAGCAAGAGGAAAATGATGGAAAACACAAGAAAGAAAAGAATTTCAGAATAATAAGGGTTCATTCCAAATAGCCAACTGTCTGAGAGTCGAATTGTGTTTGAATAACTTGTGTCCCTCAATCCAGATCCAAAGATAATATTGCTTCTGCTGAAACTTGGGCTCTGTACTGTAACCAGAGTTTATTAATTGTCCTTTTTCATTGAGGAGAAAACGCAAAGCAGACAGAGCACTGGAGTAACCAGCTGGAAACGCTCCACCGTTTCATGGGAAGTACTTTCCAAATGATTCCTGTGGAGGCCCAATCTCGGTCTAGCCAAAATAGCACTAAAGTGTGCATTGATGGCGCATCAAAGAAAAAATTACCCCCATTTTCCTGATTAAGATTTATAGCTCTCCTCCTTCAGCACAGCAATGATTTTTTAATATAAAAAATAATTTCCTAAAATAGATTGCTAATGATTGCTTCTAGCTATTTATTTAAAGAATTTTACTCTTAAGTGCTGCTTGTATGAATTCCTATAAAAGACTGAATTAGTTTCATAATTTTCAGAAATAATGTTATTCCTATTCTGTAGTACTATACTATTCCTGTAACTGGTTATTAACATACCTTATTTTTGTGTTTCTATAAACATCTTCTAAATGCTTTTAATTGCTATAAAATGTATAAAGGCACCAAAAAAATCCCTTATTAGATCAAGCAGTAAACTACTGAATAACAGAAAAAATTCAAATTTCAGTTTAACTGAAAGCCCTCAGATATTTAGAAGAGGAAATGGAATTGTTAAAGTATTTTTTTTTTATTTTTGAGGCACCTAAAGTTCACAGAGCCAGGCATTGGGGGTACATGCCTTTAATCCCAGCACTTGGAAGGCAGAGGCAGGTGGATCTCTGTGAGGTCAGAGGCCATCCTGGTCTAGATAACAAGTTCTAAGCCACCCTGGGCTACAGGGAGACCCTGTCAAAAATAAAATGAAAATATAAAAATATAGTTAACTATTTCCCTTAGACTCATTATAAAATATTTTAATTCCTTCCCCCAAAATATAGAAAGAGACTAAGTAATTAGTCACCATTTGTGTATCTAATTCATTCTACTCTTTATGTGTTTTACTCTATAGGTTATATTTGAATCTTGTTTTTTTTCACTTAAAATAATTTTGGCATTTTATGTTATTGTAAGGAAGAGTTTTTAATAGCTGTGTATTATTCTATTAGGTATCCCTACCATGAGTTATCTAACTCCCTTGTTGAGCATTTAGTTTAGCTCTGTTTTTCCAGTGTAAATCATGGCATGATTGAGTATCTAATGAGTTCCCTGGTTTTAGTCTTATTCCCTAAGATAAAAGCTCCCAGAGCCAAACATTTTAAATATTTTAAAGCCTCATTGTTCAAATTGCATTCCAACCGTCAGTCCAGTTTATGATTGTTACCAGCATTTTAAGAAACTGCCCAAACTACAGAACAGAACTTGAAAACTATTTCACAAGTGCTGCTTTGGTTTCTATGCTGAGATGCTCCAGCAAGCCACTAAAAACAAGAATGTAGAGGAAGCCTTTGGCCAGCTGTGTGGACCTTTCATTTTAGCAGAGCCTCAGAGCAGAGCCAGGAGCCATTATTCATAGTCATGATGTCTCAGGCCTGGAAAAGTGCTTCTAATTTTCGCAACATAAAAGAGGTCTGATGACAGTGACAGAGCTCAGCGAGGACCCAGACATGCTGACTGGAAGCTAGAATTACGGCTGGAGCAGGGGACTCTTCTCCATTTAGAAGTCTAATGCCTATTCTTCTTCAGCTTAGGAGTTTGTGGGATTTAGAGATATTTTTATGAAACTGAAGAAACAGTAGAAGCAGAAAGCAAGCTTGAGACTGAAAAAAATGTCAGAAGTTGCAATTAAAACTGTCTTCACGAGACTGTTAAGTTGCCTGTTTTTTTCTGGAACAGCAAAGGTTAAATTTTAAAAACTAAGAGTAAATGTTTGATGACTTTAAGTTTACATAATTGAAATACCTGTTCTTTTTATACTTTTTTGTCAGTGTGATTTTTTTTGCTAATATGTATTTGCTTTTCATATTTACTAGATATGAAACCAATATTTATTTTCCACTGAGGCAGAGGCAAGCAGATCTGAGATCCTTTCTCAAAAGGACCAAAAAGAGAAAAAGACAAGGCTGGGATAGAGCTCAGTGGTGGAGCTGTGCCGAGCATGTGAAGGGGCAAAGATTTGATCCCCAACACCAAAAACAAGCAAGCAAGCAAACAGAAATCTAAAAGCTTTAGTTAAAAATTTTGATGAATGCCATTTTAATAACTTGTTTGCTCACTGAGAAACTGATGCAACATTGGTGATTTGAAAAGCAGCATTTGATGGTGGAATCCCAAGTGTAATTCGGATAAAACTCCTTGCTGTAAACTCTTGAAAGAAATGTTTTTTTCTTAAGAAATAATGGAAGTCTGCTGAAATGGTACATGTATAAAAATTAAGAGAAAGAGAGGCTCTCATGAAACAAGACACTGGGAACATGGGTGTGGGCTCCCCTAAGCCTATATGACCTTCAAGATTGGTCTGCCCATCAAATTATTTCTTCCACATTCAAGAGTAAAGTGTACCTTTACACTATGTTTAGCAGTATGTAAATGCATGTTTAGAAATAGCTATATCTATCACCTAAAATTTTTTCTAAGTCTTCAACTCTGATAATAGATTAAAATGAAGAATTTGTTGCCAGGCGTGGTAGCACAGACCTTTAATCCCAGCACTCAGGAGGCAGAGGCAGGCTGATCTCTGAGAGTTCAAGGCCAACCTGTTCTACATAGTAAGTTCCAGGCCAGCTGGGGCTACAGGGAGACCCTGTCACAAAAAGACCAGAAAAAAAAAAGAATTTGTTAATTATTAAAACTGCTGATTTTTCAGTTTCCCACTGTTTTTCCCTGGCTTCTTAGTTAATAATATGTAAAGCCAACTACAGTTTTTAAAAAGCTTATTTATATGTACCTGAATATGAAAAACTCTACAGTTTTTAAAGCTTATTTTTATGTCCTTTATTATGAAAATATGAAAAAAGAGTGCTTTGTTCATAAGTGGCAGTTGAAAGAAAACCCAAATTATATTCTGAGAGAGTGTATTAAAACTGCTTTAAATAATGAGCTACAGGGCTGGAGAGATAGCCTAGCGGTTAAGAGCACCGACGCTCTTGCAGAGGACCCAGGTTCGATCCCCAGCACCCACATGGCGGCTAAGAACCGTCTGTAACTCCAATTCCAGGAGAACTCCAGTTCCAGGGGAATCCGAGACCCTCTTCTGACCTCCGCGGCATTGCACGACACGGGTGCACAAACCTGCATGCAGACAGTACATTCATACACATACAAAAATAAAAAAAATATATATATATATAAAAAAAAAATAATGAGCTACATCTATGAGCAATAGAAAAATATGTATTGCTATCCCAAGCCTGGCTGTCTCTTAGGCTGCTTCTCTTTAGTGTAAGTAAATGGGGATTTGCACTTTTCAAACTATGCAGCCTTACAAATGGCACCACTGGTTAAAACAAAAAGGAAGGTAGGCTAAGAACTTCTTGTGGTTCTTTTAAAAGCCATTTAATTTTCATCTTTTTCATATAACCATACTTCTTGAACATATAAAATGAGAATATAATTTAATACTCTTTTATGATGAAAAAACTATATGCTCTCCCAATTATAGGATAAAAGTATTGTTTCCATTGTAAACACATTATCATTGCACTAGGAACCCAAAAAGGTAACTGTCTCTGAAAATATGATACAGCTGTCATACCTTAACCAACTTTATGTGAATGCCTAATTTTTAGAAATTTCTGTCAGTAAAAACTTGCATTTGGACATAATGTGTTCAAGTGCCCAGATACTAGGTGGGGAGAGAACAAGTAATTGTGTTATGTGAGTTAATGTAGCCTAGATTTGCTAAGCTGTACCCATCCTAGGAGGACTCTAAGCTTTACAGAGCATACCTCTTTAAAGGTTTTTTCCTAAATGTCACTACTTTGACTTTAAATTAATCTGTGCCCAATAGCTATACGACATGTTGAATTCAACTACAGGCGTTCACAGAATTAATAAATACTGAACGTTTTTGCACTGCTTTTGGTATCTCAATATACTGAAGAGAAATCCAAATCTACCTTTGGTGGCCTACATAGATTGATTTAAGGTAACTACAGAGAGCTGTCAGATAGGTAGGTAAAGGCCCATTAATTGGTTACCAATATTACTATGTTGACACTAGTTATCTTACGGTAATCAGAAGTGGTCTAAATGGAAAACAAGTGTTAATATGTCCATTTGAGAAAGAAAATAAAAGCATGAGACAAGTAGAAAAAACATAACAAAAGTCCTGGTGATTTTTTTTTTTTCGTAAAGAAAACCCTATCATTATGGCTAAAGAGACACATTCTACAAAGACATCTAAATACCCTAGGGGTTGTGGGTCACATATGAGGGTGGAAATTAAGATTGCATGAAGAAAATTATCAAAGACCTTTAGGCTAGCCTTGATCTCAGAGAGAGATCTGCATGCCTCTGCCTTCTAAGTACAGAGATTAAAGGCGTGCACCATGCCTGGCTGTTAACCTTCTTTCTTTCTGTTGCTTTTATTCCAGCATGTTAAAGAGAATGTTTCTTACTGTGTCTAGTTCTGATTGGCTAGAATTTTTACTTGGTAATAATAAAATACCTTTCACAAATAGTTTTGTGAATAAGTGACAGTTATGCTTTCTCCTAACAGCTGTGACGTCTTATGAAGATCTTGGTCTCTTTGCATTTGGATTACCTGGAAAGGTAATTTCCTTTTCTCCTTACTGTGTCTGGAACCTAAAAAGGCACTTCTTTCCTCTGTTGCAAGTTAAAAGATACATATGGAAGGGAGTAGGAGGAAAGAGAGGTAAAGGACTAAAAGACCGGAAAAGAATAAAAATAAATGAAAGTATGAAGAAACAGAATAATGGGAACACAGAAATAAGAGAAATCTGTGTGCCCTTCCTAAAATGCATCAGTAAACCAATTCAATTCCTTAAGAGCTCATTATGGGGCTGGAGAGATTGCCTAGTGGTTAAGAGCGCCGACTGTTCTTGCAGAGGACCCGGGTTCAATCCCCAGCACCCACATGGCTGCTGAGAACCGCTGCCCAAACCTACATGCAGACAGTACACTCATATAAATAAATTAAATAAATAAATAAATAAATAAATAAATAAATAATTAAAAAATAAAATTAATAAAAGGCTTTCATATTTAAAAAAAAAAAAAGAGCACATTATTTAAGAGTTAAACAGTGGGCTGGAGAGATGGTTAAGAGCGCCGACTGCTCTTGCAGAGGACCCAGGTTCAATCCCCAGCACCCACATGGTGGGTGAGAATCGTCTTTAACTCCAGTTCCAGCGGAATCCGACGCCCTCTTCTGACCTCCCTCCATGGCATTGCACGAACCTACATGCAGACAGTACATTCATACCATGACACGGATGCACAAACCTACATGCACACAGTACATTCATACACATAAAAAAAATAAAAAATAAGAAAAAAAATCTAATTATTAAAAAAAAAAGTTAAATAGTGCAGCCAGGCGTGGTGGCACACGCCTTTAATCCTAGCACTTGGGAGGCAGAAGCAGGCGGATCTCTGTGAGTTCAAGGCCAACCTGGTCTAATGAGCGAGTCCCAGGCCAGCTGAGACTAAAGGGAGACCCTGTCTCAAAAACACCAAAAAAAGAGTTAAACAGTGCTGACAGATTTCCCAGCTGTCCCTTGGCTTGTGAGAAAATTAAGGACAAAAGCTATTAAGGGACCTCAAGCCAGTTCTACATCCAAGGACTATAGACTCTATATATTGCTTTTCTTTCTTAAAATAGTAAAAAACAACAGCAAAACATTTATTGGATACTCATTTTTTATGTGTTCTTATTTATGTTAATACTTTTTATTTATTACTTTTATTTTCTGTGTACTGAGTATATTGTCTGCTTATGTATAAGTGCACATTGCAATGCCTGAAGAGGTTAGAAGAGAGTGTTTGATCTCCTGGAACTAAAGTAATGGATGTTTGTTACCTACCATGTAGGTGCTGAGAATTGAATCCAGATCCTCTGCAAGAGCAGTCAGATCCTCTTAACCACTGAGCCATCTCTCCAGCCCCATGTTTTCTCATTTTAAAGTTGAGGGAAAGCTGTATATTTCTACCTGTTACTAAGATTAAACATTGCTATTAGTGTTATAGTACTTAAATTTTTTAATTTATGAAAAGCTAATTCTTAAAGCCCATATTTATTTTGGTTTGAAACAGGAATTTTTGTTTGGTTACAAATCTGTTTTAGTACTTTTTGTTTGCCCTTATTTTTTTTTTTTTTTTTTTTTTTGTGCACCCCGTATCGTACAATGCTGCAGAGGTCAAAGAGGTGTCAGATTCCCCTGGAACATGGAGTTCTCCTGGAATTGGAGTTACAGATGGTTCTGCAGCCGCCATGTGGGTGCTGGGGATCGAAACCCGGGTCCTCTGCAAGAGCAGTCAGCACGCTTAACCGCTAGGCTATCTCTCCAGCCCCTGGAGTGTCTTTTAAACTTCAGCTGGTGCATCATCATTTAAGCATGTCGGCAGCTACACCAGACAGAAAGGACTCTGAATGAGTTGGGTTGTTTGTATTTCTTCCCCAGTTCTATTTGGTTTGAACTTTCCCATTTTTCTTCTCTCCAGACATGAAATATGGTAGGGTAATATTTTCTGAGAATCAAATATCTTTGAAAGTTTTAAGAAAACTTTAAAAATTCTCTTTAAATTTGTGTATTTACTTACCAGAAGAATAGGTATTGAATAGAAACCATGCCATGCGCTGTAGTAGACTATGAAAATTAAGATAGATAAAAAGATAGCCATTCTGGTTTTCCAGACACTATACTTAAATTTCGCTAAAGAATGGAAAAGTAATTAATACAAAGATACTGTTTTTGCAGCGTATTCATAGAAAAAAATCTATATTTCATGTGTGTTTTCAGTAGGATTTGTACTAAAGATGGTATACATAAATTCAAAACTGTCTTTTCAAAGAAACAACTGTGAGTTTAGGGGAAACTAATGTTTAAGTGGATTGAGATGCAAAGTTCCTTTTAGAAAACATTAGAGTGAGTGGCCATTGCTATGTATTAGACTTCTTGCCGGATTTTCCAAATCATTAGCCCTCCTCTGCAGACTTAAGGACTTGAGATCCCAGGAAGTTCGATGATTTCTAGGATGGGTAGTCTGTCACAGAAGGAATTCTTTGTAGAGGTGAGCTTCAAGTGTGATCTGTTTCCAGTCTATGGAGAGACAAATGGTGCAAGGTCAGCTCCCAATATTTGGCAATTACAGTCCACTGGCATTGAGTGATCAGAAGGTCCAAGTGAAAGTTCAGTATTTAATAACCATTTTCTCTGAGTTTCCCAGAAGTGTTATCCAAGACCAGAAGCTAGCAAGACTGTAGACTGAACTTAGTCCTTAGGCATACTTTGTTAACTCTAATCTTTTTTTAGTTTTAACCAGTTGCCAACTAATTGTAGAAGTGTGAAAAATTCAATTGCAGACTTTCTTTAAATATTAGACCAGGGCTGGGTGTGGTGGCGTACCCCTTTAATCCTAGCACACAGGAGGCAGAGGCAGGGGGATCATTGTGAGTTTAAGGCCAGCCTGGTCTACAGAGTGAGTTCCAGGACAGCTGGGCTACAGGGAGACTCTGTCTTGGAAAAAGACCAAATAAATAAATAAATAAATAAATAATAAATATAAATAATAAATAAATATATAAATATTAGGTCAGGCTACATTGGATCCACTTTCTCGAATGCCATTATCTGGCCAGTGCTTAGTAGAAGGAAGGAACTCCTGAGAAGGCAGTTTACTGTCATCCTTGCCATCCCCTCATGTTTTATACTTAGCTTATTTCATATTTTTGAGTTTGAAACATTTTGTCCAAATTTGGGGGGTGGGGCTGGAGTCTGAGAATGGGCTCCAGAGTTTTCTACTGTAGACTTGATTAACCCCAAAGGGTAGATATTTGCCAAGCTGTTATCAAAAGATTGTATCAAGGATTAGAGAGATGTCTCAGCAGTTGGAGGCACTGGCTCCTTTTCCATAGGACTCTGGTTCAATTCCCAACACCCACATGTGGCTAACACTGTCTGCAACTAGTTACAGGGGATCTGATGCCCTCTTCTGACCACGGTGAGCATTGCATGATATGTGTGCATTTGCATACATGCAGGCAGTACTCCCATAAACATAAAATAAAAATAGTAATAAAATATTTTTAAAAACATTAATTTATGCACTATAGCATTAGCATAGCACACCTCAAACTATTTGGGCTCTCTATTGAAGCAGTGTGTAAAGCCAGCAAGAAAGGGACACAAGCCTCCCCAGCAGATTGAAATGCAGTTTGTTATACATTGATAATCAGCACTTACTAGCTTTTAAACACATTTAACTATTCAAACATGACTGCCAAGAAAATTTTCAGAAATATTAAAGAGTAGCTACGGAGCTATTAAAAACTTTATATGATGTTTATTTTCTTCATGTACTACAAATAGCTGACAAAACTTATTTTCAGTGTCTCTTCAATCATGACTTCTGCATCTGTTTTCATTGTATTAGTTACTGAATTTAAATTTTTTTATTAATTTTATTTATTTCTGTATGTGTATGAATGTATCTGCCTGCATGCAAGTTTGTGCACCGTGTCGTGCAACGCCGCGGAGGTCAGAAGAGGTATCGGATTCCCCTGGAACTGGAGTTCTCCTGGAATTGGAGTTTCAGACGGTTTTAGCCGCCATGTAGGTGCTGGGGATGAACCGGCGTCTGTAGAGCGGTCGGCGCTCTTACCGCTAGGCTACATCTCCAACCCTTAGTTATGATTTAAATAAATTCTTATGCTTACTATTTTTCCCTTTTTAACTTATAAGTACATTCATTTGTCTTTTAGGTGGTGGGTGGCAGGCACCATAATAATTCAGAATATTGGAGGTGAGTGTTGATGCACAGATGTAATGAAAACAATTGGAGGTGAGTGTCCATGCACAGATGTAATGAAAACAGTTGCTTCCCTTTGGTTTTTTGCCTTCCTACAGTTCTTGCTGGGAATCTGAATCTCTGTAGAAACAACAGTCTTTTGGAAATCCTGTGCATTGGCTTAACCTCTTCTTGATTGCCTTGGTTTTTTTTTCCCCCTTTTTTGTAATTCAGTATTGTCACCCCCTACCTCCAGCTGAGGACAAACCAGGGCCTTTCGTTAGGGAAGCATACTCCGACGCTCAGCTAACCTCCAACCCCTCATTCTTGGATCCTTTTTAGTAGGCCTGGTAATATTGTGCTTCTAAAGTCACTTCTAGCTAAACCTTAATTACAGTCTTATTATTTTGTCTGCAACACACCTTTAAAGCATTTGCTTTCTGGGGTTGTGGTGATGCTCTTGGGTACAGTTGGGAAATGCTCCTCTCAAGTGATTCTTAAATATTTTCCATCTACTCTTGTGCTCTTAATTACCCCATTCGAACATCCTTCTTTTTTTTTTTTTTTTTTTTTTTTTTTTGTCTTTTCGAATAAGGTCTCCCTTAGTCCCAGCTGTCCTGGAACTCACTCTGTAATCCAGGCTGGCCTTGAACTCACAAAGAATCCGCCTGCCTCTACCTCCCAAGTTGCTAGGATTAAAGGCATGTGCCACCAGGCCCGGCCCAGACTCTTCTTGTAGAGGGATGTGACATCAGGTAGACTGTCATCCTAAACAAGGAACTTAATAGAGAGGACCAAGTGGCTTAAGGAATAAATCTAAGAACAAGAAGCATTCTCAGATTCATCTTTCATCTGATTTCTACTAAAAACTGATTCTATAAGTGATTCTAGTTATAAGAACTGTGTAGAGATGAAAATAACTATTAATTATAGACAGTTGGCCAAATGTATTAAGTATTAAACTCTAATACTGGAACTGTGTGTATAGGCTAATAAAGATTTGCAGGGAACTAAGGAGTGTCTTCATTTTTTTTTTTTTTTTTTTTTTTTAGGTCTTTTTGAGACAGGTTCTCCTTTAGTCCCAGATGGCCTGGAGCTACTCTGTCGGACCAAGTGGCCTTGAATCCGAGATCTGCCTGGCTATGCCTCCCGAAGTGCTGGGATTAAAGGAGCGATACGATTTCCTCTTGAACCAATGATGCAAGTTAAATGCTACTAGATTGTATCTTGAATGAGTTTTTTGGTCAAGGTAAAAAATTCCATCAATGAATTGTACTGCTGTTGTTTTGTANAAACCTGATTGCCAGACAGTACATCATACACATACAGAAATAAATAAATAAAATTTGAAAAAAAAAAAGAAAGAAAGAAAGGACACTCCAGCCAGGGGTGGTGGCGCAAACCTTTAATCCCAGCACTTGGAAGACAGAGGCAGGCAGATCTCTGTGAGTTCCAGGCCAGCTGAGATTATAAGGACACTCAACAATCCATACTCTTTTTAGACTACTGCTGCTTCTACACAGGGATGTGGGAGATGTGGGAGTACGACTGTAAAATGACAATGATGCCAGTGACGGCTCAGGATTCATGCCTACGTGTCATAGAAATCAACCAGGGCATTTTCCTTTTATTCCTATGTGTGTGTGTAATGCACACGCATGCGCCCACGTGTGCAGGTATACTAGTCTATGGATGCATGGGGTATATATGTGAAGGGCAGAGGTGACTGTAGCAGTCTTCCTCTATCATCTTCCACCTTTATTTTTTCAGACAAGGTCTCTCACTATACCTGGAGCTAGCTGGCTGCTGGGGCTAGGCTGACTGGCCAGCAAGCCTCTGCAGTCACCTGTCTTTGCACCTCTCCTCTCACCTTTGCACCTCTTTTATGTGTCTGCTAGGGATCTGAACTCAGGTCCTCATGCTTGTACAGCAAGGACATTAGCCATTGTCCAGGGCATTTTTTTTTAATTTTATTTATTTCTGTATGTGTATGAATGTACTGTCTGCATGCAGTGTTGCACCCGTGTCGTGCAATGCCGCGGAGGTCAGAAGAGAGGTGGTCGGATTCCCCTGGAACTGGAGTTCTCCTGGAATTGGAGTTTCAGACGGTTCTCGGCGCCATGTGGTGCTGGGGAATCGACCCGGGTCCTCTGTAAGAGCGGTCAGCGCTCTTAAACCGCTAGCCATCTCTCTAGCCCCAGTCCAGGGCATTTTTTTTTATAGAAACACATTTTCTTCTTCCTTGGTTAAATTATATGTAGGAAACTGATGCATGATTACACTAAACATTCTGATCTCTAGGAAAGAAACTGTTCTCAGGGAATACCTTCAATGTAATATATTCAGTTTGCAGCCAGGTGTGGTGGCATATACCTTTAATCCTAGCACTCAGGAGGAAGAGCCAGGCAAATCTCTGTGAGTTCAAGGCCAGCATGGTCTACATAGTGAGTTCCAGGCCAGCTAGGACTAAAGGGAGACCCTGTCTCAAAAAGATCACACACACACAAAATTATTTATATATATAAGTTTGTAAACTATATATAAACATATATATATAGTTTGTTCAAGTTTTAGATTAAGATCTAAGCCACAAGGCTACTGAGTATATGATTTAAGCACCCCTTTCTAAACTTTAAAAGCAAAGTTAACTGGAATGCAAATACATGTTTTCCTTCTCCCATAGCTGTATCTTTTTCCTCTACGACTCACTCCTGAGAAATTAGCTTACTCATTCACAATATAGTACCTTTTAGATTAAAAATGAAAAAGTATGTGAGGTAATAAGTCAATTAGAAAAATTTAGTCATTCTATGTTGTATACACATTTCAAAATACTATGTTTTATACATTATGTATTTGTATAACTTTTTGTTTGTTAATTTAAAAATAAGGGCAAACAGCCGGGCGTGGTGGCACACGCCTTTAATCCTAGCACTCGGGAGGCAGAGGCAGGCGGATCTTTGTGAGTTCAAGGCCAGCCTGGTCTACAGAGTGAGTTCCAGGACCGCTGGGGGCTACAGGGAGGACCCTGTCTCGAAAAGACCAAAAAAAAAAAAAAAAAAAAATAAGGGCAAACAAAAGTACTAAAACAGATTTGTAACCAAACAAAAATTCCTGTTTCAAACCAAAATAAATATGGGCTTTAAGAATTAGCTTTTTCATAAATTAAAAAATTTAAGTACTATAACACTAATAGCAATGTTTAATCTTAGTAACAGGTAGAAATATACAGCGTTCCCTCAACTTTTTAAAATGAGAAAACATGGGGCTGGAGAGATGGCTCAGTGGTTAAGGGATCTGACTGCTCTTGCAGAGATCTGGATTCAATTCTCAGCACCTACATGGTAGGTAACAAACATCCATTACTTTAGTTCCAGGAGATCAAACACTCTCTTCTAACCTACTTCAGGCATTGCAATGTGCACTTATACATAAGCAGACAATATACTCAGTACACAGAAAATAAAGTAATAAATAAAAAGTAGTAACATAAATAAACACATAAAAAAATGAGTATCCAATAAATGTTTTGCTGTTGTTTTTTACTATTTTAAGAAAGAAAAGCAATATATAGAGTCTATAGTCCTTGGATGTAGAACTGGCTTGAGGTCCCTTAATAGCTTTTGTCCTTAATTTTCTCACAAGCCAAGGGACAGCTGGGAAATCTGTCAGCACTGTTTAACTCTTTTTTTGGTGTTTTTGAGACAGGGCTCCCTTTAGTCTCAGCTGGCCTGTGGACTCGCTCATTAGACCAGGTTTGGCCTTGAACTCACAGAGATCCCCTGCTTCTGCCTTCCCAAGTGCTAGGATTAAAGGCGTTGCCACCACGCCTGGCTGCACTATTTAACTTTTTTTTTAATAATTAGATTTTTTTTTCTTATTTTTATTTTTTTTTATGTGTATGAATGTACGTGGTGCATGTAGGTTTGTGCATCCGTGTCATGGTATGAATGTACTGTCTGCATGGTAGGTTCCGTTGCAACTGCCATGGAGGGAGGTATCAGAAGAGGGCGTCTGGATTCCGCTGGAACTGGAGTTAAAGACGGTTCTCACCCACCATGTGGGTGCTGGGGATTGAACCTGGGTCCTCTGCAAGAGCAGTCGGCGCTCTTAACCATCTCTCCAGCCCACTGTTTAACTCTAAATAATGTGCCTCTTTTTTTTTTTTTAAATTATGAAAGCCTTTATTAATTTTATTTTTTAATTATTTATTTATTTATTTATTTTATTTATTTTATTTATTTAATTTATTTATATGAGTGTACTGTCTGCATGGTAGGTTTGGGCAGCGGTCTCAGCAGCCATGTGGGTGCTGGGGATTGAACCCGGGTCCTCTGCAAGAACAGTCGGCGCTCTTAACCACGAGGCAATACTCTCCAGCCCCATAATGAGCTCTTAAGGAATTGAATTGGTTTACTGATGCATTTTAGGAAGGGCACACAGATTTCTCTTATTTCTGTGTTCCCATTATTCTGTTTCTTCATACTTTCATTTATTTTTTCTTTTCCGTGTCTTTTATGTCCTTTAACCTCTCTTTCCTCCTACTCCCTTCCATATGTATCTTTTAACTTGCAACAGAGGAAAGAAGTGCCTTTTTAGGTTCCAGACACAGTAAGGAGAAAAGGAAATTACCTTTCCAGGTAATCCAAATGCAAAGAGACCAAGATCTTCATAAGACGTCACAGCTGTTAGGAGAAAGCATAACTGTCACTTATTCACAAAACTATTTGTGAAAGGTATTTTATTATTACCAAGTAAAAATTCTAGCCAATCAGAACTAGACACAGTAAGAAACATTCTCTTTAACATGCTGGAATAAAAGCAACAGAAAGAAAGAAGGTTAACAGCCAGCATGGTGCACGCCTTTAATCTCTGTACTTAGAAGGCAGAGGCATGCAGATCTCTCTTGAGATCAAGGCTAGCCTAAAGGTCTTTGATAATTTTCTTCATGCAATCTTAATTTCCACCCTCATATGTGACCCACAACCCCTAGGGTATTTAGATGTCTTTGTAGAATGTGTCTCTTTAGCCATAATGATAGGGTTTTCTTTACGAAAAAAAAACACCAGGACTTTTGTTATGTTTTTTCTACTTGTCTCATGCTTTTATTTTCTTTCTCAAATGGACATATTAACACTTGTTTTCCATTTAGACCACTTCTGATTACCGTAAGATAACTAGTGTCAACATAGTAATATTGGTAACCAATTAATGGGCCTTTACCTACCTATCTGACAGCTCTCTGTAGTTACCTTAAATCAATCTATGTAGGCCACCAAAGGTAGATTTGGATTTCTCTTCAGTATATTGAGATACCAAAAGCAGTGCAAAAACGTTCAGTATTTATTAATTCTGTGAACGCCTGTAGTTGAATTCAACATGTCGTATAGCTATTGGGCACAGATTAATTTAAAGTCAAAGTAGTGACATTTAGGAAAAAACCTTTAAAGAGGTATGCTCTGTAAAGCTTAGAGTCCTCCTAGGATGGGTACAGCTTAGCAAATCTAGGCTACATTAACTCACATAACACAATTACTTGTTCTCTCCCCACCTAGTATCTGGGCACTTGAACACATTATGTCCAAATGCAAGTTTTTACTGACAGAAATTTCTAAAAATTAGGCATTCACATAAAGTTGGTTAAGGTATGACAGCTGTATCATATTTTCAGAGACAGTTACCTTTTTGGGTTCCTAGTGCAATGATAATGTGTTTACAATGGAAACAATACTTTTATCCTATAATTGGGAGAGCATATAGTTTTTTCATCATAAAAGAGTATTAAATTATATTCTCATTTTATATGTTCAAGAAGTATGGTTATATGAAAAAGATGAAAATTAAATGGCTTTTAAAAGAACCACAAGAAGTTCTTAGCCTACCTTCCTTTTTGTTTTAACCAGTGGTGCCATTTGTAAGGCTGCATAGTTTGAAAAGTGCAAATCCCCATTTACTTACACTAAAGAGAAGCAGCCTAAGAGACAGCCAGGCTTGGGATAGCAATACATATTTTTCTATTGCTCATAGATGTAGCTCATTATTTTTTTTTATATATTATATATATTTTTTTTATTTTGTATGTGTATGAATGTACTGTCTGCATGCAGGTTTTGTGCACCCTGCCGCTGCAATGCCGGAGGTCAGAAGAGGGTCTCGGATTCCCCTGGAACTGGAGTTCTCCTGGAATTGGAGTTACAGACGGTTCTTAGCCGCCATTGTGGGTGCTGGGGATCGAACCGGGTCCTCTGCAAGAGCGTCGTGCTCTTAACCGCTAGGCTATCTCTCCAGCCCTGTAGCTCATTATTTAAAGCAGTTTTTAATACACTCTCTCAGAATATAATTTGGGTTTTCTTTCAACTGCCACTTAGGAACAAAGCACTCTTTTTTCATATTTTCATAATAAAGGACATAAAAATAAGCTTTAAAAACTGTAGAGTTTTTCATATTCAGGTACATATAAATAAGCTTTTTAAAAACTGTAGTTGGCTTTACATATTATTAACTAAGAAGCCAGGGAAAAACAGTGGGAAACTGAAAAATCAGCAGTTTTAATAATTAACAAATTCTTTTTTTTTTCTGGTCTTTTTTGTGAAGGGTCCCCTGTAGCCCCAGCTGGCCTGGAACTTACTATGTAGAAACAGGTTGGCCTTGAACTCTCAGAGATCAGCCTGCCTCTGCCTCCTGAGTGCTGGGATTAAAGGTCTGTGCTACCACGCCTGCCAACAAATTCTTCATTTTAATCTATTATCAGAGTTGAAGACTTAGAAAAAATTTTAGGTGATAGATATAGCTATTTCTAAACATGCATTTACATACTGCTAAACATAGTGTAAAGGTACACTTTACTCTTGAATGTGGAAGAAATAATTTGATGGGCAGACCAATCTTGAAGGTCATATAGGCTTAGGGGAGCCCACACCCATGTTCCCAGTGTCTTACTTCCTCTGAGAGCCTCTCTTTCTCTTAATTTTTATACATGTACCATTTCAGCAGACTTCCATTATTTCTTAAGAAAAAAACATTTCTTTCAAGAGTTTACAGCAAGGAGTTTTATATCCGAATTACACGTGGGATTCACCATCAAATGCTGCTTTTCAAATCACCAATGTTGCATCAGTTTCTCAGTGAGCAAACAAGTTATTAAAATGGCATTCATCAAAATTTTTAACTAAAGCTTTTAGATTTCTGTTTGCTTGCTTGCTTGTTTTGGTTGGGGATCAAAATCTTGCCCTTCACATGCTCGCACAAGCTCTCAACCACTGAGCTCTATCCCAGCCTTGTTTGTTCTCTTTTGGTCCTTTGAAAAGGATCTCAGATCTGCTTGCCTCTGCCCTCAGTGGAAAATAAATATTGGTTTCATATCTAGTAAATATGAAAAGCAAATACATATTAGCAAAAAAAATCACACTGACAAAAAAGTATAAAAAGAACAGGTATTTCAATTATGTAAACTTAAAGTCATCAAACATTTACTCTTAGTTTTTAAAATTTAACCTTTGCTGTTCCAGAAAAAAACAGGCAACTTAACAGTCTCGTGAAGACAGTTTTAATTGCAACTTCTGACATTTTTTTCAGTCTCAAGCTTGCTTTCTGCTTCTACTGTTTCTTCAGTTTCATAAAAATATCTCTAAATCCCACAAACTCCTAAGCTGAAGAAGAATAGGCATTAGACTTCTAAATGGAGAAGAGTCCCCTGCTCCAGCCGTAATTCTAGCTTCCAGTCAGCATGTCTGGGTCCTCGCTGAGCTCTGTCACTGTCATCAGACCTCTTTTATGTTGCGAAAATTAGAAGCACTTTTCCAGGCCTGAGACATCATGACTATGAATAATGGCTCCTGGCTCTGCTCTGAGGCTCTGCTAAAATGAAAGGTCCACACAGCTGGCCAAAGGCTTCCTCTACATTCTTGTTTTTAGTGGCTTGCTGGAGCATCTCAGCATAGAAACCAAAGCAGCACTTGTGAAATAGTTTTCAAGTTCTGTTCTGTAGTTTGGGCAGTTTCTTAAAATGCTGGTAACAATCATAAACTGGACTGACGGTTGGAATGCAATTTGAACAATGAGGCTTTAAAATATTAAAATGTTTGGCTCTGGGAGCTTTTATCTTAGGGAATAAGACTAAAACCAGGGAACTCATTAGATACTCAATCATGCCATGATTTACACTGGAAAAACAGAGCTAAACTAAATGCTCAACAAGGGAGTTAGATAACTCATGGTAGGGATACCTAATAGAATAATACACAGCTATTAAAAACTCTTCCTTACAATAACATAAAATGCCAAAATTATTTTAAGTGAAAAAAAACAAGATTCAAATATAACCTATAGAGTAAAACACATAAAGAGTAGAATGAATTAGATACACAAATGGTGACTAATTACTTAGTCTCTTTCTATATTTTGGGGGAAGGAATTAAAATATTTTATAATGAGTCTAAGGGAAATAGTTAACTATATTTTATTTTCATTTTTATTTTTTTGACAGTCTCCTGTAGCCCAGGGTGGCTTAGAACTTGTTATCTAGACAGGATGGCCTCTGACCTCACAAGAGATCCACCTGCCTCTGCCTTCCAAGTGCTGGGATTAAAGGCATGTACCCCCAATGCCTGGCTCTGTGAACTTTAGAGTGCCTCAAAAATAAAAAAAAATACTTTAACAATTCCATTTCCTCTTCTAAATATCTGAGGGCTTCATTAAACTGAAATTGAATTTTTTCTGTTATTCAGTAGTTTACTGCTTGATCTAATAAGGGATTTTTTTGGTGCCTTTATACATTTTATAGCAATTAAAAGCATTTAGAAGATGTTTATAGAAACACAAAAATAAGGTATGTTAATAACCAGTTACAGGAATAGTATAGTACTACAGAATAGGAATAACATTATTTCTGAAAATTATGAAACTAATTCAGTCTTTTATAGGAATTCATACAAGCAGCACTTAAGAGTAAAATTCTTTAAATAAATAGCTAGAAGCAATCATTAGCAATCTATTTTAGGAAATTATTTTTTTATATTAAAAAAATCATTGCTGTGCTGAAGGAGGAGAGCTATAAATCTTAATCAGGAAAATGGGGGTAATTTTTTCTTTGATGCGCCATCAATGCACACTTTAGTGCTATTTTGGCTAGACCGAGATTGGGCCTCCACAGGAATCATTTGGAAAGTACTTCCCATGAAACGGTGGAGCGTTTCCAGCTGGTTACTCCAGTGCTCTGTCTGCTTTGCGTTTTCTCCTCAATGAAAAAGGACAATTAATAAACTCTGGTTACAGTACAGAGCCCAAGTTTCAGCAGAAGCAATATTATCTTTGGATCTGGATTGAGGGACACAAGTTATTCAAACACAATTCGACTCTCAGACAGTTGGCTATTTGGAATGAACCCTTATTATTCTGAAATTCTTTTCTTTCTTGTGTTTTCCATCATTTTCCTCTTGCTTCCTCCCTGCCCTCCCCCCACAGTACCACAGAGGTTATTCTAGTATTGAACATTCACTAATTTTTAAGACTACTTCTGACTTCTTTAATATCCATTTTAGGGTCACACAATTTAAGACCTTGCTAAGCATTAAAATAAAATAGGATGAAAGGATAGATACTAGAGACATTCTTCAAATGGCAATAGTGGTAACACTGTAAACATAGAGAAGTTCTGGGATCTCAACTTACCAGATAGTGCTGCAGTGAATAATATTTACAGTCATAGCCTATAAGTGACATGCACCATTTTCAACTACTGGACTCAACACAGGCAACTTAAAAGTCATTACAAGGCAGATATGATGGCGCATACCTTTAATCTCAGCTCTTGGGAGGCAGAGGCAGGTGATGTCTCTGAGGTCAGAGGCCATCCTGGTCTAGATGGCAAGTTCTAAGTCACGCTGGGTTACAAACCAAATGCCATCTACCTTGACAATGTAAGGAAAGCACACACCCTAGAAAACAGAGAATAAGCAAAGGGTACCTTAAAACATCAATGAAAAAAAAAGTTTTCTATGTAATTTGTAGAATTACATATGAATGATCAATGATAAACTACTGAATAGAAATGAAATCAGGGGCTGGAGAGATGGCCTAGCGTTAAGAGCACCAACTGCTCTTACAGAGACCCGAGTTTCGATCCCCAGCACCCACATGGCGGCTAAGAACCAACTTTGACTCCAGTTCCAGGAATCCGAGTCCCTCTTCTGACCTCCGCGGCATTGCACGACATAGGTGCACAGACCTGCATGCAGACAGTACATTCATAATATTAAAAAAATAAATAAAATTAAAAAAAATAAATTGAAATGTTTAAAAAAAAAAAGAAAAAAAGAAATGAAATCAGGAGGGGAAAGGGAAAGGGAGAATTTAGAGCATCTGAGCTAAATCTTTGCCTTTTACAATGAAGAGTTGGCAGAAAAATTTCTCCAATAAATATTTAGACTAAGAAAGGCAACTACCAAAAGAAGTAAAAACCAGAACTTTTCAGAGGTTAACTTTGGGAAAGTGTGACAAGAGATGGAGAAGATGGGGTAACGAACTGTTCCACATACCACATGTGTACATGGCCCATGTTTATAAGCTTATCATGTGCTTATACTTTCTTCTTTTTGAGATAGGGTCTCATTATGTAGGCCTTACTAGGCTGAGAACTCACTATGCAGACCAGTGATACCGAACTCAGAGATCTGTCTCCCTTTTGAGTGCTAGAATTAAAGGTGTGTTGCCACTGTGCCTTGATGTAAATGATGCTTTTGATAAAAGTAAAAATGAGGGTCAGTGACATGGCTCAGTGGGTAAAGCTGTCTGGCACATAAACTTGACAACCTGAATTCCATCCTTGGGACACACATGAAGGTGGATAGAGAAAACCACCTCTGCAAAGCTGTCTCTGACCTCTACAAGTGCACCCTACAATAAGGCACACACACAATCCAACCCAGGGTTGCTCAACCTGGCCACTGTGTTTGGCCCAGTTTTCTGTCAGATGGGGCTTCCCTGTGTATTGCAGGATATTCAACGAGATCCCTCCCTGGCCTTAACACACTGAATACCAATAGCACCTTGCTCATCCACCCTGCTCCTGGGCATGACAACCAGAAATGTCTAGAGCCACTGCCAAATGTTCTGGGAGAGAAGTCAAACCCAGCTGAGAATCACACAGTAATAAAATGGATGAAGGAGGAACACTAATCCAATGAAGATGGCTTAATTAATTCATCCACTTAATTAATTGCAGATGCATTAAAACTTATGCTCACTAATCAAAAAAAAGAAGAGATGAAATACAGTTTAGATAGCTGACTACGTTTCCAAATAAGAGAATGTTTACACTGAGTTGTACTTTGGGAAATATGAGTATTCTGTCTCAGCAGTTTCAGTTCCGTGTCTCTCACAGTGCTAAATGGAATTCATCATGACATTCACAGGATACTCAGATCAATGCTGGGCAAAGGTAAACTAAACACCAACTTTCTTGAGAAGTTATGTTAATGTTTAACATACAGATATCAAATATTCTGTCATACAGTACAAAAGCAAACCTCATAGGTGAGTTCGACGATACATATTTATATTGTTGCTGTGTATGTCAGAATCTCACTCTGGAGGCCAGGCTGACCCTGAACTCAATCCACCAGTGCCACCATGCCTCTGATATGCGCACCATGCCCAGCTGACTACATACAACTTTTGCCGTGCATGTTAATGTTTGAACCTAGGAAATGGTTCCATCCATTTATCATCTATGTCTCCAGCTTTTACTAAGTCCTGGCTGTGTTAAGGACATGGTGGGTGCTTGTGAATAATGGTTAGTGGTTTGGATATAGACTAAAGTTTCCAGGAATACAATTATCATATAAATTCAGGAAACACTGTAATGTGTTGCATTTGGAACTTTACCAAAATCTAGCTTCGAAATGGAAAATCGCATTGTCAGCATGCCCTTCGCTTTTGTTTCTTATTTACATTTCTGTGCACCCGTGTCGTGCAATGCCACGGAGGTCAGAAGAGGGTCTCGGATCCCCCTGGAACTGGAGTTCTCCTGGAATTGGAGTTACAGATGGTTCTCAGCCGCCATGTGGGTGCTGGGGATCGAACCCGGGTCCTCTGCAAGAGCAGTCAGCACGCTTAACCGCTAGGCTATCTCTCCAGCCCCTGGAGTGTCCTTTCTTAAACTTCAGCTGGTGCATCATCATTTAAGCATGTCGGCAGCTACACCAGACAGAAAGGACTCTGAATGAGTTGGGTTTGTTTGTATTTCTTCCCCAGTTCTATAATTGGTTTGAACTTTCCCATTTTCTTCTCTCCAGACATGAAATATGGTAGGGTAATATTTTTCTGAGAATCAAATATCTTTGAAAGTTTTAAGGAAACTTTAAAAAATTCTCTTTAAATTTGTGTATTTACTTACCAGAAGAATAGGTATTGAATAGAAACCATGCCATGCGCTGTAGTAGACTATGAAAATTAAGATAGATAAAAAGATAGCCATTCTGGTTTTCCAGACACTATACTTAAATTTCGCTAAAGAATGGAAAAGTAATTAATACAAAGATACTGTTTTTGCAGCGTATTCATAGAAAAAAATCTATATTTCATGTGTGTTGTTCAGTAGGATTTGTACTAAAGATGGTATACATAAATTCAAAACTGTCTTTTCAGAAACAACTGTGAGTTTAGGGGAAACTAATGTTTAAGTGGATTGAGATGCAAAGTTCCTTTTAGAAAACATTAGAGTGAGTGGCCATTGCTATGTATTAGACTTCTTGCCGGATTTTCCAAATCATTAGCCCTCCTCTGCAGACTTAAGGACTTGAGATCCCAGGAAGTTCGATGATTTCTAGGATGGGTAGTCTGTCACAGAAGGAATTCTTTGTAGAGGTGAGCTTCAAGTGTGATCTGTTTCCAGTCTATGGAGAGACAAATGGTGCAAGGTCAGCTCCCAATATTTGGCAATTACAGTCCACTGGCATTGAGTGATCAGAAGGTCCAAGTGAAAGTTCAGTATTTAATAACCATTTTCTCTGAGTTTCCCAGAAGTGTTATCCAAGACCAGAAGCTAGCAAGACTGTAGACTGAACTTAGTCCTTAGGCATACTTTGTTAACTCTAATCTTTTTTTAGTTTTAACCAGTTGCCAACTAATTGTAGAAGTGTGAAAAATTCAATTGCAGACTTTCTTTAAATATTAGACCAGGGCTGGGTGTGGTGGCGTACCCCTTTAATCCTAGCACTCAGGAGGCAGAGGCAGGGGGATCATTGTGAGTTTAAGGCCAGCCTGGTCTACAGAGTGAGTTCCAGGACAGCTGGGGCTACAGGGAGACTCTGTCTTGAAAAGACCAAAATAAATAAATAAATAAATAAATAAATAAATAAATAAATAAATAAATAAATATATAAATATTAGGTCAGGCTACATTGGATCCACTTTCTCGAATGCCATTATCTGGCCAGTGCTTAGTAGAAGGAAGGAACTCCTGAGAAGGCAGTTTACTGTCATCCTTGCCATCCCCTCATGTTTTATACTTAGCTTATTTCATATTTTTGAGTTTGAAACATTTTGTCCAAATTTGGGGGGTGGGGCTGGAGTCTGAGAATGGGCTCCAGAGTTTTCTACTGTAGACTTGATTAACCCCAAAGGGTAGATATTTGCCAAGCTGTTATCAAAAGATTGTATCAAGGATTAGAGAGATGTCTCAGCAGTTGGAGGCACTGGCTCCTTTTCCATAGGACTCTGGTTCAATTCCCAACACCCACATGGTGGCTAACAACTGTCTGCAACTCTAGTTACAGGGGATCTGATGCCCTCTTCTGACCACGGTGAGCATTGCATGATATGTGTGCATTTGCATACATGCAGGCAGTACTCCCATATACATAAAATAAAAATAGTAAATAAAATATTTTTAAAAACATTTAATTTATGCACTATAGCATTAGCATAGCACACCTCAAACTATTTGGGCTCTCTATTGAAGCAGTGTGTAAAGCCAGCAAGAAAGGGACACAAGCCTCCCCAGCAGATTGAAATGCAGTTTGTTATACATTGATAATCAGCACTTACTAGCTTTTAAACACATTTAACTATTCAAACATGACTGCCAAGAAAATTTTCAGAAATATTAAAGAGTAGCTACGGAGCTATTAAAAACTTTATATGATGTTTATTTTCTTCATGTACTACAAATAGCTGACAAAACTTATTTTCAGTGTCTCTTCAATCATGACTTCTGCATCTGTTTTCATTGTATTAGTTACTGAATTTAAAATTTTTTTATTAATTTTATTTATTTCTGTATGTGTATGAATGTACTGCCTGCATGCAAGTTTGTGCACCCGTGTCGTGCAACGCCGCGGAGGTCAGAAGAGGGTATCGGATTCCCCTGGAACTGGAGTTCTCCTGGAATTGGAGTTTCAGACGGTTCTTAGCCGCCATGTGGGTGCTGGGGATCGAACCGGCGTCCTCTGTAAGAGCGGTCGGCGCTCTTAACCGCTAGGCTATCTCTCCAGCCCCCTATTTAACCTTTTAAATTGCAGAGTTAAGCTGGGTGTGGTGGCGCAGGCCTTTAATCCTAGCACTTGGGAGGCAGAGGCAGGTGGATCTTTGTGAGTTCAAAGCCAGCCTGGTCTACAGAGCGAGTTCCAGGACAGCTGAGGCTACAGGGAGACCCTGTCTCGAAAAGACCGGAAAAAAAAAAAAAAAAAAAAAAAAAAAAAAAGAAGGATGTCTGAATGGGGGTAATTAAGAGCACAAGAGTAGATGGAAAATATTTAAGAATCACTTGAGAGGAGCATTTCCCAACTGTACCCAAGAGCATCACCACAACCCCAGAAAGCAAATGCTTTAAAGGTGTGTTGCAGACAAAATAATAAGACTGTAATTAAGGTTTAGCTAGAAGTGACTTTAGAAGCACAATATTACCAGGCCTACTAAAAAGGATCCAAGAATGAGGGGTTGGAGGTTAGCTGAGCGTCGGAGTATGCTTCCCTAACGAAAGGCCCTGGTTTGTCCTCAGCTGGAGGTAGGGGGTGACAATACTGAATTACAAAAAAGGGGGAAAAAAAAAAACCCAAGGCAATCAAGAAGAGGTTAAGGCCAATGCACAGGATTTCCAAAGACTGTTGTTTCTACAGAGATTCAGATTCCCAGCAAGAACTGTAGGAAGGCAAAAAACCAAAGGGAAGCAACTGTTTTCATTACATCTGTGCATGGACACTCACCTCCAATTGTTTTCATTACATCTGTGCATCAACACTCACCTCCAATATTCTGAATTATTATGGTGCCTGCTACCACCACCTAAAAAGAACAAATGAATGTACTTATAAGTTAAAAGGGAAAAATAGAAGAGCATAAGAATTTTATTAAAATTCAGTAACTAAGGGCTGGAGAGATAGCCTAGCGGTTAAGAGCGCCGACCGCTCTTACAGAGGACGCCGGTTCGATCCCCAGCACCTACATGGCGGCTAAGAACCGTCTGAAACTCCAATTCCAGGAGAACTCCAGTTCCAGGGGAATCCGATACCCTCTTCTGACCTCCGCGGCGTGCACGACACGGGTGCACAAACTTGCATGCAGGCAGTACATTCATACACATACAGAAATAAATAAAATTAATAAAAAAATTTAAATTCAGTAACTAATACAATGAAAACAGATGCAGAAGTCATGATTGAAGAGACACTGAAAATAAGTTTTGTCAGCTATTTGTAGTACATGAAGAAAAAAACATCATATAAAGTTTTTAATAGCTCCGTAGCTACTCTTTAATATTTCTGAAAATTTTCTTGGCAGTCATGTTTGAATAGTTAAATGTGTTTAAAAGCTAGTAAGTGCTGATTATCAATGTATAACAAACTGCATTTCAATCTGCTGGGGAGGCTTGTGTCCCTTTCTTGCTGGCTTTACACACTGCTTCAATAGAGAGCCCAAATAGTTTGAGGTGTGCTATGCTAATGCTATAGTGCATAATTATGTTTTTAAAAATATTTTATTTACTATTTTTATTTATGTTATGAGTACTGTCTGCATGTATGCAAATGCCAATATCAATGCGTCACCTGGTCAGAAGAGGGGCATCAGACCCCTGTACATGAGGTTGCAGACAGTTGTATGCCACCATGTGGGTGTTGGGAATTGAACCAGAGTCCTATGGAAAAGGAGCCAGTGCCTCCAACTGCTGAGACATCTCTCTAATCCTTGATACAATCTTTTGATAACAGCTTGGCAAATATCTACCCTTTGGGGTTAATCAAGTCTACAGTAGAAAACTCTGGAGCCCATTCTCAGACTCCAGCCCCACCCCCCAAATTTGGACAAAATGTTTCAAACTCAAAAATATGAAATAAGCTAAGTATAAAACATGAGGGGATGGCAAGGATGACAGTAAACTGCCTTCTCAGGAGTTCCTTCCTTCTACTAAGCACTGGCCAGATAATGGCATTCGAGAAAGTGGATCCAATGTAGCCTGACCTAATATTTATATATTTATTTAAAAAAAAAAAAAAAAAAAAGAGTGAGTCTGAATGGGGTAATTAAGAGCACAAGAGTAGATGGAAAATATTTAAGAATCACTTGAGAGGAGCATTTCCCAACTGTACCCAAGAGCATCACCACAACCCCAGAAAGCAAATGCTTTAAAGGTGTGTTGCAGACAAAATAATAAGACTGTAATTAAGGTTTAGCTAGAAGTGACTTTAGAAGCACAATATTACCAGGCCTACTAAAAAGGATCCAAGAATGAGGGGTTGGAGGTTAGCTGAGCGTCGGAGTATGCTTCCCTAACGAAAGGCCCTGGTTTGTCCTCAGCTGGAGGTAGGGGGTGACAATACTGAATTACAAAAAGGGGGAAAAAAAAAACCCAAGGCAATCAAGAAGAGGTTAAGGCCAATGCACAGGATTTCCAAAGACTGTTGTTTCTACAGAGATTCAGATTCCCAGCAAGAACTGTAGGAAGGCAAAAAACCAAAGGGAAGCAACTGTTTTCATTACATCTGTGCATCAACACTCACCTCCAATTGTTTTACATCTGTGCATCAACACTCACCTCCAATATCTGAATTATTATGGTGCCTGCTACCACCACCTAAAAAGAACAAATGAATGTAACTTATAAGTTAAAAGGGAAAAATTAGAAGAGGCAAAGATTTATTAAAATTCCAGTAACTAAGGGTGGAGGATAGCCTAGCGTTAAAGAGCGCCGACCGCTCTTACAGAGGACGCCGGTTCGATCCCAGCACCCACCTACATGGCGGCTAAGAACCGTCTGAAACTCCAATTCCAGGAGAACTCCAGTTCAGGGGATCCGATCTCCTCTTCTGACCTCCGCGGCGTTGCACGAACACGGGTGCACAAACTTGCATGCAGGCATACATTCATACACATACAGAAATAAATAAAATTAATAAAAAATTTTTAAATTCAGTAACTAATACAATGAAAACAGATGCAGAAGTCATGATTGAAGAGACACTGAAAATAAGTTTTGTCAGCTATTTGTAGTACATGAAGAAAAAAACATCATATAAAGTTTTTAATAGCTCCGTAGCTACTCTTTAATATTTCTGAAAATTTTCTTGGCAGTCATGTTTGAATAGTTAAATGTGTTTAAAAGCTAGTAAGTGCTGATTATCAATGTATAACAAACTGCATTTCAATCTGCTGGGGAGGCTTGTGTCCCTTTCTTGCTGGCTTTACACACTGCTTCAATAGAGAGCCCAAATAGTTTGAGGTGTGCTATGCTAATGCTATAGTGCATATTAATTAAATGTTTTTTAAAAAATATTTTTATTTACTATTTTATTTTATGTATATGGAGTACTGCCTGCATGTATGCAATGCACATATCATGCAATCACACCGTGGTCAGAAGAGGGCATCAGATCCCCTGTAACTAGAGTTTGGCAGACAGTTGTTAGCCACCATGTGGGTGTGGGAATTGAACCAGAGTCCTATGGAAAAGGAGCCAGTGCCTCCAACTGCTGAGACATCTCTCTAATCCTTGATACAATCTTTTGATAACAGCTTGGCAAATATCTACCCTTTGGGGTTAATCAAGTCTACAGTAGAAAACTCTGGAGCCCATTCTCAGACTCCAGCCCCACCCCCCAAATTTGGACAAATGTTTCAAACTCAAAATATGAAATAAGCTAAGTATAAAAATGAGGGGATGGCAAGGATGACAGTAAACTGCCTTCTCAGGAGTTCCTTCCTTCTACTAAGCACTGGCCAGATAATGGCATTCGAGAAAGTGGATCCAATGTAGCCTGACCTAATATTTAATAATATTTTATTTTANAAGAAATGAATGAAGAAACAAAAGCGAAGGGCATGCTGACAATGCGATTTTCCATTTCGAAGCTAGATTTTGGTAAAGTTCCAAATGCAACACATTACAGTGTTTCCTGAATTTATATGATAATTGTATTCCTGGAAACTTTAGTCTATATCCAAACCACTAACCATTATTCACAAGCACCCACCATGTCCTTAACACAGCCAGGACTTAGTAAAAGCTGGAGACATAGATGATAAATGGATGGAACCATTTCCTAGGTTCAAACATTAACATGCACGGCAAAAGTTGTATGTAGTCAGCTGGGCATGGTAGAGCACGCTATAATCCCAGAAGCTCACTCAGGAGGAATTGAGAGTTCCAGGGTCGCCTGGCCTCCAGAGTGAGATTCTGACATACACAGCAACAATATAAATATGTATCGTCGAACTCACCTATGAGGTTTGCTTTTGTACTGTATGACAGAATATTTGATATCTGTATGTTAAACATTAACATAACTTCTCAAGAAAGTTGGTGTTTAGTTTACCTTTGCCCAGCATTGATCTGAGTATCCTGTGAATGTCATGATGAATTCCATTTAGCACTGTGAGAGACACGGAACTGAAACTGCTGAGACAGAATACTCATATTTCCCAAAGTACAACTCAGTGTAAACATTCTCTTCTTTGGAAACGTTAGTCACGCTATCTAAACTTTTTTTCATCTTTCTTTTTCTTTTGATTAGTGAGCATAGTTTAATGCATCTGCAATTAATTAAGTGGATGAATTAATTAAGCCATCTTCATTGGATTAGTGTTCCTCCTTCATCCATTTTATTACTGTGTGATTCTCAGCTGGGTTTGACTTCTCTCCCAGAACATTTGGCAGTGGCTCTAGACATTTCTGGTTGTCATGCCCAGGAGCAGGGTGGATGAGCAAGGTGCTATTGGTATTCAGTGTGTTAAGGCCAGGGAGGGATCTCGTTGAATATCCTGCAATACACAGGGAAGCCCCATCTGACAGAAAACTGGGCCAAACACAGTGGCCAGGTTGAGCAACCCTGGGTTGGATTGTGTGTGTGCCTTATTGTAGGGTTTTGCACTTGTAGAGGTCAGGAGGACAAGCTTGCAGAGGTGGTTTTCTCTATCCACCTTCATGTGTGTCCCAAGGATGGAATTCAGGTTGTCAAGTTTATGTGCCAAGGGACGCTTACCCCCTGAGCCATGTCACTGACCCTCATTTTTACTTTTATCAAAAGCATCATTTACATCAAGGCACACGTGGCACACCCCTTTAATGCTAGCACTCAAAAGGAGACAGATCTCTGAGTTCGGTATCACTGGGTCTGCCATAGTGAGTTCTAGCCTAGTAAGGCCACATATGAGACCCTATCTCAAAAAGAAAGAAAGTATAAGACCAATGATACGCTTATAAACATGGGCCATGTACACATGTGGTATGTGGAACAGTTCGTTACCCCATCTTCTCCATCTCTTGTCACACTTTCCCAAAGTTAACCTCTGAAAAGTTCTGGTTTTTACTTCTTTTGGTAGTTGCCTTTCTTAGTCTAAATATTTATTGGAGAAATTTTTCTGCCAACTCTTCATTGTAAAAGGCAAAGATTTAGCTCAGATGCTCTAAATTCTCCCCTTTCCCTTTTCCCCCTCCTGATTTTATTCTTTTTTTTTCTTTTTTTTTTTAAACATTTCAATTTTTTTTTTTAATTCTATTTATTTTTTATTATGTATGAATGTACTGTCTGCATTTGCAGGTCTGTGCACCTCTGTCGTTGCAAATGCCGCGGAAGTCAGAAGAGGACTCGGATCCCTGGAACTGGAGTCAAAGTTGGTTCTTAGCCGCATGTGGTGTGCTGGGGATCGAAACTCAGGGGTCTCTGTAAGAGCAGTTGTGCTCTTAACGCTAGGCCATCTCTCCAGCCCCTGATTTCATTTCTATTCCAGTAGTTTATCATTGATCTTTTCATATGTAATCTACAAACTTTACCATCGAAAACTTTTTTTTTTCATTGATGTTTTAAGGTACCCTTTGCTTATTCTCTGTTTTCTAGGGTGTGTGCTTTCCTTACATTGTCAAGGTAGATGGCATTTGGTTTGTAACCCAGCGTGACTTAGAACTTGCCATCTAGGCCAGGATGGCTCTGACCCCCAGGACATACACCTGCCTCTCGCCTCCAAGAGCTGGATTAAAGGTATGCGCCATCATATCTGCCTTGTAATGACTTTTAAGTTGCCTGTGTTGAGTCCAGTAGTTGAAAATGGTGCATGTCACTTATAGGCTATGACTGTAAATATTATTCACTGCAGCACTATCTGGTAAGTTGAGATCCCAGAACTTCTCTATGTTTACAGTGTTACCACTATTGCCATTTGAAGAATGTCTCTAGTATCTATCCTTTCATCCTATTTTATTTTAATGCTTAGCAAGGTCTTAAATTGTGTGACCCTAAAATGGATATTAAAGAAGTCAGAAGTAGTCTTAAAAATTAGTGAATGTTCAATACTAGAATAACCTCTGTGGTACTGTGGGGGGAGGGCAGGGAGGAAGCAAGAGGAAAATGATGGAAAACACAAGAAAGAAAAGAATTTCAGAATAATAAGGGTTCATTCCAAATAGCCAACTGTCTGAGAGTCGAATTGTGTTTGAATAACTTGTGTCCCTCAATCCAGATCCAAAGATAATATTGCTTCTGCTGAAACTTGGGCTCTGTACTGTAACCAGAGTTTATTAATTGTCCTTTTTCATTGAGGAGAAAACGCAAAGCAGACAGAGCACTGGAGTAACCAGCTGGAAACGCTCCACCGTTTCATGGGAAGTACTTTCCAAATGATTCCTGTGGAGGCCCAATCTCGGTCTAGCCAAAATAGCACTAAAGTGTGCATTGATGGCGCATCAAAGAAAAAATTACCCCCATTTTCCTGATTAAGATTTATAGCTCTCCTCCTCCTTCAGCACGCAATGATTTTTTTAATATAAAAAAATAATTTCCTAAAATAGATTGCTAATGATTGCTTCTAGCTATTTATTTAAAGAATTTTACTCTTAAGTGCTGCTTGTATGAATTCCTATAAAAGACTGAATTAGTTTCATAATTTTCAGAACTTACTGTTATTCTATTCTGTAGTACATTACTATTCCTGTAAACTTGTTATTAACCATACTCTTATTTTTGTGTTTCTATAAACATCTTCTAAATGCTTTTAATTGCTATAAAATGTATAAAGGCACCAAAAAAATCCCTTATTAGATCAAGCAGTAAACTACTGAATAACAGAAAAAATTCAAATTTCAGTTTAACTGAAAGCCCTCAGATATTTAGAAGAGGAAATGGAATTGTTAAAGTATTTTTTTTTATTTTGAGGCAGCTAAAGTTCACAGAGCCAGGACATTGGGTGGTACATGCCTTTAATCCCAGGCACTGGAAGGAGAGGCAGGTGGATCTCTGTGAGGTAGAGGCCAACCTTGTCTAGATACCAAGTTCTAAGCCACCCTGGGCTACAGGGAGACCCTGTCAAAATAAAATGAAAATATAAAAACTATAGTTAACTATTCCCTTAGGACTCATTATAAAATATTTTAATTCCTTCCCCCAAAATATAGAAAGAGACTAAGTAATTAGTCACCATTTGTGTATCTAATTCATTCTACTCTTTATGTGTTTTACTCTATAGGTTATATTTGAATCTTGTTTTTTTTCACTTAAAATAATTTTGGCATTTTATGTTATTGTAAGGAAGAGTTTTTAATAGCTGTGTATTATTCTATTAGGTATCCCTACCATGAGTTATCTAACTCCCTTGTTGAGCATTTAGTTTAGCTCTGTTTTTCCAGTGTAAATCATGGCATGATTGAGTATCTAATGAGTTCCCTGGTTTTAGTCTTATTCCCTAAGATAAAAGCTCCCAGAGCCAAACATTTTAATATTTTAAAGCCCTCATTGTTCAAATTGCATTCCAACCGTCAGTCCAGTTTATGATTGTTACCAGCATTTTAAGAAACTGCCCAAACTACAGAACAGAACTTGAAAACTATTTCACAAGTGCTGCTTTGGTTTCTATGCTGAGATGCTCCAGCAAGCCACTAAAAACAAGAATGTAGAGGAAGCCTTTGGCCAGCTGTGTGGACCTTTCATTTTAGCAGAGCCTCAGAGCAGAGCCAGGAGCCATTATTCATAGTCATGATGTCTCAGGCCTGGAAAAGTGCTTCTAATTTTCGCAACATAAAAGAGGTCTGATGACAGTGACAGAGCTCAGCGAGGACCCAGACATGCTGACTGGAAGCTAGAATTACGGCTGGAGCAGGGGACTCTTCTCCATTTAGAAGTCTAATGCCTATTCTTCTTCAGCTTAGGAGTTTGTGGGATTTAGAGATAGATATTTTTTTATGGAAACACTGAAGAAAAAAACCAATGTAGACGCAGAAGCAGAAAGCAAGCTTGAGACTGAAAAAAATGTCAGAAGTTGCAATTAAAACTGTCTTCACGAGACTGTTAAGTTGCCTGTTTTTTTCTGGAACAGCAAAGGTTAAATTTTAAAAAACTAAGAGTAAAATGTTTGGATGACTTTTCTTTAATTTTACATAATTGAAATCACCCCTTGTTCTTTTATCCTTTTTTTCAGTATGTGATTTTTTTTGCTTAATATGTATTTGCTTTTCCATTTACTATATATGAAACCACTATTATTTCCACTGAGGCGCGGCAAGAGATATGAGAATCCTTTCTCAAAGGACCCAAAACGAGAACAAAGCAAGGCTGGGATTTAGAGCTCAGTGGTTGTGTGGAGCTGTGCGAGCATGTGAAGGGGGGCAAAGATTTTGATCCCCAACCACCAAAAACAAGCAAGCAACGCAAACCGGATAAATCTAAAAGGCTTTAGTTTTAAAAATTGCATGAAGCCATTTTAATAACTTGGTTGCTCACTGAGAAAACACTGATGCAACAACATTGTGATTTGAAAAGCAAGCATTTGATGGTGGAATCCCACGTGTAATTCGGAATAATATACAAAACTCCTTGCTGTAAACTCTTGAAAGAAAATGTTTTTTTCTAAGAAATAATGGAAGTCTGCTGAAATGGTACATGTATAAAAATTAAGAGAAAGAGAGGCTCTCATGAAACAAGACACTGGGAACATGGGTGTGGGCTCCCCTAAGCCTATATGACCTTCAAGATTGGTCTGCCCATCAAATTATTTCTTCCACATTCAAGAGTAAAGTGTACCTTTACACTATGTTTAGCAGTATGTAAATGCATGTTTAGAAATAGCTATATCTATCACCTAAAATTTTTTCTAAGTCTCAACCTGATCATAGATTAAAATGAAAATTGTTGGCCAGGCCTGGTAGCACAGACCTTTAATCCCAGCACTCAGGAGGGCAGAGGGCGGCTGATCTCTGAAGAGTTCAAGGCCAACTGTTCTTACATAGTAAGTTCCAGGGCCAGCTGGGGTTCACAGGGAGACCCTTGTCACAAAACGACCAGAAAAAAAAAAGGAATTTGTTATTATTTTAAAATGCTGATTTTTCAGTTTTCCCACTGTTTTTCCCTGGCTTCTTAGTTAATAATATGTAAAGCCAACTACAGTTTTTAAAAAGCTTATTTATATGTACCTGAATATGAAAAACACTCTTACAGTTTTTAAGCTTATTTTTATGTCCCTTTATTATGACAATTGAAAAATATGAAAAAGAGTGCTTTGTTTCCTAAGTGGCAGTTGAAAAGAAACACCCAAATTCTATCTGAGAGAGTGTTATTAAAATATCCTAGTAACTAAGGAGCTCAGGGCTGGAGAGATAGCCTAGCGGTTAAAGAGCCGACCGCTCTTCAGAGAACGCCGGTTCGATCCCCAGCACCCCAACATGGCGGCTAAGAACCGTCTGAACTCCAATTCCAGGAGACTCCAGTTCCAGGGGAATCCGAAACCCTCTTCGACCTCCGCGCCTGGCCGGAACAACGGGTGCACAAACTTGCATGCCACAGTACATTCATACACATACCAGAAATAAATAAAATAATAAAAAAAAAAAAGATTATATATAGATATATAAAAAAAAAATAATGAGCTACATCTATGAGCAATAGAAAAATATGTATTGCTATCCCAAGCCTGGCTGTCTCTTAGGCTGCTTCTCTTTAGTGTAAGTAAATGGGGATTTGCACTTTTCAAACTATGCAGCCTTACAAATGGCACCACTGGTTAAAACAAAAAGGAAGGTAGGCTAAGAACTTCTTGTGGTTCTTTTAAAAGCCATTTAATTTTCCTCTTTTTATATAATCCATACCTTCTTGACCCAATAAATGAGAATATAATTAAACTCTTTTATGCTGAAAAAACAATATATGCTCTCCAATTATAGGATAAAAGTTATTGTTTCCATTGTAAACACATTATCATTGCACTAGGAACCCAAAAAGGTAACTGTCTCTGAAAATATGATACAGCTGTCATACCTTAACCAACTTTATGTGAATGCCTAATTTTTAGAAATTTCTGTCAGTAAAAACTTGCATTTGGACATAATGTGTTCAAGTGCCCAGATACTAGGTGGGGAGAGAACAAGTAATTGTGTTATGTGAGTTAATGTAGCCTAGATTTGCTAAGCTGTACCCATCCTAGGAGGACTCTAAGCTTTACAGAGCATACCTCTTTAAAGGTTTTTTCCTAAATGTCACTACTTTGACTTTAAATTAATCTGTGCCCAATAGCTATACGACATGTTGAATTCAACTACAGGCGTTCACAGAATTAATAAATACTGAACGTTTTTGCACTGCTTTTGGTATCTCAATATACTGAAGAGAAATCCAAATCTACCTTTGGTGGCCTACATAGATTGATTTAAGGTAACTACAGAGAGCTGTCAGATAGGTAGGTAAAGGCCCATTAATTGGTTACCAATATTACTATGTTGACACTAGTTATCTTACGGTAATCAGAAGTGGTCTAAATGGAAAACAAGTGTTAATATGTCCATTTGAGAAAGAAAATAAAAGAATGAGACAAAGTAGAAAAACATAACCAAAAGTCTGGCGATTTTTTTTTTTTCGTAAAAGAAAAAAAAACCCTATCATTTATGGCTAAGAGACCCATTCTACACAAAGACATCTAAATACCCTAGGGGTTGTGGGTCACATATGAGGGTGGAAATTAAGATTGCATGAAGAAAATTATCAAAGACCTTTAGGCTAGCCTTGATCTCAAGAGAGAATCTTGCCTGCCTCCTGCCTTCTCAGTACAGAGATTAAAGTCGTGCACCATGCCTGGCTGTTAACCTTCTTTCTTTCTGTTGCTTTTATTCCAGCATGTTAAAGAGAATGTTTCTTACTGTGTCTAGTTCTGATTGGCTAGAATTTTTACTTGGTAATAATAAAATACCTTTCACAAATAGTTTTGTGAATAAGTGACAGTTATGCTTTCTCCTAACAGCTGTGACGTCTTATGAAGATCTTGGTCTCTTTGCATTTGGATTACCTGGAAAGGTAATTTCCTTTTCTCCTTACTGTGTCTGGAACCTAAAAAGGCACTTCTTTCCTCTGTTGCAAGTTAAAAGATACATATGGAAGGGAGTAGGAGGAAAGAGAGGTAAAGGACTAAAAGAAAGGGAAAAGAATAAAAATAAATGAAAGTATGAAGAAACAGAATAATGGGAACACAGAAATAAGAGAAATCTGTGTGCCCTTCCTAAAATGCATCAGTAAACCAATTCAATTCCTTAAGAGCTCATTATGGGGCTGGAAGCGTATTGCCTCGTGGTTAAGAGCGCCGATCTGTTCTTGCAGAGACCCGGGTTCAATCCCAGCACCCACATTGGCTGCTAAGAACCGCTGCCCCCCCAAACCTACATGAGACCGTTTCACTCTATACAAAAAATATTAAATTAAATAAATCAATTAACTAAATAACTAAACTAAATAAATAATTAAAAAATAAAATTCATAAAGAAAAAAAAAAAATTTGAAAAAAAAAAAAAAAGGCAATTATTGAAGATGGTAAAAAACAGTGGCTGGAGAGTGGTTAAGAGCGCCCGATGACTCATTGCAGCGGCCCAGGGTTCAACCCCAGCACCCACATGGTGGGTGCGAACCGTCTTTAACTCCCAGTTCCAAGGGAATCCAAAACCACCTTCTTATGACCCCCTCCCCCATGGCAGTGCCCGGAACCTACATGCAGACAGTACATTCATACCATGACACGGATGCACAAACCTACATCACCCTACATTCATACACATAAAAAAAAATAAAAAATAAGAAAAAAAAAAATATAATTATTACAAAAAAGTTAAATAGTGCAGCCAGGCGTGGTGGGCCACTCTTTAATCCTAGCACTCAAAAAAAAAAAAAAAAAAAGATCTCTGTGAGTTCAAGTACCAAACCTGGTCTAATGAGCGAGTACCAGGCCAGCTGAGACTAAAGGGAGACCCTGTCTCAAAAACACCAAAAAAAGAGTTAAACAGTGCTGACAGATTTCCCAGCTGTCCCTTGGCTTGTGAGAAAATTAAGGACAAAAGCTATTAAGGGACCTCAAGCCAGTTCTACATCCAAGGACTATAGACTCTATATATTGCTTTTCTTTCTTAAACTAGTAAAACAAACAACAGCCAAACATTCTTGGATAATCATTTTTTATTTTATTTTTTGTTAATACTTTTATTTATTACTGTTATTTTTGTGTACTGAGTATATTGTCTGCTTATGTGTAAGTGCACCATTGCAATGCCTGGAAGCGGTTAGAAGAGAGTGTTTGATCTCCTGGAACTAAAGTAATGGATGTTTGTTACCTACCATGTAGGTGCTGAGAATTGAATCCAGATCTTCTGCAATGAGCAGTCAGATCCTTCTTAACCACCTGAGTCCCTCTCTTCCAGCCCCATGTTTTCGCATTTTAAAAAGTTGAGGGAACCTGTATATTTCTACCCTGTTACTAAGTTAAACATTGCTATTAAGTGTTTATAGTACTAAATTTTTTAAATTTATGAAAAAGCTAATTCTTAAAGCCCATATTTATTTTGGTTTGAAACAGGAATTTTTGTTTGGTTACAAATCTGTTTTAGTACTTTTTGTTTGCCCTATTTTTTTTTTTTTTTTTTTTTGGTCTTTTCGAGACAGGGATCTCCCCTGTAGCCCCAGCGGTCCTGGAACTCACTCTGTAGGCCAGGCTGGCCTTGGAACTCCCAGAGATCCGCCTCTGTCTCTGTCTCCGGAGTGCTGGATTAAAGGCGGTGTGCCACCACGCCCGCCTGTGTTGCCCGTATTTTAAATTAACAAACAAAAAGTTATACAAATACATAATGTATAAAACATAGTATTTTGAAATGTGTATACAACATAGAATGACTAAATTTTTCTAATTGACTTATTACCTCACATACTTTTTCATTTTTAATCTAAAAGGTACTATATTGTGAATGAGTAAGCTAATTTCTCAGGAGTGAGTCGTAGAGGAAAAAGATACAGCTATGGGAGAAGGAAAACATGTATTTGCATTCCAGTTAACTTTGCTTTTAAAGTTTAGAAAGGGGTGCTTAAATCATATACTCAGTAGCCTTGTGGCCTTAGTCTTAATCTAAATAACTTGACAAAACTATATATATAGGTTTATATATAGTTATACAAAACTTATATATATAAATAATTTTGTGTGTGTGTGTGTGTTGATCTTTTTTTGAGACAGGGTTTTTTTTTTTTTTTTATTCCCAGCTGGCCTGGAAACTACTATGTAGACCATGCTGGCCTTGTGAACACACAGAGATTTTGCCCTGGCTCTTCCTCCTGGTGCTAGTATTGTGATTAAAGGTATATGCCACCACACCTGGCTGCCAAACTGAATTATTACATTGAAGTATCCCGCTGAGAACAGTTCTTTCCTAAGAGATCAGAATGTTTAGTGTAATCATGCATCAGTTTCCTACATATAATTTAACCAAGGAAGAAGAAAATGTTGTTTCTATAAAAAAAAAATGCCCTGGGACTGGTGCTGAGAGATGGCCTAGCGGTTAAGGAGCGCTGACCGCTCTTACAAAAGACCCAGATTCAAATCCCAAAACCCACATAAAAAAAAAAAAAAAAAAAAAAAAAACCGTCTGAAACTCCAAATTCCAGAGAACTCCAGTTCCAGGGGCCTCCGAAACCCTCTGTGACCTCCACAGCATTTGCACGAACGGGTGGCACATCAACTGCATGAGACCGTAATTATCCAACATACAGAAAGAACTCAATAAACAAAAATGCCCTGGACAATGGTAATGTCCCTTGCTTGTACAAGCATGAGGGACCTGAGTTCAGATCCTTGCAGACACATAAAAAGAGGTGCAAAGGTGAGAGGAGAGGTGCAAAGACAGGTGACTGCAGAGGCTTGCTGGCCAGTCAGCATAGCCCCACAGCCAGTATGCTCCAGGTTATAGTGAGGAGGACCTTGTCTGAAAAAATAAAGGTGGAAGATGATAGAGGAAGACTGCTACAGTCACCTCTGCCCTTCACATATATACCCCATGCATCCATAGACTAGTATACCTGCACACGTGGGCGCATGCGTGGCATACACCCACACACATGTAATACACGGAAAATGCCCCCTGGTTGATTCTAATGACACGTAGGCATGCATCCTGAGCCGTTCACTGGCATCTTGTCATTTTACAGTCGTACTCCCACATCTCCCACCTTCCCTGTGTTAGAAGCAGCCAGTAGTCTAAAAAGAGTATGGGTTGTTGAGTGTCCTTAATAATCTCCAGCTGGCCGGAACTCACAGAGATCCTGCCTGCCTCTGTCTTCCAAGTGCTGGTTGGGATTAAAGGTTTGCGCCACCACCCCAGCTGGAGTGTCCTTTCTTTCTTCTTTTTTTTTTTTCAAATTTTATTTATTTATTCTGTATGTTCTATTTAATTACTGTCTGCATGCACGGTTGTGCACCCGTATCGTTACACATGCATGCAGAGGTCAGAAGAGGGTGTCAGATTCCACTGGAACTGGAGTTCTCCTTGGAATTGGGAGTTTACGAGGTCTCGTAAGCCGCCATGTGGGTGCTGGGGATCGAACCCGGGTCCTCTGCAAGAGCAGGTCAGCCGCTTAACCGCTAGGCTTATCTCTCCAGCCCCCTGGAGTGTCCTTTCATTAAACTTCAGCTGGTGCATCATCATTTAAGCATGTCGGCAGCTACACCAGACAGAAAGGACTCTGAATGAGTTGGGTTTGTTTGTATTTCTTCCCCAGTTCTATAATTGGTTTGAACTTTCCCATTTTCTTCTCTCCCAGACATGAACATCATGGTTAGGGCTAATATTTTTCTGAGATCAAAATTATCTTGAAAGTTTTAACGGAAACTTTAAAAAATTCTCTTTAAATTTGTGTATTTAAGTTACCATGAAGAATAGGTATTGAATAGAAACCATGCCATGCGCTGTAGTAGACTATGAAAATTAAGATAGATAAAAAGATAGCCATTCTGGTTTTCCCAGACACTATACTTAAAATTTCGTATAAGAAGGCAAGTAATTAATACAAAGATACGTTTTTGCAGACGTATTCATAGAAAAAAAATCTCTTATTTCATGTGTGTTGTTCAGTAGGATTGTACTAAGCTGGTATACATAAATTCAAAACTGTCTTTTCAGAAACAACTGTGAGTTTAGGGGAAACTAATGTTTAAGTGGATTGAGATGCAAAGTTCCTTTTAGAAAACATTAGAGTGAGTGGCCATTGCTATGTATTAGACTTCTTGCCGGATTTTCCAAATCATTAGCCCTCCTCTGCAGACTTAAGGACTTGAGATCCCAGGAAGTTCGATGATTTCTAGGATGGGTAGTCTGTCACAGAAGGAATTCTTTGTAGAGGTGAGCTTCAAGTGTGATCTGTTTCCAGTCTATGGAGAGACAAATGGTTGCAAGGTCAGCTCCCAATATTTGGCAATTACAGCTCCACTGGCATTGAGTGAATCAGAAGGTCCCAAGTGAAAGTTCAGTATTTAATAACCATTTTCTCTGAGTTTCCCAGAAGTGTTATCCAAGACCAGAAGCTAGCAAGACTGTAGACTGAACTTAGTCCTTAGGCATACTTTGTTACTCTAATCTTTTTTGTATTATTAACCAGTTGCCAACTAATTGTAGAAGTGTGAAAAATTCAATTGCAGACTTTCTTTAAATATTAGACCAGGGCTTGGTGTGGTGGTGGCGTACCCCTTAATTCTTCGCACTCAAGAAGGCAGAGGCCAGGGGGTCAATGTGAGTTTAAGGCCAGCCTGGTTCTACAGAAGTGCGTCCAGGACCAGCTGGGGCTACGGGAGACTCTATGTTCTGTGAAAAGACCCAAAATAAATTCAATTTAATAAAATACTACTCAATAAATTTTTTTGTCTTTTCGAGATAAGGTCTCCCTGTAGTCCCAGCTGTCCTGGAACTCACTCTGTAATCCAGGCTGGCCTTGAACTCACAAAGATCCGCCTGCCTCTACCTCCCAAGTGCTAGGATTAAAGGCATGTGCCACCAGGCCCGGCCCAGACATCCTTCTTTAGAGGGATGTGAACAATCAGGTATGAACAATGTCTCCTAAACTAAGACATTAAAGAGAGGACCAAGTGGCTTAAGGAATAAATCTAAGAACAAGAAGCATTCTCAGATTCATCTTTCATCTGATTTCTACTAAAAACTGATTCTATAAGTGATTCTAGTTATAAGAACTGTGTAGAGATGAAAATAACTATTAATTATAGACAGTTGGCCAAATGTATTAAGTATTAAACTCTAATACTGGAACTGTGTGTATAGGCTATAAAGATGTTGCAGAGAACTAAGGAGTGTCTTCATTTTTTTTTTTTTTTTTTCTTTTTGGTCTTTTTGAGACAGGGTCTCCCTTTAGTCCCAGCTGGCCTGGAGCTCACTCTGTAGACAAGGCTGCCCTTGAACTCACCGAGATCCGCCTGCCTATGCCTCCCGAGTGCTGGGATTAAAGGCATGCGCCACCATTTCCTCTTACCATCAACTGAAATGCTAAGTAAATGCTACTAGATTGTATCTTGAATGAGTTTTTTGGTCAAGGTAAAAAATTCCATCAATGAATTGTACTGCTGTTGTTTTGTAATTGTGAATATCGATGTTTTAATTCTTTTAAACTTTCATGAAAAAAAAAAAAGATGTTACTGGATAGAAGAATGTTTTCTTGGAGGCCAGTACAAATTCTTTTCTTCCCATAGACACAATTTCACATTTTACTCCAGAAATCCGGAAAACTAGTCATGTCCTTCTAGAACTTTTGTGGTTTTTGGGGGGTGGGGTCTTTTCAAGACAGGGTCCCCCTGTAGCCCCAGCTGTCCTGGAGCTCACTATGTAGACCAAGCTGGCCTTGAACTCACAGAGATCCGCCTGCCTCTGCCTCCCAAATGCTGTGATTAAAGGTGTGCGCCACCACACCTGGCCTAGAATTTTTATAGTAACAATTGATTTCAAGAGGTTTGAGAATTTTTTTTTTAATTTAGCAAATAGTATTGCTTAACCACTTAGTGATAATTTCTGTATAGGACTTCATTAAGACCTATCACATTTTGTTTAGTGTAGATTGAACAAGTGTTTAATAATTTGTCAATTTGGGAATTTGAATCCAAGTTTTTTTAATTTTATTTATTTATTTTTATGTGTATGAATGTATTCTCAGCATGCAGGTTTGTGCACCCGTGTCGTGCAATGCCACGGAGGTCAGAAGAGAGCATCGGATTCCCTTGGAACTGGAGTTAAAGACAGTTCTCAGCTGCCATGTGGGTGCTGGGGATCGAACCCGGGTCCTCTGCAAGAGCAGTTGGCGCTCTTAACCGCTAGGCCATCCTTCCAGCCCCGAATCCAAGGTTTTTTTCTTGGTACAATGCCTGCTGTTGTGTCTTCTGCATTTTTTACCTGGCTCTCTTCCTTTTTCTCTGACACAGCTCTTTTTAGGACCTGCTGCTGTCAGGTTGGGTTTTTCTCCATCTGTGCTTTTCTCCTTCACCGTACTGTGAGCTGTTTCAGGGAGTAGGTCCCATTCCCTTTGTGTTCCCGGCACTAAACACAACACCCAGGACTTTGCTGTGAATGGATCTAAAATGATTTGTATGATCGTTTGCTAAGCGCTTTTTAATATTCTGGCTATATTTGTCAGAAGAAAGGGAATGCTAAGGCTAAGAAGGTAGGTCGGTTATTCAAGTGCTTCCTGCTTAACCATGAGGACTACAGGGCCTCATGCAGATGCCCAGCGCCCACATATAAAGCTCAGCATGGTACTGCATACCTGCAGTCCAGTGCTGGAGAGGCAGATACACGAGGATCACCAGCCAGCTGACGGATAGAAATGAATCAGTGAGCTCCAGTTCAGTTAGAGGCCCTGTCAAAAAAAAAAGAAAAAGAAAAAAAGAAGGTAAGAAGTTGGACATTCCCTGTCACCCTCCAATACACACACACACACACACACACACACACACGCACGCACGCACGCACGCACGCACCCCACAAAGGGAATGCTGGATCCATTACTAGCTCCAAGTATTTGAAAGGCTAAACATGAAAGATTTAAAGAAGAAAGAAACTACAGTAATGCATTATTTTCCTGAGAGCAAAACTGGTTCCGATTTATAAAAATCTACAGAGAAGCTAATTTGGGTTCCTAATCTGTTTGTGTTACTATAATGGAATATCATTGACTGGGTGGTTGTAATAAGCAGAAAGTTATTTAGCATTGGGAGCTGGGAAGGCCAGGATTGGTGAAACCACATGTACTGGGGCTCTTTTTTTTTTTTTTTTTCTTTTTGGTCTTTTTGAGACAGGGTCTCCCTGTAGCCCCAGCTGTCCTGGAACTCACTCTGTAGACCAGGCTGGCCTTGAACTCACAGAGATCCACCTGCCTCTGCCTCCCAAGTGCTAGGATTAAAGATGTGCGCCACCACACCTGGCTGTGGGGCTCTTCTTAATAACGTGACAGGAACCATAGTAAGATATCAAACTCTCAGCTTTGAGCCCTTTTATAATAGGCATAAATTCAATTATGGGACTAGAATCCTCATGATCCAAACTCTTCCTACCAGATGCCACCTCCCTACAGTGTTGCATTTGGGGAGTATGATTCCTACACATGTGGTCTGGGGATACAGGCCTTAGCAGATACCCCTGTAATTAAACTGTGTAGTTGGTATGGGGATGACCTGTACTTTTTTTTTTTTGTATGTGTATGAGTGTACTGTCTGTATGTAGGTTTGTGCACCCGTGTCATGCAATGCCTCGGAGGTCAGAAGAGGGCATCAGATTCCCCTGGAACTGGAGTTAAAGACGGTTCTCAGCCGCCATGTAGGTGCTGGGGATTGAACCCAGGTCCTCTGCAAGAGTAGTCGGCGCTCTTAACCGCTAGGCCATCTCTCCAGCCCAACCTGTACATTTTTTAAAAAAGACAGGGTCTCCCTGCAGCCCCAGCTGGCCTGGAACTCACTATGTAGACCAGGCTGGGCCTTGAACTCACAGAGATCAGCTTGAGTATTGGGATTAATGAATGGCATGTACCACCATGCCCCAGCTCCTGCACTCATTTTAAAGAATACCTTGTCCCTGAAAACACTGAAACAGAACTGGTTGGCCAACTGTCAGACTGTTCTGAGAGAGATTCTTGGGTTTGGTGGTTTATTAATCACCAACTCTCTACATTCTTAAGTTTGTTCGTTTGCTTACTTATTTTAGAACTTTTGTTAAAAGCAGTTTAGGTGTAGTCCCAGAAATTTTAAATACCCCTTAAGTTCAGAAAAGCTAGTATGCTTATTTAATTTTTAGAATGATGGCCTCTGGATTTTCTTTTTTTTTTAATTGTTTTAAATTATTATTATTTTTTTTTATATTTGAATGTACTGTCTGCATGCAGGTCTGTACACCCGTGTCGTGCAATGCCGCGGAGATCAGAAAAGGTTATTGGATTCCCCCTGGAACTGGAGTCAAAGATGGTTCTCAGCCACCATGTGGGTGCTGGGGATTGAACCCGGGTCCTCTGCAAGAGCAGTTGGCGCTCTTAACCGCTAGGCCATCTCTCCAGCTGATGGATTTTCTTAATATTGGTTAAAAGTTTATTTGAGAGCTCACTGAGTAATAAATAAAAAAACACATTTTCAGAGCTTTTCTTTTGTTAGCCATATGTGCATAAATTATTCCTTCATTGCAGTAGAATTTGAAATGTACTTTTTTTAATTTTATTTATTTTTTATGTGTATGAATGTACTGTCTGCATGCAGGTCCATGTACCCGTGTCATGCAATGCCTTGGAGGTCAGAAGAGGGTGTCGGATTCCCCTGGAACTGGAGTTAAAGACAGTTCTCAGCCACCATGTGGGTGCTGGGGATCAAACCCAGGTCCTCTGCAAGAGCAGTCGGCGCTCTTAAAAACTAGGCCGTCTCTCCAGCCCCTGAAACGTACTCTTGAAAGCAGAACACTGCCTGGGTGTCCAGTGCCTTCAATTGTGTTACATCGAGTCTCAGTGTTAGGCAGGCATATGTCTCAGGGAAATCCCTCACTTTGCAGCTTTAGGTTTCTCTGTGGTAAACTATTGAGGTGGGAAGTGGGGAGCTTACCGTCTCTCTTCATGTAGAAAGGAGGCTCTAACTTGGCACTTTGACTGAGGGGCATCTGCATTTTTAGTTAGGTGGCATGTCTTAGATTAATGCTTCCTATTCTTTTACTCTTCTTTTCCCTTGTGTGTGTGTTTGTGTGTGTGTGTGTGTGTGTGTGTGTGTGTACACACGTGTACAGTGGTGGTGGGGATTGCTCTTGCTATGTAGTCTAGCCTAGGTTCCAGTTCTTGATCCTTCTGCCTTGGCCACCTGAGTATCAAGTATGATACATATACAGGTATGCACCACCATACCTGGTGTATTAGTTAGGTTACTTTACATGTTACTGGGACCTGACCCAAGCAGTTTAGGAAAGGAAGGATTTATTTTGGCTCAGAATCCCAGGGAAAGTTCATCAGGGCAGGGAAGGCGGCAGCAGGAGTGGGAAACAGCCAAGCTCATTGCACCTGCAGTCAGAAAGCAGGCACAACTGGGTGTGGACTCTCACGTTCTCCATTGTCTTCAGTTCGGGACTCTCTCCCCCAGTGTCCTGCCCAGCGTTAAGCTGGGTCTTCCCACTCAGTTAACACAAACTAGATAAGCCTTCCCAAGTTTGCCCAGATGCTAATCTTCTAGGGACCCTAGATCCTGTTGACAGTCAGTGTTAACCATCACATCTGTGTTCTCTTTTATGCTATATAATCTTTAAGCATTTCTCAATCTCTTGTTTCAATCTCCAATACTGAAAACAAGGAAAAAAGGCCAAGTGATCATAAATTCTGCCTGATTATTTATTTATTCCATGGGTCTTTCAGTGAAGGCCTTATTTATTCCCAACAATACCATATTCCAAATAAAAACAGTTTGCCCCAGCACTTGGTAACTAGTAGGCATTCAGTACCTAATCTATAATATAAGAAAAAAGGAAGGAATGAATAAGAGAAGCAAGAGAGAACAAGCAATCCAGTTAGTACTGCCTTAGAGGGAAAGGAGAGTTGATTGACTAGGAGGAGAACACTACAGTACAGATATATGAGTAAGCATACAGTTTCTCTTAGAGAAACTCTACATTTAGAACTATACTGAAAATCCACTAACACCCTACCCCAGATCAGCCAGAACAAGCGTTTATCACAAGGGACCAGTGTAATTTAAACAGTTATTGAGAGGGTGTTATTCAAATCTCTAACTTTTAGAATGAAAAAAAAAAAAAGTATAGCTCACTCAATTTAGGACTCTGTAAAAATTATGTTTTTAACTTTTTCTTGTATATGGTATATGTCCATATGTTCATGTCCGTGTGTGCATGTGAGTACACTTGTACATTTGAGGCTAACATCTGACATCTTCAAATGTTCTCCACCTTAATTTTTAAAAATATCTACTTATTTTAATGTGTGAGTGCTTTGCTTACATACATACATGTTAAGTGTACTGTTTGCATGCTTGGCACCTGTGGAGGCCAGCAGAAGACATCAGATCCTCTGGAACTTGAGTTACAGGTTCCTATGAGCCACCATGAGTGCTAGGAAATGAACCCGGGTCCTCTGCAAGAACAGCAAATGCTCTTAACCCCTGACACATCTCTCTAGCCCCAAATTATTGTATTTTTTTCCTCTTTTATTTGTTTATTTTTAAGGGATTCTACAATATAATAACAGTTGTTTTCAGGTAACATTGATGTTACTCAGTTTGCCGAACAATTAGGTAACTGGTGCATTTTGCAAGTATCTTTGTCCAAATTTTGAACAACCCAAGGTTCCCATAGTCCAGTTGGTGATGCTTGTATGCACAGGCATGTTGATCAATTAGGAGTCCAGTCTATATTGCTGTAGTCTCATGATTCACCCCTATCCCTCCGCAGCCCTTGCATTCTACCATGCCTCCTCTTCCGCAATTTGTTCCCTAGGCTTTGGGAAAGGGGCACAAGTGGGTGAGAAGAAAACAGTCTACTTTCTTTGGAGTTGTCATTTTGGACTCTAGTCTGTTCAGGTTGTTTCCCTTCATGGGTGGACAGCTTATCCAGTGATACCTTTTTAGTCATACTAACAAAGCACAAGCAATTGGATGTACAGGCATTTAAGCAGTACTAATTATTAT